>KZ451914.1:137226-211442 GCA_002786265.1 Apostasia shenzhenica
CTAATTGATTACTCACACAATTTCTTGTATTCAGTTAATATAATTTATTATGCAATGAATCGTACACTAAATGCTTGTACTCCACTTGAATTCATCGTAATGCAATGAATAGCTGCAAAAACATCACTATGCAACTCAAATTCAATGATATGTTATAAATCAAACCCTAAAAGAGCCTATTCTCTTACAATTGATCAATATACTCATAAATAGATGTGTAATTATAGGTATTACATTAAAACGCTATCAAATGTCCCAAATAGATAGCCAAATATGAGTTATCGATTGAAATACATGAATATAGCAAACATTAGGTATGTAATCCGAGTATTAAGTTAAAAAATCTTCATATAAACTAGATTAAAGTCAAATTACATATATTCTCTTCAAATATAATAAAAACTAATTAAATACTCACACAATTATTTGCATTCTATTAAAATAACTTGTTATGCAATATATCGTACTTTAAATACTCGTACTCCACTTGAATTCAACGTAATACAATGAATAGCTGCAAAAACATCACTATTTAACTCAAATTCATTGATATGTCATAAATCAAACTCTAAAATCAAACTCTCAAATTCATTCATATGTTATAAATTAGTCCCTAAAAGAGCCTATTCTCTTTTAATTGATCAATATACTGATAAATAGATGTGTAATTATAGGTATTACATTGAAACGCAATCCAATGTCCCTAATAGATCGCCAAATATGAATTCTCGATTGAAATACATGAATATAGCAAACATTAGGTATGTAATCAGAGTATTATGATAAAAAACCTTCATATATACTAGATTAAAGTCAAATTACATATATTCTCTTCAAATACAATAAAAACTAATTAAATACTCACACAATTGTTTGTATTATGTTAAAATAACTTGTTATGCAATGAATTGTACTTTAAATACTCGTAGTCCACTTGAATTCAACGTAATACAATGAATAGCTGCAAAAACATCATTATTTAACTCAAATTCATTGATATGTCATAAATAAGACTCTAAAAGAGCCTATTCTCTTAACATTAATTGATATAGTGATAAATAGATGTGTAATTATAGGTATTACATTAAAACGCAATCAAATAATCCTAATAGATCTCCAAATATCAATTTTCGATTGAAATACAAAAATATAGCAAACATTAGGTGTGTGATCAGAATATTATGTTGAAAAACCTTCATATAGACAAGATTAAAGTCAAATTGTGTATATTCTCTTCAAATATAATAAAAACTAATTGATTACGCACACAATTGCTTGTATTCAGTTAAAATAACTTATTATGCAATGAATCGTACACTAAATGCTTGTACTCCACTTGAATTCATCGTAATGCAATGAATAGCTGCAAAAACATCACTGTTCAACTAAAATTCATTGATATGTCATTAATCATACCCTAAAAGAGCCTATTTTATTAAAATTAATCGATACTGAGAAATCAATGTGTAATTATAGATATTACATTAAAACGCAATCAAATAATCCTAATAGATCTCCAAATATCAATTTTCGATTGAAATACATCAATATCGTAAACATTAAATGTGAAATCAGAATATTATGTTAAAAAACCTACATATAAACAAGATTAAAGTCAAATTGTGTATATTCTCTTCAAATACAATAAAAACTAATTGATTACTCACACAATTGTTTGTATTATGTTAAAATAACTTGTTATGCAATGAATCGTACTTTAAATACTCGTAGTCTACTTGAATTCAACGTAATTCAATGAATAGCTGCAAAAACATCACTATTTAACTCAAATTCATTGATATGTCATAAATCAGACTCTAAAAGAGCCTATTCTCTCAACATTAATCGATATAGTGATAAATAGATGTGTAATTATAGGTATTACATTAAAACGCAATCAAATAATCCTAATAGATCTCAAAATATCAATTTTCGATTGAAATACATCAATATAACAAACATTAGGTGTGTAATCAGAATATTATGTTAAAAAACCTTCATATAGACAAGATTAAAGTTAAATTGTGTATATTCTTTTCAAATACAGTAAAAACTAATTGATTACTCACACAATTGCTTGTATTCAGTTAATATAACTTATTATGCAATGAATCGTACACTAAATGCTTGTACTCCACGTGAAATCATCGTAATGCAATGAATAGCTGCAAAACATCACTATGCAACTCAAATTCAATGATATGTTATAAATCAAACCCTAAAAGAGCCTATTCTCTTACAATTGATCAATATACTGATAAATAGATGTGTAATTATAGGTATTACATTAAAACGCTATCAAATGTCTCAAATAGATCGCCAAATATCAATTTTCGATTGAAATACATCAATATAGCAAACATTAGGTGTGTAATTAGAGTATTATGTTAAAAAACATTCATATAGACTAGATTTAAGTCAAATTACATATATTCTCTTCAAATACATTAAAAATTAATTGAATACTCACACAATTGCTTGTATTCAGTTAAAATAACTTATTATGTAATGAATCGTACTTTAAATACATGTAGTCCACTTGAATTCAACGTAATACAATGAACAGCTGCAAAAACATCACTATGCAACTCAAATTCATTGATATGTTATAAATCAAACACTAAAAGAGCCTATTCTCTTATAATTGATCAATATATTGATAAATAGATGTGTAATTATAGGTATTACATTAAAACGCTATCAAATGTCCCAAATAGATCGCCAAATATGAATTATCGATTGAAATACATGAATATAGCAAACATTACGTATGTAATCAGAGTATTAAGTTAAAAAACCTTCATATAGACTAGATTAAAGTCAAATTACATATATTCTTTTCAAATACAATAAAAACTAATTAAATACTCACACAATTGTTTGTATTATGTTAAAATAACTTATTATGCAGTGAATCGTACTTTAAATACTAGTAATCCACTTGAATTCAACGTAATACAATGAATAGCTGCAAAAACATCACTATTTAACTCAAATTCATTGATATGTCATAAATCAGACTCTAAGAGAGCCTATTCTCTTAATATTAATCGATATAGTGATAAATTGATGTGTAATTATAGGTATTACATTAAAACGCAATCAAATAATCCTAATAGATCTCCAAATATTAATTTTCGATTGAAATACATCAATATAGCAAACATTAGGTGTGTGATCAGAATATTATGTTAAAAAACCGTCATATAGAAAAGATTAAAGTCAAATTGTGTATATTCTCTTCAAATACAATAAAACTAATTGATTACTCACACAATTGCTTGTATTCAGTTAATATAACTTATTATGCAATGAATCATACACTAAATGCTTGTACTCCACTTGAATTCATCGTAATGCAATGAATAGCAGCAAAAACATCACTATGCAACTCAAATTCATTGATATATTATAAATCAAACCCTAAAAGAGTCTATTCTCTTACAATTGATCAATATACTGATAAATTGATGTGTAGTTATAGGTATTACATTAAAACGCTATCAAATGCCCCAAATAGATCGCCAAATATCAATTTTTGATTGAAATACATCAATATAGCAAACATTAGGAGTGTAATCAGAGTATTATGTTAAAAAACATTCATATAGACTAGATTAAAGTCAAATTATATATATTCTCTTCAAATACATTAAAAACTAATTGAATACTCACACAATTGCTTGTATTCAGTTAAAATAATTTATTATGTAATGAATCGTACTTTAAATACATGTACTCCACTTGAATTCAACGTAATGCAATGAATAGCTGCAAAAACATCACCATTCAACTCAAATTCATTGATATGTTATAAATCAGACCCTAAAAGAGCATATTCTCTTATAATTGATCAATATATTGATAAATAGATGTATAATTATAGGTATTACATTGAAACGCATGCCAAAGTCCCTAATAGATCGCCAAATATGAATCCTCGATTGAAATACATTAATATAGCAAACATTAGGTATGTAATCAGAGTATTAAGTTAAAAAACCTTCATATAGACTAGATTAATGTCAGATTACATATATTCTCTTCAAACACAATAAAAACTAATTGAATACTCACACAATTATTTGTATTCTGTTAAAATAACTTATTATGCAATGAATCGTACTCTAAATACTCGTACTCCACTTGAATTCAACGTAATGCAAATGTATAACTACAAAAACATCACTATTCAACTCAAATTTATTCATATGTCATTAATTTGACCTTAAAAGAGCATATTCTCTTAAAATACATCGATATACTGATAAATAGATGTATAATTATAGGTATTATATTAAAACGCAAACAAATATCCCTAATAGATCGCCACATATCATTGTTTAACTGAAATACATTAATAAAGCAAAAATTAGGTGTGTAATCTGAGTATAATGTTAAAAAACCTTCATTTAGGCAAGATTAAAGTCAAATTGCATATATTCTCGTCAAATACAATAAAAAGTAATGGAATACTCACTCAATTGCTTATATTCAGTTAAAATAACTTATTATGCAATGAATCGTACTCTAAATGCATGTACCCCACTTGAATTCAACGTAATGCAATGAATAGCTGCAAAAACATCACTATTTAACTCAAATTCATTGATATGTCATAAATCAGACTCTAAAAGAGTCTATTCTCTTAACATTAATCGATATAGTGATAAATAGATGTGTAATTATAGGTATTAAATTAAAACGCAATCAAATAATCCTAATAGATCTCCAAATATCAATTATCGATTGAAATACAAAAATATAGCAAACATTAGGTGTGTGATCAGAATATTATGTTAAAAAACCTTCATATAGACATGATTAAAGTAAAATTGTGTATATTCTCTTCAAATACAATAAAAACTAATTGATTACGCACACAATTGCTTGTATTCAGTTAATATAACTTATTATGCAATGAATCGTACACTAAATGCTTGTACTCCATTTGAATTCATTGTAATGCAATGAATAGCTGCAAAAACATCACTGTTCAACTAAAATTCATTGATATGTCATTAATCAGACCATAAAAGAGCCTATTTTATTAAAATTAATCGATATACTGAGAAATGAATGTCCTTATTGATATACTATATCAATTAATGTCCTTTTTGAGAATATCACCAAAATTATCAGAAAGAGACATACTCTATCTTATACAAAGTTACTTATCATTACTAAAAGAGCTATAAATTTTGTTGTACTATTTATATTCCTAGTTACATATGTAAATTCAAAAGAACAAAAATAAAAATGCAATTGGTGGATGTCTTATATCCCTTGCTCCTTTTTGTGGATCAGACAATCCGATGTAGGATAAATGATTCAGATTACAATTTTCTCCGATGGATGCTCCTTCGTGTTGATCAAATGGTCTAGTGAAGTCAGTGGGAAGGGGCTAATATTGTAGGCATCGAATCTAGCTAAGTTAGGTAGTCTGACCAACTATATGCCACCTTTGTATTCTTGTAGTCAATTGCTTTGGTACTGGTCTAACTACTGTGTGAACTATTGGAGTGTTTCCATAGAATCTCCCTCAATTTAGATATGTCAAGCATAACTTGCATAGTCAAACACTGCTCTTACCCTTTGCAAAGCTGCTTGCATCTCAACCATGGTAACCGAGTCTGAGAGAATCTACTTTCCTCCTACTTGTATTGCTTCTCCATCATGATTTTTGATGACGTACCAGGCACCCACAACTCCATTACATTGTACTCGGCCATCAAATTGATCTTTAGTCAACTAAGAAGGGGAGGAATCAATGATCTTTAATGGAGATATAGTAGGCAGTTGGATTCTAGGGGTTCTTTGGTTGGTTAAGATCAACATCAATTAAGCTCACTACATTGGCCGCAGTAGCTCACTACATTCAGATGTAGTAGATGATCGTTGCTTCTATACTAAGCTTTGATCATGTTTATTGCTACTTGTAGTCATGGCCATCATTTGAAGATAAACCTATAAAAATGTTAGTTAAAACAAGGTGTATCTATGTTGTAGCAATCCCTTCGCCTCCTTTTCATTCTGCATTATATGCAAATGTGAAAGAGATCTTCTACTGTATTACAACTCCAAAGATATTAGTTGAAGCCTTGAAGGTTGTAAGTCCTTACAGATTCTTCACAGGAAAACCTCCGTCCTAGGTTAAGTAGAGATCTCCCAACACCAAGCTCTCATTGTTGGGTCGCTGCCTTGATGGAATTGCTTTCGATACAATGCTGCAATGGGGACCTTGGTTTTTTCAATTTCAGCCCACACCAGGGTGTCTTTCTCCAAGCTTCATGTTGTGAGAAATGGAATTAACTCTACTTTTCAAATCAACCCCAAAGAAATGTTGAACTTTATTTCTTTCTCATTTCTCTTCTAGAGTGATCTCTGCCATGGAGTTAGGGTGCTCCTCCACCTCTATGTTAATGTAAGTGCGCTAAAGAGATAGGGGTGTGGATGATAGCCATAGATCTTCCATGAAGGGCACCACCCTATCATCTTTTAAAGGTCAAATTATCTTATCCTGATGAACAACATCACCGCCAAAACATAATAATTTTTATATCTAAGAATAAAAAATAATTAATTTATTTGATGATGTGCTTAACTAGTATTATAAAAAAATTACAAAATTTTCATTCTAAATGAAAATGATTGCTAAAAGTCACCTAAAATTTAGTGGCATTTAAATATTACTTTAATTATAATGGAAACAGATAATGTTATTGATTTTCTATTATTATATTCTAACATATGAAAATTTATGTGCAGATTAGTAAAATCTAACTATTTTATATATTGATACTCAATTTTTTAATCTTATATATATGCTAAAACATTATATGAAAATTATAACTTATGCATAATTCATTCACAAAATTATGATATATATTTGTCATTAGAATCTAACTATTTTATATATTTAATATTCAAATTTTTGATATTATATATTGGACACAAAAATTATATGAAAATTATAATTCATGATAACTTATATCACAATATTGTAATATATATATATATATATATATATATATAATAAAGTTTGTAATTTCTATATAATTTTTATGACTAATATATAATATTAAATATTTAAATATCAAACATGTAAAATAGTGACATGCATACAATTTTCTCTCTAATATAATAACGTTGAGCTAAACAAATAAAAAATTTAGAGATAAAATAAATAATTAAATAATATTAACATCTAGATATAATTGATATTTAGAAAATATTTTATTAAACACAACTTAATGAGTATTTGTATATAACAATCAAATTTTAACATATTTGTATATGTCATATTTATTATTAAAATATTATGTACATTTCAAATATTAAGTCTAGCACATCTAAATTATAAAAATGATAAATAGCAAGTTGGTTCTTTTAATTTCATTCTATGTGCAAGTGGGCCTCTTGACTTTTCAGATTAATTAAATTAGTTCTCAAATTTAAAATAATGTACAAATAATTTTTTTTATATTAATAAAAATATCTAAATAAATTTTTTTTTCATAATAATAGATCAATTTAATTAATTTAAAAATTAATTCAAATCGTTAGATGGAAATAACATTTAAATTAGTTTAATAATTAGAAATATTTTTCATTTAAAAATAATATTTAAATTGGTATAATAATTTGAAAAAAATATTTTCTATTAAATTCCTTAATTAATGCTAAATTATCTATTTGAACTTTAACTCAAATTTAAAAATTAATTAAATTAATTTAAAAATAAAAAGAATCTTGTTGGACATAAGTCAAGAGATATTTAATTGTTATCAACCCTTATTTGTTTAATTCATGAATAACGTCATGACTGAAATGACTATAGCTAAAAGTTTTAATTTATATTAAAATATTATTTTATATTTTATTATACATAAATTTTAATATTAAACAATTATTATATTTTATATTTAATATAATTAATTTAACTTATTTTATATCATATATATATATATATATATATATTTAAAAAAATAAAAAAAAAATATTCAAAATATTAATTTTATCCTCCACCCAAACCTTTAAAAAAAAAACAAACAAAGGGCTTCTAACTTCGAATTACATGCTCTTAAAAAAACTTCACAGGTTCACGGCCTCACCGGACTAAGGCGGGAAGGCGAGCGAGTTCGAAGAATGGAGAGGGAGGACTCCCAGTTTTCCAGTCATCTACGCCGTCCCTTGCTGGAACTTCTAATCTTCTCCTCCCAGGTAAGCGCGCGATCATTCCCGATGCCTTCTTCGGGACCTTCAAATCTAAATCCCCGAGAAAGAAACCCTAAACTCTTACTGCCGCTGCTCCTCGAAAGCAACTACTTGTCCGCCCGATAGTCAAGTACACCGCCCTTTCGCTATTCTCCGATCGCTTCGTCCCTTCGATCTTCCGATCTAGGTCATCCCTCATTCTTAATCTCTTCTTTCCTTGTTCTCCGTGACAATTCATAGAGATTTTCTGGTAACAGGGAAACGAATTTGTTTAATGAGAGATGTGAAGGGAAGTGCTGGCTCCTGCATCCGTTGAGGGAGAGCAACTTGCAGCTATTCGCCCTTGTTTCAATTTGGGTTTCCAGCAAAGTGAGCCTCACCTGCATGTTTCCCTCTCCCCATTCTTGTGTTATTGTTGCTGTTTGATGATCGTCGTTTTCTATTTGCGCTGGAGTTGCATGACACTCGCCCACTTTCGGTGAAAAGCTTGAAGAGTTTGGGAGATATGGTTATCACGGATCAGTGTTTCACTACTCGGGATTTTGCGGAGGCTGTGAGTGCACTTGTTGGAATCCTCTTTGTTTGATTCAATTCCAACGTTGTATTGATCTTTGCTTCCTCAAATCCCCATGATATATGAGCTTTGCTCCTTGCTTACAGGAGATGGTCTTTTTGGAGGTATTGGCTGGCTTTTTATGCTGATAAAAGTGTTGTTTCTTTGATCACGTAATATTCATATTTGTTTTGTTCACTCTCCAGGTGCTCGAATTTAACATTGGAGCTTCTAAAGTAACTTTTATCTTTCTTGAGGAACTGCTGATTCAGTTCAGGTAATTATCTGAATCTGTCTTCTAATATCTGCCACAGTAAAGGATGACGTTTAATTGAGCATCATTCATCAGACCATACGCACACACACACACACACACACGCACAACAGGTTCTATAAGCTGCCAAATATATACATACATATATGTTCTTTGCAATTTCATACTTACAAATTTATTTGTCTCATTGGCTATAAAATTAGGATATATGGTAATATATATATGGTTATATATGTTTGTATGTATGTATGTATGTATGTATGTATGTATGCCTACTGTTTTTACTATCTTCTATTTAGCCTTTTAAAACAGCTAGGTTTCTTCATCATGATGCATATGACTTGCAATTGTTGAGTGTCGTTTTAACTATCAACTATAAAGCACAAGTATGATACAGCGATATGGATACGATATGATACAGATATGGCGATACGATAAATTTAAAAATATAGGATATGGATATATCAGGATTTGACTGTTATATATGTATGTGTAATACATCATATTCTCTTATTTAAGGTGTAGCTCTATGGTAGATTAGAATGATGTATACATTTTGTTATAATTTTCAAAAACATTCTTTAAATTTCTTCAAATTAATTACATTTGTTCAAACATTTTTGATATCACTAAAATCAATATTATAGACAATTCAACTTAAAAAAAAAATAAAACATCTTTTAATAATTATTGAATTTCAAAACATCTTAAATTTAAAATTATAAAGTTTATTTAATTATTTTCTAATCTGTCACAAATTAGCTAAATAAGATGAGAGTTTAAATATATATTAGTAGATTGGTTTCAATTTTAATTTAAATTTGATCCAAATCAATTAGCTCGATACAAATAAGGTACAATTATTGATAATAATACAGATGTTGTGATATAAATATAAATATACTGATCTGATTAACATAGATATATACTCTTCTTTCTCTAAACTTATGACTAAATGAATAGATAAAATAAAAATGCTAAAGTCTTATTCTTTTCGCAAGATGAGCTTGGTTACGGTAAGAAAATGTGATTGGTATAGATGTAAAAACAGTATCAGTTAAGACAAAAAAAAGAAGAAACATTATTAGTATCTATAACACCGTGAAAGAAGTCATCTAAAGTAAATGACGCAACAGCTTGCAAATACCAAAATTTTTTCTACTACCTAAACACTAGTGTGCGTGAAGCTTTCTGTGATTCTAATCGCGTGGCCCAATGTATCTCTCTCATAATTTTAATGTTCGAATTTATGCATGAGTTGTTTATTATGGATGAGATTTTTATTTTTATTGTGTGGGTTAGACCGATATTCTAATATTTTGTTCTCTAATTAAAAATATTGAGAAAGTATCATACAAGTATTAGGTAAGTATTAGATTTTTAAAAAGTAAAAATAAAGCCTAATTAGAGATATTGGGATACATATCGGTGTAGTATTGAGGAGTATCAGTATTTAATATGGATACGTTAGGCTTTACGAATTATCAGTGCTTCATAAATTATCAATTTTATCCTCAGCAAAAGATGTACTTACTACTTTCCTTTCCTTACATGTATATCGTTCAAAATTTCCAATAAAGATTAAAAAGTAAATCTCTTAATTCTGGCACTTATTTTCTCTTTGCTGATTTTTCCTTCTAACTTTTCTTTTTCTTAGCTATTGACTAATGTGATTTTTCATGTCATGTGAATTTTTTAAGGCTCATTTCTTCTTTTCGGTTGATTTCTTGCCAAGAAATCGGAATTTTTTTTATGTTCAAATTTTGAAGATTTACTTCATCACATACAAATTATACTCTTTCCAAGCTTTAATAATACAAACATAATTTACATTAACAATTTCTGTGCAAGTCATTGCATGGGGTCCTGCTAGTATATATATATATATATATTGTTTCTCCTATGAAGTGTGTAGGTTCTAAATACTTAGCAATTCGTTTGGATGAGAAGTTAGAATAGATAATTTTCAGCCATTTTATAGTTTATACTAGTAAGTGAACAGCATGTGGAGTTCACTTGACCTTTGCTTCAGTTGTTTTGCAATACCAAACAGTAGTTGCTATTTGCTTAAAATAGTTATTTTTTAAATACTCATGTGTTAAGCTTTCTAATGATAAATGCAATTTCTTATGTTTTCTGTGTCTGTATACTGATCTGAATTTTGCTGCAGGGAGTTATCTAAGTTAGGGGAACTTGTAAGTCTTGAACTCTGCATGGATATTACAGATCTCCTTTATGAAACGGGGCAAACTTCAATCCTTTTCAGTGAACCTCAAGCCTTAGCTGCATCCATTCTTGTATTGCCGTAGATGCCTTCTTATTTTATCCTTTATTGATGTTTACCCAGGAAAACTATTCTGTTGCAAAATTATACAGGTATCGGCTTACTTTTTCTCAGTGCCTAAGCAACAGTGGGAATTCCCTCTTCTTCCTTGGGGTAGTTTCATTTCCAATCACCTCGTATGCTTTTAATTATTTTGAGAAAATTATATTGATGTTTGTTGATAAATTGTGACAGCTTGCTTCTTTTTTTTTTCAATCTTTTTATAACTTCCCTTCTGGCTTCAGGTTACTTGTACCTTTGACTAGCACCTTGATATAGAATCCCTAAAAAAAATGTTCGTATTATCTGAGAAACTAGAGATGATAATGAGGTCATCAGTTTCCTCATCAGATATATGGCATGTAGAAGGTGGGAAGCCCAACCATTAGTGTGTGTGTGTGTGTTTTTTTTTTTTTGATGAGACAAACCTTTAGTGTTAACCACTGCCAGTAAATGCCATCTTTGCCTATATAAGCAAATTTTAAAAAAGGGCTTTGGTTGGTAGTTAGCTTGCATCTCATTGTCTTTTTAATTTTCCTTGGTATAATCGTCTATTGAGGGTCAGATTTACTTTGGTGGTAGCACTCAATTTCCCTTGCTTGGAAACGAAGCACTTGGGTTCTTGATATTGAAAAGGGATCCTTGGTTTGCTGAACCAATTTGTTGATGTCATGAGGTAGTACCCAGATATCAAGACCTGAAGAGTTTTGAGTATTCCTTACATTTGATAAGAAGGCTTAGAAAAGTTGGCCAGTTGGCCTTGATAGGCAATTTTATGAAAATAACATAAGGGCTGTTGATGCTCGAAAATTTCTCATCGAAAATCTTCGAAACTTTTGACAACAGCCACAACACACTTGACCATCAAAGTAAAAAGAGAAAATGTGGAAAACATTTTTCTATTACCGGATCTTGTACTAACTCATAGATAAACACAATACAAGGTTTACTAGAATGACTAATAGCCCACGGTTGCTGCAAGCTAAGGAAACTAGTTAGAAACCAAAGATATGTGCAAAGATATGTGCAGGTGATTTTTCTCCAGTGACCAAATGAAGAGTTACAAGGTTCTTTGCCTAAGTCTAACTCTACATATGTGGCTAACAGAGAAGCCTTCTCTCTTTTTCTTCTTCTTCTTCAATTGAAGACCTCTGAAGAATGGACTACCTTGGTTGACATCCTCAATACTGGAGTTCTTTTTTGATGAGGATCTCTGAATGCCTGCATTTTATCATTAGCTTCACACCCATAGCATCACACTCCTTCAATCATTTTTTCTCCCTCTCCCTTTTTGTTGCAGTAAATCAGGACAATAGTTTTTTCCAAGGATTGATAAAAAAATGCACACATTGTTGTCCTAATGTATCATCTCCTGCACAACGGTCTAACAAGAGGCTGGTGTCGCAGAGAAAGACTTAGAAGTTTTAGATTCTAGGTAAGAAGCTTCCTATAGGCGCAAGCCCTTATGACTAATTACTATTTCCTATTGTGAAGAGGACTTTTGATAAAAGGACTCAAATGCCAATATTAGTTTAATCAACAGCTTGGAGTTGGTTTTAGCATAGAATTGATTAGTTACCAATGGAAAATCCTGTCAAGATTCCATAATATCATCATATAGGGATTTACCAGTGGAACCTACCTTAAGCTTTCAAGGTTATGGCTAAAGAATAGCTTATAAGTGCCACGGGTTCTATCATTCGAGGATATTCCCGTGAATCAGGGTAGATGAGATTTAAATCCCTTTTATGACATGCCTTATGTGATAAATTCATTCTAATTCAGAATTCCCATTGACCACTGATTGTATTATATCATGGGATTCAAGCTTAACCAACATCACAATCTTTAGGCAAATCGTCACCCGTCCCATTTGGGAATGCAAGAAGAGAGCATGGACGTTGCCAATGTATAGGTATCACATAGTCGGACATGGATTGCGATTTAATTTTAGGGATTATTATATCAAGAGGAACTTAGAATCTCGTAAGCAAGTAGATTAGTTTAGATGACTATTGCCCAGGTTGATGAAGTAGTGGCATAGCAAGACATAAGGCTTCGACTATAATGGTTTTGCCCGATAAGACATTATTCGAGGAGTTATGTGCCTCGGAATGTTTATCGACACAATTCCTCATCTATGTAAATTAGGCTCTTGGAGGAGCATGATTCTCTTTAGTATAATTTAGGGGATCGATTGTGTTATTTAAGATGTTGGATTTCTCATTACGTCTATTGACGGAACTCTTAATATCATCAACATAGCAGTTTAGGCTTTTGCAAGAGTGTAATAAATTTGTTTAGTGGGTCATTGCCCAGTTTGATAGAGTTGTGGCATAGCAAGGTACAAGGCTATTACTAATATGATAAGACGTGTTCATGGGACTATGATAAGACGTGTTCGTGGAGATATGTGTCTCGACACTATTGGCACCAAATTTTCAAAAAGGAAGAAGGCAAAGCAAACCACACTATTCATCCAAAGCCAAAATAAGAAAGAAGCAAATGAACCTTATTAGAGCAATCTGTGATGTAAAAGGCATCCTGCAAAATGTTCTTGCTCTGTGAAAAAAGTAGCACTACGAAAAGCCACTTTATGAAAAGAAATTTGTGAACAGAAAAGGTCTAAAGAAAACCTCTTTGAAGAAAGACTTGTGAAGAAATTTCTTGCGAAAACAATTCTCTTCACAAGACACTTTCCGAATTAGAGCCAACTTTCCAAATTAGAGCCAACTTTCCGAATTAGAGCCAATTTTCCAAAATCTCAACTCAAAATTAGAGCTAAATCTCCAAAATCTCAAGTCAAATCTCTCCAAATCTCCTAAGTCCAAATCTAAATACTTTATAAATCCAAATGCTCCAAATCAAGTCAAAGTTCAAAATTCAAACATCAAATTTTAAATCATATCAAATTCAAAGCCAATTTCAAAAATTTTAAATCAAATCTTTAATAACAAACTCTCATGCCCTTGAATATTATGTAGGAAGATTTTCCATATTATGTCCACTTCAGCTAACAATATTATCACTTATCATTTCTCACATATATCTCTTGCTAATGCCATCTCATGTGGAGCAATGCTTACCTTGTGGTCTTGACATGGTAGGAAGATATCCACCATTAGATGACATAAGTGAGAGTTGCTTTGGATATATACAATACCTTGCGACCACCCCTGAAGCTTCAACTGGGACTACCACGTAAGGCTACCACGAGAGACTATGAAGACCCGCTTCATAGCCATAGCATGAGGTAGGGCAATGACCCATCTTGTAATCATAGCACGGGTAGGGAAATCACCAGTATCTTGTAAACATGGCACGAGATAGGCCAAAGGGTTATGCCGTGACTTGCCATGATCCTAATCAGAGCAATCTCATGGAATCACCATGATGACCAATGCGAGTTCACTACAAATACCTCTTATCTCTCCAGAAGCAGTTCATAAACTTCCGTACTTTAGACCCAGTTTAAATGTTGTTTGACCCATGTATGATCACCTATTCAATGTAAGTGTTCCATCTGTTATGCCATCTCACTACCAGCTTTCTCACGTACAATCACTAATCCTCTTATTTATTATGTCATCTTAGTAGCCAACAGATGAGTAACACATTATTGAAGGACGGATCTCCAAATTTCTAAAGGACGTTCACGTGGAGCTTTCTCCTACGCTACAATCTCCTAAAAAGAATGGGACTTCAGCTCGATGAAAGGGGGCTCAAACTTTTTTCTTCCGCTCTCTTGGTGATCCTACGAGGTCCAAATGACCCATTCTTCTCAGAAACTTCTAGTGGGTTCTCTCAGCATTTCTCTTTTTTTTTTGATAATTCTCTTAGCATTTCTTAACACTCGACAAAAAAGACTTCTAGCACTACTTACTCCAGCTTCCTCTGAGCTTTCTTCTACAAGGCCCACAGGAACCTTTTAGAGGAGAATAAAGCTTCCTGTGAATCATCCTCACATCTCTGTTTTTGTACTCTTTCTCAATATGCATCCTCACATCTCTGTTTTTTGTACTCTTTCTCCATATGATGTAACAAGAACCCCAAGAGGCCACCTACTACCAAGGACATCATAATTTTTGTTTGCTGGGGAGCACGTAAAAATGCCGTGTACCCATTTTTTAAATATATTTTCTTTCATTTCCTCTATTTTCTTTATTTCTTTTGTTTTTCATCATTTCATCTTGACGGTTTAAATTGGGTCATGACAATGTTGGCGGCAGTCAGCAGTCTCCCCATTGTTGGAGATCAGGTCCATCAGTTCCAATGGGACTTTTATTTGTCATCAACAGCAATAAAGATTAATTTGCACATGCAAAGATAAAGATTTAATGAGGATCACTTCACACTCAGGTTACGTGCACGTGAAGCAGCATACAATGAATTCATAATTATAGTGAAGAGGTGGCTCGATCTGTTAACTGATTAGGAGCTTTGAATGGGTTAGGATTTAAGGCAATTCAACGTACTCATTGGATGATATGTAATTTTGCTTCTTGCCAAGTGATTGGGATTCTTTGCAGAATTTTGATAATTAGAATTTAGAAACATATTTCTGTTATGCTGATTTATGTTTGCTGACATTGACCTCATTATTGGGGGGGTTCATACCACTAGGACGGTCTGCTTCATTTGCTTTTTTATTTTGAACAAATTATGCTACTGAATGAATATTCATAAAGTCTAGTAAAAATAATTTTTTTTAAATTTTTTTTTTTTTACGACAAAAAGAAGAAAACTTCTACTCACCAATACAAACTTCAATAGTCAGGGATCCTTGTTGCTCCTTTAAGTGAGCCTCAGTGCCATGATTCACTCAGAATTGAAGCTTCCTGCACTTTGCAGTTCACAAGCCAAGGCTAATAGGAGCTTAGTTTTGAAATTTGGATGGTTTTTGATAATAGAAAACAATGATATTCTGCATTCACATTACATTTATATACGTTCATCTTACCAATCTTGTCATATTTGTATTCGATTCGTTTCCCTATTAATTCTCACAGCACACTAAATGCTTGTTTCCCTCTGTCTAGTGAAGTTTGCTACCTCTTATGATGGAGAAGCTATTGGAGCTTTGGTTCAGTATATTCTTATGCATCTTCTTGCGGTTAACCAAGTGAGAGCTTACATCTTATATTGCATTTATTTCACTTTCGCTGCCATTTTTAAAGTCTCATCTGCTATATTTCGCTACTGCAGCAAGCTTACTTTACGTAAAGAATATATTCTCACTTTGTCACATGTATTTGGAGTTATATGCCTTGTCTTGGGTCACCTTTTGTGTCTCCCTCTCCTTCACTTTGTGTACTTTGATTTTGGCATTATGTGAGGTTCTAGAAATAAAGAACAAAGTTTTTTTTTTTTTTTTTTGTGATAGTAATAAAGAATAAAGTTGCCGCTGGCAATTTGGCATGATGGAAGGTAATAAAGAATAAATGGGAAATTACATCTGAGTTAGACATTCACACATTGTTCACTTGGAGCTTCCGTCAACTAGTCCGTTAATAGGAAGAAAAAAAAAACTAAATAACATTCTCTCTCCCCTTCCCCTGCTCTCTCTCTCTCTCGTCGACAATTCGTGGGGCCAACAGTATTTTTCCAGCTTAGGAGCTCCTTGTGGGGGCGCACAACCTCCTAGGAGGAGAGGGCAGTCCCAATGCTTCCTCCTATCCCCCACCACTGCAATGCCTATGTTCATAGTTGGCCAGAGGTAAAGTTAGGCCCTGTTTGGTAATAGACTAAAAATCATGGCTAAAATTACCCATAGTCAAAATCTTAAATTTATTTTAATTTTTTTTTAAAAATTATTTAATATTTTATCTCACACAAATTCCAATATTAAACAATCACTTTATTTCACATTCAACACAATTCTCAATAAATCAATCAACTTTATTTCACATCATACACAATTTTTAATACAACAAACTTACTTTATTTCACATCATACACATTTTTCAAAAATCACTATAAATTTTAACCAAATCTTTTTTTTTCTTATTACCAAACAGAGCCTAGAAAGTGAGAAAAAAGAGAGGTGGGGGTACAATGGTAATGTTGGCCATATAAAAATAAAAGAATTTTTTAAAATAGTAACTAAAGGATATATTTGATTTATCGTAAAGACCTAGATGAAATATTTTCAGTAGGAAAGATCTTGCATGAACATGTTTTGGGAAATGATCATGAAGGATGATTTTCTCAATTTTGTGGACATGCATGATTAGAAATCTTCCTCATAGGTTGGGGATGTATTTTCTCGAGAACATATTTTATGCTGGTTCATTGCTGCATTTAACTTGATGGTCAGTAGTATATTCTAACAAAGTTGGATTTTATGTGCTTCAAATGATCAAATCACAATATATATCCCTGTAGATAATGTGACAGTCGAAAAAATGGAATAAAAATGTTATAGAGTCAGTGGGTAAAAGCATTATCCTGAAAATGAATACATTATTTAGTGGATAACGTATTCGTCTTTCAGGTTTTGTATTTTTGGGAAAATTTTCTAGGTGCCAATTTGAAAGCTTTCTTCCATCCAAAAAAAAAAATGAAAGCTTTTTTTCATAAGGAAATTTGAGAGTTTAATTAAAATATGTTTTTTAACTCCTAAACAGGCTTATGGACCTAGGGTGAACATGAATCAAAGGAAATCCCAAACATATCTTTTTATTCCTTTTGTGAACGTACTTGTGCTTTAATTTTGTAAGAGTCCATCCAACATAGATTTTTCCTTATCTAATAGGTTAAGCAGATAATATCTATGATCGACGAGCTATTACAAAATTAATCTGAATTTTACTAGATTTTGGCTTGAACTCAATACTATTTTAGTCGGATTGAAATCATATTTTTTATACTATTTACGAAGTGTTTTGTATTGATGTTCAATTAGGCAAAATTTAGTTTGGACTTTTTTTTTATTCTTTAGTTTGGACTTTGAAAAGCTCATTTTTTGTATACTTATATTTCAAATATCATTTAAATTGTACGTATAAACTTTAAAATAAGTGAAAATTGATTTATGTTATTTTTTTCAAAGTATGTACTTAAATTTGCCTTGGGCGTTGGCCAGTTTGACATTTTATAACTTAGGCCGTGTTTGATAATTGGCTAAAAAAAATTGCTTATTTCAGTCATGACAAAAATTTTAAATTTATTTTAAAAAAAAAAATTTAAAAATTATTTTATATCACATTCTACACAAATTTCAACATTAAACAATCACTTTATTTCACATCTAACACAATCTTTAATATAAACTAATTCACCTTATTTCATATCATATACATTTTTCTAACAATTTTCACAAAAAATTTCCAAACTATCTTTTTTTCCTCCAACCAAATAGAGTCTTACTGTCAAACTCTTAAAAGTCTAAATATGAATATAAAATACTCAAAATCTTTAAGTTGGCGTTCTCTTAACCTAATAGAAAATGAGTTTGTCTCGCTATTAAGGAATTTTAGGTTTAAATTAAATCATTGTAATTTTTTAATGAGTGGAATAAATTGTGATGTCTAGTCTACGAGGTAAATCAAAAAAGATTGAACATAAAATAAGCTATTAAATTTGTGATAAATTTGGTTCCCTGTTCTGTTAAATAATCAGAAACAAGTTAAGACTTAAAAAGAAGTTAAACTAATGAGGTTTATGTCTTGAGATTTATGAGTATCTGAAAAAAAAAGTTTTTTTTTATAATGTTTGTTATTAAATATGCTTTTTTTCTTGAATTTTGTTCTAAACCTTTTGAGTTAGTATCGATTTTTGGAATTTGTGTAAAATCCAACCTCTTAGGTTAATTTTAATCTAATTAAAGGTTATCTTGGAAACTGGCAACCTCATGCTCATACAGTTGTGCTAGGAAAAATTTATTATTAAATAAGATGACTATTTTAAAATTTTGCTTATGATTATAAATCAATTTTGAGTAGAACACAAAAAGCCAAAATTCGAAAGATGTCAGCTCAATTGGTTGGTATACAGCTGTTCATCTTTATCTCAAATAATCGTCTCTTTATCAATGAAATGAGATAATATACTTTAGAAAATTCTTACCTGCATTTGGAAACTTGCCAATTGATCTACTTTAATCCAGTCTAATCTTTACACAAACTGTCATAGAACATTGAGAATAAAAAAAAAAAAAACATAGAACATGTGTAGGGTTTCTTATTGGACCGGTTCGACCCGGAATCGGACCGAAACTGGTTCAGTAAGAACCGGTTTGGTCCAGAACCGGTTGAACCGGACCGGTTCTAACCGGTTCCGGGCCGCAGAATCGGTCCGGACTGGTTCTGCGTAAGTAGAACCGGTTATCCGGTTCGGAACCGGACCGATTCTGTTGAACCGGAACCTGTCCGGTTCAATTTTTGTTTTTTTTAAAAAAAAACTACCCCTACCATCATGTAGTCTGCAGTTGACAGCATTAACTGCAGATATTATAAAAAAAAATTTTAATTGAACAGTCATTTGACCGTTGCAATTTGCAAACGGTCAAATGGCCTCGGATGAAACGCAGTAAGCTATGGGATTTTTTTGATTTACAAATTAAACTGAATAGCAATTCGTATGTCGCTATTTGTAAAATTTGTAAAAATCAATATTCATGCAAACAAGGTGGTACTGGTGGTGGGACTAGTACATTTAAGAAACACCTAGTTAGATTTCATAAGTTTGATGAAAAAACTTACCAATCTACTACTATAGAGCCAACTCAAACACAAATCAATCCCCAGAGTGGATCTATGTCGTGGAATTTTAGAAATGATAAAGCACGTCGAGGTTTAATTCAATTTGTAGTACGAACCGAACAGTCATTTATTATATATGAAAAAGAGGAATTTTTAGAATATATTGTTCAATATTTACAGCCTTAGTATACTTGTATTTTTAGGCATACACTTAAAAAAGATTGTATGTCAATGTACGAAGAATATAGGAAATCTCTTATTCAACACCTCAGTAATATTAGTTATAGGGTTAGTTTGACATTTGATATTTAGACTAGTATTAGTGGCGCGAGTTATTTAGTTGTTACTTGTCATTGGATCGATGGACAGTGGGAAATGCAGAAACGAATATTTTCTTTAGATGTATTAGATGAGGCCCATACGGGTTCAATCATTTTTTCTTACATTCGCAATATTTGTAAAATTTATGGTATAGAAAATAAAATTTTTAGTATTACTTTGGATAATGCCTCGAATACTAATTCTGCAGTTAATTTTTTACAGCAATTTTTAACACCTCCACTTTATGGTTCTCTTTTTCATGTTAGATGTGCATGTCATATCATTAATTTATGTGTTTCTAGTTCTTTTAATTCTGAACATTTAATTATCGTTTAAATTTAAATGTTAGGCGTGAATGAAAACGTGTTTGCGTAAGTGCCGAAATAAATTGTGTAAAATTTTCATTACTTGTAGAAACTAGATGGAATTCACTTCATCGTTTATTCGAATCACTTTTACTGTACGAAGATTTGCTAACTGCTTTTTATAATTCATATACACTTAATCATGACTTCAATTACGTTCTTATGATTAAATTTTTTTAAAAAAAAATTGAATTATTGTCCAATTTTAAGGAGTCTACTGAAAACTTTTCAGGTTATTATCCAAGTTCACCTATTTTCTGCCTTATGTTTTTCAAATATTTCAAAAACTTTTTAGAGTTTAGATTAGATCCAATTCTGAAAACTTTTATTCCTGACATGGAATTAAAATTTAGAAAATATTGAGAAAAATTTCACTTTTATATTTAATAGCTGCTATTCTTGATCATCGTCAGGGAACCGAAGCTATTGAAATTTGTTACGCGGAATATTCTGATTTCTTGGGGAGTAATACTGATGTCGAAAAAGCATCAGTTTTTACAACTCTCCAAGAGTTGTTTTCTCTTTATTACAGTGAGCAGGTTGCGAGCAGGAATGTGGAACGTGTGGAAAGTCAAACAGGAACACAAAAAAGCCCGGCATTTTCAACGTTCTTAGACCGGCGGCGGCAAAAAAATCTATTGCTACAGATAAAGGAAAAGCAATTGTTGGAGAGCAATCTACACCACAGAGTCAACCCCCTACAAATTTGAATGAGTTACAGTTCTATTTACATCTCAGGGAGAAATTTGATGATGATATGAGCTTATTAGAGTGGTGGAAAAGCTCATCAAAATAATTTTTCATTCTATCTGCTTTGGCACGAGATGTACTAGCAGCACAAGCTTCAACTGTAGCTTCTGAATCAGCTTTTTTTCCACCACAGGAAGAATAGTAGGAGACTACAGAAGTAGTTTGTCTCTTGCAACCCTTTGCATGCTTACCTGTCTACAGGATTGGTTTGCTGCTGAGTCCCGAAATCAATAATGTAAGTTCAGAATTTTTTGTAATTACGATGAATAATTTTTTTATGTGAAATATTTGTACGAACATGTTACATGTGATTGAGCTTTATTTGAAAAAGTTTGATTAAAAAAATAAATTCATATAATTAATCACGAGAAATTTAAAATGATCATCATTTTCATTGTAGGAGAATTATGAATTGCAAATGTTTTCATATATATATATATATATATATATATAGAGATTCACTTGGGAAAAGGGTTTAATTTTATTTTATATCAATTTTAGTATATTTAATTTTTATTGTTGTGTTAAACTTTGGTAGATTATTGTGCATCTCATTTTTAAAAAGAACATAATCACCAAAATCTGAGTCTGTGAGTAATAGAAAATGCAGCTTTCATTAGCCTGGCATGCTACTAACATCAAATATAAATGTTAGGCTGTGCATGGATATGATCAATCATTGAGGTAGTTGAATGGCCTTAATGCCAATCCTACGCCCATTCAAATATAATAAATCACACTCATTTATCTAACTTATCATTATCTTATTTGTTTATTCATAAACATTATGTGAGTATTCACAGTACTTTGATTCCATGATTTGCTCTTCTAGCATAACTGTTGATGGATGAAGGAATGAGTCTTGTTAGATGGGGATTTAGAGATGCAATGCGTGGTCTTCTAAGAAAGAAGAAGAGGAAAAAAAAAAACAGTAAGGGGGCGTTTGGTTCAATGTTATCTCAATGTTATGTTATGTTATCTTTAGAAATTAATTGTTTGGTTTAATGATATCTTTAAATAACATTACAATTAATTACAAAAATGTCATTACATGACGACATCTAGATGTCACTCCAAATTGGGTGACATCTCAAGATAACACCATCAATTTGTCATTATAATGCCAATAACTTTCAACTAAATAAAAATAATTTGGATAGCATTGATATTTTCTAATATCATAACATTGAACTAAACAAATATCTATTGATGAATAACAATGACATTTAGATAACATTGACATTGAGATAACACTGAACCAAACGCCTCCTAAAACACTTGAAGATGTTTGTGATTTGAAGAGATTCCAATGTTCACAAGCCAAGGTAAAGATTTCGCTTAATAAAGAACAATTGGATTCGTTAGAGGTGATTATAATATTTCTAATCAAAAAGAAGGGAGAAGTTATAACTTTGAGACGCTATAGAAGATCAGTGTAGAATTTTGCATGGTTTCAAACCTCTCCTTATGAGGGGAAGAATCTCCCTACCTAAAAGCAAAGCGGTCATGTGGATCATTGAGATCAAGAAGAAGTCGATCATATTCATGTTTGATATTCTCGTAAAATATGTGACCGTGAGCCTCTAAGATAATGCCACTTGTTCCATTACCTATGAGTGTTTATAGGGATGGATTGTAACTGAATATTATCTCATTAAAGCACTTGAATGACAATTTATAATTTTTTAAAAAATTATTTAATGATGTCATCAAACTAAATAATTATTTTCTTTAAATAACATGATATAATATCAAGATAACATTGAACCAACCCCCAACTTAGTCAAATAGGTTAGCACTTGAAGTATGCTCTTTGGCTTTCACCGGGCCATGTTGATTGACTAAGTTAGTCATTTTCAGTTTTGATTAGGCTGTCACATGAATGGTTGTAATTAAATTATTGTTTGACCCATAGACATTAACTCTAATTTTAATATCAATAGAGCTTTTGAAAATTGAAAGTTAAACCTATTAAGTTGTTATGTTATTCATATTCTACTAACTTTTAGGTCCTATTTGGTGCAAGAATTAAAATTAGGATCAAAATGATAATATTTTCAAATAATAATAATAATAATAATAAATAATTTTTTTTAATCATTCTACCCAAATTTTAATATAAAAAAATATTATTTTACTTTACATACTCAATAATTTTTAATAAAAATATTAATTTTATTTCACATCCTAGACCAAAATTTTCGAGTTGATATTTCACATCTTAGACCAAAATATTCGAATCGAATATTTTGATTTAGAATGTGAAATAAAATTAATATTTTTATTAAAAATTATTGAGTATGTGAAGTAAAAATAATATTTTTTATATTAAAATTTATGTAGAATAATTAAAAAATATATTTATTTATTATTATTATTTTTTTAAAACTAATATTATTTTGATCTCGATTTTAGTTCTCACACTAAACAGAGCCTTAGAACAATTGTTGCACGTTAAAAGAATATTGCATATATCACATTTACATTTGCAATGCAAGAAATGAGAACTTATGTAATATTCAAAAATGTGGAATAACTGTTTCTTCATTTTTTGGCTCTTCCAATGATTTATGAGATATGTCTTCTCTCAATATATTATTTCTAATTTTGTATTATTAGTAATTTAATATATTAGTTTCAAATGGACTTTATATAATTCATGTAATATCTTTTATAAATAATCTTAAATATTAAAAAAATTTATGTGATAATAATATTATATAAATAAAATCAAATTTTTTTTATCAACATTGCATTATTATTATTATATAAAAATTTTAGTTATAAAATTTGAAACTGATGAGACGTCACATCAATAATGGTGGCTGCTAGCTGTGTGATGACAACCGCGGTCGCGACTGCGCACACACATGTTACCACACACAGATATGCAAAGCCAAAGAGTATTATTATAATTCTATGCTGGAATCATATAATTAATTAATTAATTAATTAATCAAATTATTAATTAATAATGGTCGATAAAGTACTTATTACGATCATGATTTTAGAAATTAATTGAAATGATTTAAAGCGTAAGCTTCGACTAATGTCGGTCTAAAATGATCATAGATATTTAATTGTTTGGTGCCAATATATTTTGGGATCATCTTTTAAAATATATATATATATATATATATATATGAATCCATGATTTTTTAAATTCTTGTTTGGCACGAGAATCAAAATTAAAATTAAAATAATAATAATAATAATAAATAATTTTTTTTAATTATTCTATATAAATTTTAATATAAAAAATATTTATTTTATTTCACATTCTCAATAATTTTTAATAAAAATATCAATTTTATTTCATATTCTAGACCAAAATATTAAGAAATTAGTATTTTGATCTAGAATATGAAATAAAGTTGATATTTTTATTAAAAATTATTAAGTATGTAAAATATTCTTAGTATTTTAATATAGGATATGAAATAAAGTTGATATTTTTATTGAAAAAATTATTAAGTATGTGAAATAAAATAAAATTTTTTAATATCAAAATTTGTGTAAAATGATTAAAAATTTTCATTTATTATTATTTTTTTTTAAATTAGCATACTTTTGGTCCTCGAACCAAATATACCAGTATATAAATTAAGGCCTCCTATTTAATTTTTGACGTGAAATTATTACTTCTTATTTCTCGCCACTTAGAATCTTGCCAAAAATTTTTGTTATAATTTGAACTCTACTTTTTTCTGTTCTAGGCATTACTCTGCGTCTATTAAAAAGATTTCCTTTGATTAAAAAATTATTTTTTAAGGAAAAAACTGAAAATACTATGAATATGTGTGTTATAAAAAATTCTTAACTTGAAAAACTTTAATTCAATTAAATATAAAATTGAAACAAAGATGTTTGAACTAAATAAATTTCACAAATCACTTAATTTAAGGCATACTAACTTCGCTAATGAGGAAGTTATTTTGAGGATGAGCTTTAAGATCAAATAGGTTTTTCTTTCTCTTTATCTCACCTCTTCTTTATATACTATTTAGATTATCACATGTTTAGAGCTCGTTTGGTTTAAGTTTTTTTTGGCCCAACATAAATTTTAATAGTAAAAATCAACTTTATTTTATGTTCAATATAAATACAAATATTAAATTTAATCTTATTTCATATTTTACACACTTCTCAATATTAAACTAAATTTTCTTTTTTAATAAATATATAAAACAATTTATTTATTTTTACTTAAAATTAAACTCTTGAACCAAACGAGGCCTTAATATGGGCAGAGAGCCCATTTATAAAGGTTCGATAAATTAGGTGCGTCCATCAAGCATAACAAATAAAATTTACCTCAAGTATCAACTATCATGAATGAGGTTGTTTCAACAACCTCATCATATTATTAAGACTATTTAAATTAATAAATTAATTCAAAATTGAGGGTTAATATATAATATTTAATTTGTTAATAGTTATTTATATTTTAATAATCAATATGTAATAGGAAAAATTTGAATATAAATATATAAAATAATTATAACATATATATCTAATTTTTCTATTTTTCACTACAACAATATTTCAAAGCAAAGAACTTCTAAAATCCACAAAATTGGTGATTGATTATAGTAGTTTTTGGATTGGAGAAAGAAATTGTTGAATGTTAAATTAAATTAATTTTATTGTAATATATATTATATAAAATAAAGTTTAAATTTGCTATTGGATTTTGTTCAGAGGTGTAGATTAAATTTAATTTTTTATATTGTAAAATGTATTCAATGTAAAATAACTTAAATTTCTTGATTTTTTTTTTTTTTTGGATATTACTAGAATTGTTTTAAGTGTTTTTGACCTTAACAAGATGAAAAAATTATTAGGCTTAAATGTGAATGCTGTCATCTTTTTTAGCATGCTTTGTTCTAATTATAATATTTTTTCGGTATAATAATACGAGTTAATGTGATTTCATAAATATTTTTGAGATATTTTAATTTTATAATAAGTAATTAAAATAAATTAAATTTTAGAATTATCATTAAATATTTTAATAAGATTATGTTAGTAAATTATATATATAATTAATTATTAGAGGGAAGTCAAAAGGCTAAATTTGCTGTTTGTATTTAATATAATAAAGTATGGAATTGAAAAGTAAGAATTTGTTGCTAAATTTTATTTAAATTTATTAATACTATTTTTATTATAATAAATGTTTGTGACCTTTTACCTTCTCATTCTCACAATAAAGAAGAAGAAGAAGAAGAAGAAAAAGAAGAAGATTTGGCAGCAGGTTAACTGAGAAAAAAATTTATATTTGGGTCCTAAACTTATGTAAGAATGTTATTTTGAGTATATCATAAATGGAAATCGAATCGTCTAGCGATTATCAAGGTGGGTAATTTAATTTAGCTTACATTATAAATTAAATTTAAAAAATAATTATTTATTATTTTGAGTTATATAAATATTTATTCTTGATGCTAATTTTTTATATGTTTGTACGAATGTGTTCAAGCTTATGATCTTATAATTTTGTTATTCATGAATATGCTAAATATTGGTAGATAGAATGTTATATCTAAAATATATGCTATATATTTAGATAATTAATTTACATGAAAATGATACTAATTTGTGATATTAAAAAAAGAATTGAGAACTAACCTCTGAGAATATGGTGTGATTCGAGTTAGGCCTGTGATAACTCATGACCAATGAATGTAGAGAGTAATTATCAAATGATATCTCAAGAAAAAGAAATTACTAAGATAAAGTGTAGTTCCTGATAAGCTTCTAGCCATATGAAAAAAAAACACAAGACTCATTTTATATCAAGAAATAAAGGGTTTGGGAAAACTTATTTGTTAAATTGTGAATTAAAATAAAATTAAAAAGATAAAAGCATTATTGGATATTTATATGTGTAAGTATTTTATTTAGCTTGATAAATTGAATTCATCTACTGAGTACTGTGATTGGACTAATGCCATTTTTATATCATCAAAATTATAGATTTGTAAATCAACACAATCACAAGTTCACGGGAGAAAAAGAAAATATAATCAGTGAAATTTATTTTATTATATTTAATTAATTGCGAAGAACATTATTTTTGTGATAAATAGAAATGGTTAATTAACTCGACAGTCAATTTTCACTAACTATATTTTAATTATTCGTATTATTAGGTTAGTGGCGACCAGAATGTCACACAAGCGGAGAATGTGAGACGTAGCTCATCATACACATGTACAGCACAGGCGGAGAACAATCTCAATGTAACATGTGCTCACCCTCTTAGGTGAATCTCTTGTTTTTGACCTCCCGAATCTCTATGCCACATGTTGACATTACAAAATATGCATTAATGGCTAAGAATCACTCAAAACAATTATAAATAGAGCTTTAGAGCCTCTTGAATAAAAGGATCTTCTCCTCCTTTCTACTATTAACTCTCTCTAGAGCTAAGTTCACCTTTGTAAGACCCTGATCCCAGAAGGGCTTTCTAGTCCCGGTGGACGTCTAGGTCTCTCCCTTTCTTCCTTTATTCCTTTTCCTCTTTCCTTTACAAACATTTGGGCTAGAGCTGTTATTAGATCGATTTCGAGCGAGTCAAAGTCAACTCGAAATCAAAAATTTCGAGTTCAGCTCTGCTCAAAATCCGTCCAAAATCAAAATGGGATATGATTTGAGCTGGCTCAGCTCGAAATGACTCGATTTATGTATTCAGGTGGATTTGATTTCTAGGCCTTAAGGAAAATAAGTCTTAAATCTCCTCCACTCTACCACTAAACCACTAACTAAATTATATATAATAGTATTTTATTTATATATCAATATTATTCATGCTATACATATAATTTCGAGTCAAATTGATTTATGTTTTGAGCGAGCTAGGGCTAACTCGAAATGAACTTCGAACCAAAATCCTTAGCTCATGATTCGATTCAAAATTTTCGAACCGATTTCAAGTTGATTTAAAAATTGAATGAATTTCGAGCGAATTTCGAGTTTCGGATATTTTTAACACCCCTACAATTTGGGCATTCATTTTATATAGTGGAGCCCTTGCTCATTGGCATGACTGTGTGGATGTAGGAGGAGAGGCTCTTAGCCATGTTAACTCCCAAGTACTATTTTTCTATGTGACTATGTGCTTATGACCACATCCTTGCCCCATTGTCACATATGGTTTGGTCGTCTAGCTAGTCCTTTATGGTTTTTCTTCAACTTATAAATATGTGTGTGCACGTGACAACCCGTGATCAAATAAAGCGTAGAGTGATAATCAGGTAATGTTGTACAAGAAGATAATTACTAAAAATTCTGCAGCTCCTAATAAGTTTCTAGGCTAATAGGTAGTCAGAAGAATATAAGAATGAATTGTCTAATATCAAAAAATAGGAGAATTCCTGAGTTGTAAAAGTAAATAATATGATTTTAAATAGTTAATATACTTTTTAGAATAAAATTATAAGACTAATGATAGAAATATTTGCAGTTAAACATGCTTGGAATGAAGTAATAATAGGATGAGTAACCTTCTGAGAAGTACTTAAGTTACTTAATTTTTTACAACCAAAGCGAATATTATCTATATATTTGAATCATGAGATGTTAGAATATATTATCAGAGTCGGCCTCCCATAGTGCAGTGTGATTCAAAAACAAACTGAGCAAAAGTAATTGTTGGGCCTATGATGACACGTAGCTAAAGAGGATATTGAGTAATAGTTTGATGATAGATTAAATTTTAAAATTAGACTTTTTTAATTAATTAATTAACAATATAAATATAATTAAAAAAAGAATAATAAAAAGGAGCATGTTTCTGACAGCGTTAACTAACGTCGTTAGATTAAGAAGCCGCCTGGCGGACAAGCAACTTCTGTTAAGCAGAAGTCGCTCAGCGGACCGGCGAATAGAAGTCGCCGTCTCTGGCGAGTTCTTTTCTAAAAAAAATATTATTAAATATATTCTGTACTATTTTTAATATATTAATCAAATCATATTTATATTTGAATATTTAAATTACAGAGGTGCAATATGATATTTAATATTTACATATTATTTCTAAAATTTAAAAAAAAAATTATAAAATAAAAGAGTGCAGAAGTTTGATAAGTATTTATATGTAAATATTATAATAAGATTTAATATTATTTTTTAAGAAAATAGATTATATTATTAAAATAAATATTAAATCTTATTCTAATAGTTATATATAAATACTTATCAAACTTCCCTACTCTTTTATTTTATATATATTTTTTAAAGAGAATGATTTATGTGACGGTAATATGAGATTATTCTAAAATAAGTTTACATTATATAACTTTAATTACAAAAATTTATTAATTAGTTGAAGTTACTTATAATAAAAGTTATATTATATAAACTTATTTTAGAATAATCTCATATTATTACAAAAATAATATTAATATATTATTAAAAAAAGTCGAGAAAGATACGGTCCGTTTGAGAATGAGCTGGAGAATAGGTCATGAGCTTAAAAATACAGTGATTTATGAGAAAATTCGGATAGGCAAGAGTTTTTCAAATTTATTTTTAAAAATGAAAAAGGTTTTTAAATTATGATTTTTAAAGCAAATTTCAACTTCTTAATCTAATGATATTAGTTAACGCTGTCAGAAACATGCTCCCTTTGTATTTTTTTTATTATGCTTATAAATTAATTACTTAATTAAAAATATCTAATTTTAAAATTTCATCTTTGATGATATCATAAGAAATAAAAAATCACTAGAGCAAAGTATAACTCCTTGTAAACTTTTAACTAAATAATGAGTAGTGAGAGAGGAAAAAAAATAAATCATCTAATATTGAAAAAGGAGAATATTCACTAAGCCATATAAGTAAATAATATGATCTAAAGTAATAGATGAGCCTTTTAGGAAAAAATCTTGAGACTAATAATAAGAAATTTTATAGTTTTTTTTTAATAAGAAATTTTATAGTTAAGTATGCTTAAATTGGAATAGTACTAAGATAAGTGATCTCCTAAGAAGTACTCAAATTATGTATATCTTTAAAATTAAAATAGATAATATTTTAATATTTAGATCACTGAATATTATAATATATAAAAATAAGATAATGATTATACGTAGGATTATCACAGCAATACTATCTTATCTACTTTTTTTTTAGTGATGTATCTACATATTCAAATATCAAATTTAAAAAAGTTTTGAGTGTTTGGTTTATCTCAATCTCTCTCTCCATAAAAATTACAAATCCAAGCTAAAAATTGTCTTTTTTTTCTTTTACTAAAAACTTTTGTGATATTTAAGGGACCAAAATTACTATTTAGCCTTAATTGTTACAAATTTTTCTAATTTTAGATCCTAATGTTATAAATAAATTATAATTTAATTCTCTTAATTTTTACTAGTCTCAATTTTAAGTCCTAATAGTTAAAAGTACTATAATTTAGTCCCTCAATTCATCTTAATTTTTATCTTAAATTTTCATAAATTATAAGTTAGTTCCCGCACATAATTACAATATGATCCAAAAAGTTTGTGCTATGTGGTACTACAAATATTTTGTCTCCTAACACAATTATGATATGGTCCTTCAGTTTTTATTAGTCTTGATTTTAAGTGCTAATAGCTACAAATAAATTATAATTTAGTTCTCCTGATTTTATGTCTTAATAGTTAAAAAATTATAATTTAGCCTCTTAATTTATCTTAATTTTTATCTTAAATTCTCATAAATTATTATTTAGTACCAGACATAATTATGATCTGATCTAAAAAAATTACGCTATGTGGTGCTAAAAAAATTATCTCCTAACACATAATTACAATTTGATTTCTCAATTTTTATTAGTCATGATTTTTGTTTTGATTCTACGTGCCAATTACATATAATGAAAATTATAATGCAGTCTCTTGAGTTCCCTTATACATTTCTTGAATCCCATGAAATTATAAATTAGTCTCAAATTTTTCAAGTCTTTCTACTAGGTCCTAATGCCTTATAACAAAAATTACTACTTAGACACTCAATTTTTATTAATTTTGATTTTAAGCGCTAATGTTTATATAAAAATTATAATTTGGTTCTTAATTTATCTTAATTTTTATTTTAAGTTCTTATAAATTATAATTTATTATTTGAGCACAACTACAAATTTATCCAAAAATTTTATCATTTATAGTGGTAAAAAACTTTTATCTTCCAGTGCACAATTATGATCCTTAATTATTGTTACAATTTAGTACCTTGATTATTTTAATTTTGATCTAGGTCTTAATTATATACAATAAAAATTACAATTTAGTATCTTAATTCTTGTTCTTAGATCTCATAAAATTACAAGTTGATCGCAATTTTTAGTTTTCTAATTTTTTTTAGACTTAGTTAACTTAGTTATAGATTTTAAATTCTCATAACAATAATTATAATTTAGCTCTCAGACTTTTCTTAGTCATAATCTTAAATCTTACCAAATTATAATTTAGTCTTTCTTAAATTTTTATTTTAGATCTTAATTTCTCATGACTAGATATATAATTTTATCTCCGACATTTTCTCTTGATCTTAAGAAATTAGAATTTGATCTTAATTTTTCTTTGTTATCTTCATCTTAATCTTAATTGCTTGCAACATAAATTATTATTTATTATAATTTGGTCCTTAATTTTACTTGTTATTTGTTTTAGGTCTTAATTTCGTGTAATAATTTGCCTCTGAATTGCTAATTATATTTATAATAAAAATTATTGTATTTTAAAAATTTAAGCACTTTTGCACATGCCTAAAAGCTGATAAATATAGATTTATAAAATTATAAACTGCTTCCATATATATGTTTTTAAACTACTTAAATCTATATTGAGAATTTGCAAATGCTGCCTTGAAGCTCGAATAAATACAGAATAATTTTTTTTGGATAAAATAAATACAGAATAATTGTTAGTACACTGAAGAAGAATGATTTACATAAAAAAAAAGGAAAAGAAAAAGAAGAAGAATGATTAATAATTGGGATAATTATCTATATGCCACACAATTTAGTTTTATTTATGTCTTACCCATCCATTCTTAGTTAATTATGCTATGCACACTCAAAATATTATAAAATCTTACGTACACACATTTGAGTTAAAACTTAATCAAAATCAATTTGAAAAAAAAAATTGTTAGTAAATTATTAAAATTATATTTTTATTCTTAATGATACATATTTTTTCTCTTTCTCAATACCACACCAAAGCGTTGATTTGTCTTAAAATCAATTCACGTCGCGGATATCTCTTTCCTTAGTCGCCACCTAAACATTAAGATTTTAAGATTTTCACTCAAAATATATTTAAATATCTTTAAAATAATACGATGAATGGCCCAAATTTTTTGTAATCTAGCTATAATTATGTTATTGAAAAATTATGATTACTCATTATAATTAAAAAAAATTAAAATATGTGTATGTAAGATTTTATAATATTTTGAGTGTGTATAGCGTAATTAATTAAGAATAGACAGGTTTAATTATCCCTTAATAATTTAATATCATGGTTGCCACGTGTGACCTGGCTTTGTCTACGAGGGACCGTGGCAATTAATTGGATATTTCGCATATTAATTAATTGGTCCCCGTCCCACGTCATAAAATATTGCAAACCCTAGCAATTATCGAATTTGGTATCAGGTCCATTCGGCAGTCTATGCAGCGTATAGTTGACTTTGATCATTAAAGACTCACTAATGATATTATAATGGATAAATTATGATTCAGTCCCTGAGATCCATCTGTCTTCTATATTGGTTCATATTTCTGAATCAACCCATGCTCGCTCATAGAAGGTTATCTTTAAACATGCATATGTTAATGATTTTAGTTTATAATTCTTAAGGGTCTGTTTATTTGTAAGTTTAAATAAACTTAATTTTTAATATTAAATTTTATGTGTGATGTGATATACTTGATTAAAATTAAATTAGGTTAATTTTAATTGAGCAAATAAACGGGGCCTAAATCTTAAAAGTTAGCTTTTATTGTCATCATAGGTGCAGTAGGATAAGATCAGGAAGCGTGGCAAAGTATATTGTGGCATTACTTCATTTGAGAGAGAAATAAAATAAATTCAATAACGAATTAATGAAACTATTTATCAGAATTTAGAATTGAAGGCATGATGGAACATGATGTTTTCGGCAAAATTTGAGGTTTTAAAAACCCTAATGAAGAAACTAGGGATTGTCCTTTTCATAGGAAGGAATCTATTGGAGAGACATATTGATAGCTAATAAGGGGTTTGCTAAATCCTATAAGATTTAGGATCTTAATTTCAAGAAGGAATTTTTGGCTTAGAAAGCGACAAATTTGTTTTTGATAAAAACGATGAGTTTAGATTTGCTATTTGAGCTATAATTGCTGTTAATATTTTTTTTATAGCAATTTACTATCAATAATTACTCTCAGAGAAAGTGTGAGCATTCCTGTGAGGGTGACACTATTACGTAAGATTTATATTCTAAGTAATTTATGTCAGTTGTAAAGTTTTACCAATAAATTTTTTTTTAAAAAAAATAACAAAGAAATTGGTTCTCTAACGAAGAAGAACATGAAGAGCATCTATGAATTGCGCTGAAGACATTAAGGATATGTTTATTTGTAAGGTTAAATTTAACAAGGTTAAAATTAAACTTGGATAGAGATATTTTTTTATTGAAAGTTGTGAATGATGTGAAATAAAGTTAGTTATTATATTGAGATATGTAAGGGTTGTGATATAAAATTAGTTATTATGTTGGGATATATGAGGGATGTGATATAATTTAGTTATTATTTTAGTAATGTGTGTAGGATGTGAAATAAAATTAACTTTTTAATATTAAATTTTATATATGATGTAATATGTCTGGTTAAAATTAAGCCTGGTTAATTCTCAACGGCCAAATAAACATGACCTTAAGAGATAAGAAGTTATATATCAAGCTCAATAAATGTGAATTTTGGCTACAACAAGTAAAATTTTTAAAGCATATAATTAATTCTTCCGGCATCGCTATAGATTCATCCAAAATTGAGGCTATCATTGATTGGCCAAAGCCTACAATTGTAATTGAAGTAAGAAATTTTCGTGATCTAGCAGGATATTACCGAAGATTCGTAGAAGGATTTTCAAAGATCGCCCTGTCGCTCACTCAATTAACTAAGAAGACTGTAAAATTTGAGTGGTCAAAAGCCTGCATTGAAAGTTTTCAGGAATTAAAAAGACGATTTATTACAGCCCATGTCTTAACTATTTCTTTAATATCTGAAAACTTTGTCATTTATAATGATGCCTCTCAGAAAGGATTAGGATACTTGCTGATGCAAGATGGAAAAGTTATAGCTTATACTTCTAGATAATTGAAGATCCACGAAGTCAATTATCCTACGCATGATTTAGAGCTAGCTGCAGTTATCTTTGCACTTAAAATCTGGAGGCGTTATTTGTATGAAGCAAAATGTAAAATATTCATAAATCACAAAAATTTAAAGTATATTTTTACTCAGAAGGAACTAAATCTAAGACAAAGAAGGTGGTTAGAGTTATTGAAAGATTATGATGTAGATATTCAATATTATTTGAGAAAAGTTAATGTAGTTGTGGATGCGCTCAGTCGAAAATCTGCAAGTAATACTTTTACTAATCAAGAGGCGTTTTGTTATCAACATTTTTGGAACTTACCTTTTGAAATTTAAATATTATAGCACTTGTAAAACTATTAAATATTATGTTTTATGCAAGGTTAATTAGCAATAGATTTTTTTTTCTACCTAATTGGCATTAGTTCTTAGTTATAAAGAAAAGAACAATCCATTAAGATCTTTAGATATTTGTATTATTTTTTATTTTATTTTATAAATATAAAGTTTGTGCTCTTGTCATTTTCAAATGAAGTAGATAATGAAATTATCATAATTACAACATGATCTAACCAAATTTATAACAATATATTAGGGGGCGTTTGGTTGGCTGTTATCTTGGTGTTATGTTATATAATCTAGATGTTATTTTTGACTAATAATTTTATAATCTTATAGAAGATTATTTATAAATATAATTAAACCAAACAATTATTTTTTCTAAATAACATAACATAATATCAAGATAACATTGAACCAAACACCCCCTAAGTAAATTTCATGCAGGTTAAGAGATAACATTACATTAGTACATAATTTTTTAAAATTAATATTTAGATTCTTAAATTTTAATATATTTATTAATTAGGATTTTCATAAAAAAACTATGCTATATTTAACTAAAATAATCATTTACCCTAACGTTTTTATGCATTTCACTTGATCCATACTACTACGAAATATTTGGTAAGAGAATGCTATGGATAATCAGAAGAACAAAAAAATTTTTTACGTGAAAAATCGATCAAGCGGAAAAACCACGACTATTTTTGAGAAGGCTTCAAAGGTTTTCACTAATGTAAATTTATTTATGAGAATACAATAATGAGAGAGAGGAGATTGAAGACTTCAGGGGAGACAAAAAAATCACTTTTTTTGTTATATTGAGGTTTTTATACCCTAATTTAATCTGTAAGGTCATTTCAGAGAAATAGGCTTCACCTATGGTATAGGGCTAATGATATCTGCTAGGCTGGCAGGTCATAGTCCTGACTGTATAAATAGTATGGCTCTAGAGGGAGGGATCATACCTTTTAAATGCGGTATGGAGTCTTGTACTCCACACTGTGTGTGGGCAGTTCGGCGCAACCTCTTCAACATGGGCTCTTCGTCAATATCTTTTCGTCACGGGGCTTTCTATGTTCGCAGTCGGGTGCCTGTGACTCCAATCCATGTAAGCATTTATGTGTACGCTCCATATGAGACGACATAGATCCAGATATAACAGAGAAAAAGTCATTTTAGTAATTAAATGAAAATACTTTAAACATTAATTTTTTTTAAAAATTTTGACAAAAATTGTCAAAAAATTTACATGAAATTTTTAAGTCAAGGTACTAAAAAAATTCTTTTAAGTCAAACTAAAAGACTGATCTGAAAGATTTAATGAAATTTTTTAAATTATTAAATATTTTAGAATCTTTATAGTATTTATCCATATTATATATATATATAAGACAGGTATACTAAAAACTTATATAATTATTTTATCAAAAAAAAAACTTATATAATTATTTATCCTTTTAAGTTTCAATGGTTAAAACGCAATTAATAATTGAAAGCTGTACACCAAATATGACAGAAGGAGACGGAGAGAACAGCATTCCAGGTCTCCTCAATCATGAGTTGTTTAAAAATTAATTTAAAAAATAAAAAATAAAATAAATTAATTAAAAAAGAGGAAACTCGGTTTTTCTCTGCTTTTTAAATATGGTAACACTCTCTCATCATCTGCTTCATTTCTGCCACTCTGCGGGGCGTTCCGGAGTCTCGCATGGCTGCTGCTCTGTCTACTGAATCTCGTTTCTGAACTTCCGCCCTGTATCTAGTCTTTCTCTTCGCCTTTTGGGGCTCAAGCTTTTGGTAATGGAAGCTTCTCTGTTCTGCAAGTCTCTTCTTTGTCCTTAAACTCTGCTTCCTTTCAAACCCTAGAAGGAAGCAGCGGGAAAGAAGGCCATTGGGAGACGGTAAGGACCGCAACCATATTTCTAGTAGATCTGAGCTCTCTCCTTCCCCCTCTTCCTCTCCCTCTTCTCCTTCTCTCTGTTTGTGTGTTTATGTTTGTGTACTTCTCAGTCATTTGAGTCTCTGACGCGTGCTTCTAGGGTTTTGCTTTGATACCCTTTTTTGTGGACCGAAGAAGGAGAAAAGCTAGTTTATTTTTTCCTTTTAACTCTACCTTCCCGCTCTCTGTCTCTTGTTCTCTGCCGTAAGAGGGAGGGACGCAAGCGAAATGGTGGGAGGCGGGGCCGTGAGGTTGAGCCTCACCAGCATCAACATGGAGACGACTTGTGGAGCTTTGCTTAGTGAGCTGGAGGTATTCATTCCCTTAGCTTTCTTTTTGCATTATAGTTTTCTTAAGAGAATCCCATTAACCCACTGCATTTATCACTTTCAGTTGTTCTTTCTGGTTCATATTTAGAAGTTACATGCAACTGCCTCCGTAATGGTTCTTTGGTTTTGATGATCAATCATTTCTTGGGCATTTTCCGTTGGTTGAGTTACCTGCTCTTTTCTTGATATGTTGCTCCATTATTGAAGTGTATATGTGTCGTTGGTTTTCCGGTGGAAATGGTTAGAAACCTTCCATGTTTTCTGCCTTATCTGCTATTTCATTACCTGAGTTTTTCTTTATGTCCTGTCGCGTTCTATTCAATTACATCCTTCGGCACTTCCCTTCTGGTGAAAATTTTTAGAAACCTTCCATGTCTTCTGACTTATATGCTATTTCATTGGCATGCCATACAATTTGGAGCAGTACAGTAGTGAATTGCTTGAAAAGGAAGTCTCATCATCATGAAGTTGGATAACGTCTCCACCTGCATATTTTTTGCCCAGATATTTTCATATGAGGTTTGGGGAAAAAATTATTTTGGATGATTATTTAAAGATTTTTTGCATTTGAAAACTATTAGTCTTTCAAATCTGAATGTTTTGTTTTTGTAAATGGAAGTTTTTTGGCATCCTTGTGCCAAATTCTCCCAACATTTCTGGGAGGGTGGTTCATTGTATGCACTTTTTCATTTAATTTGAATAAATGGGCTATTTCCAGAAGTTGACCTTGACCTTTAGCTTTTTGTCAACAAATGAGCTATTTAAATAATTACGTATATACAACTTGTCAGTAATTTCTTGCACATATTTTGGGAATATGCATTATTTGTATGCAACGTTATCATTTTACCTTTTCCCCATATTAACTTAATTCATTTCACATGAACAGCAAATATGGACGGAGATTGGTGAAACTGATGCTGAAAAGGATGAGATGTTGTTAGAATTGGAGAGGGAGTGCTTGCAGGTTTACCGGAAGAAGGTCGATGAGGCAAGTAATACCAGGGCTTTGCTTCGTCGATCTATAGCGACTAAAGAAGCTGAGTTTGCCACTCTTGTTGCATCCCTTGGAGAACACAATGTCCATATGCAGGTACCACTTTCCGGCATGACACATTAGCATTAGCGCATGCCTTTTAGTGTTGAAAATCCTTTTGTAAGAGTAATAGGGGTGATTTATTTGTTCGCATAAAATTGTTCTTTTTCACTCTGCTATGTCTTCAAGGATTGCCTGGCTCATCAAATTATAAATTGTAGGGTAAGCACACTTAGGCCTTGTTTGGCGCGAGGATCAAAATTAGGACAAAAATGGTACTAATTTAAAAAGCAACAACAATAATAATAAATAATTTTTTTTAATCATTCTGCACAAATTCTAATATAAAAAATATTATTTTACTTCACATACTCAATAATTTTCAATAAAAATATCAATTTTATTTCACATCCCAGACCAAAATATTCGAATCAAGTATTTTGATCTAAGATGTGAAATAAAGTTAATATTTTTATTAAAAATTATTGAGTATGTGAAGTAAAATAATATTTTTTTATATTAAAATTTATGTAGAATGATTAAAAAAATTTATTATTATTATTGTTTTTTAAATTAGTACTATTTTGGTCCTGATTTTGGTTCTCACGCCAAACAGGGCCTTAATGTTGTTGAGGATATTGGCATCATGCAGCTATACAATTAATTCTCTAGTTCCACTATTATGACATCCCGCAGATATTGAATTCTACCTCGTGTAATTTTCTACTTGGCATCATGCGCTAGAATTTCCTACTTGAGCGTTCTGGCATCTTTCTGTTATATTATGTTAATATCCTCATGGCTTAAGATACTTGAAGAACTTGTTTTCGGGAATATATTTGAGTAATAGCATTGTGAGTCATAAACTAGTTTGTTTGAACTGAAACTTATGTTTACACTATGAAACAGGACTGAGGAGGTAGGTTGAAGCTCATACAGGTCTTTGAATAAAAAAGGTCAAAAATCATAATTGAATTGTTGCAAAATTTATTGCTTAAGTTGCAGCAATAAGATCATCATCAATGACATTATCAAATAGACTTTTTAGAGTCATCAGGGTAAAGTTCTTACAGGACCAAGGGTCTTAAGGCTATTCCTTGGGAGGCCAATGGCAAATAGCAATCTTCACTCGTCTACATGATTGGTACTTGATTCTGTTAACAACAATTTTTGTTAGAAAGTAATAATACGGTTGTGGTCCTTCTGAATGCATAGATGACGTGGGATAGAAATACAAATGATATTTAAGAATTTAAATTAGCATTATTAAATAGTAAATTATTTTAATTAAGCTTAAAATATTTTCTAAAATATTTATTACATGATAAATAAGATTATAATTTCATAAATAAATTTATTTTAAAATTAGAATTAAATTGGATAGATGGTAAATAAAATTTTATCAATTACATTAGGATGATCGATTAATTTTAATAGATTAAATCTGTAATTTTAGAGTAAAGAAATCCAATAGTAATCAAATCTCACAATATGTAACGTTAGATTTCTTAATTCAAAGTCGATTAATTAATGCTCGACTTAATTCAAAGTCGATTAATTAATGCAGTCGAGCAGATATTCTTATTGAAATGATTAATTAGTAATTAATTAAGTTTGAAAAAGATTATACTTGCACTAATGAAAGCTAAGTGTTTAGAGTAATTCTTCATTATTAGAGTTCTGTCCCTTGTTTTTGTGGAGTAGACGGTTGTTACCAAAGGTCGTGTGCGGGCTGGCGTAGCACGTCATGTGCGAACGATGTGACCGAGCTGGGCATCAAGGACCATGGTCGAAGAGCCGTGGGCGGAGAGTCGACGCGTTGTGGCGAAGGCCAATGCTTGTGGGGGTTGCATGTGCTAGCGTGTGCGTGTGTTGATCGCGCAAGCGCACGCAAGGGTGTGTGGGTGTTGTGCATGCAGCTGCTATTTGTACGAGTTAGCACATAGCCGTGCGTAGGTGCATGCGAGCAAACTCGCAGAGGAGTTCGGGGAAGAAGAAGAGAGGTGAGGTTTTTTTGGGTTTTTTTTTTAAAAGTAAAAGAATAACTAAGTTAATTTGAGGATTTTCATCTAAGGCGCTGCCATTTCTTTCACTTGGATTTAACAACGCAAACACTCAACTAGTTCATATAAAGAAAATATATTGGGCAACTTTATTTACAGAGATCTCAATACATGAAATAAAAAATAAAAAATAAAAAATAAATGTAGAAATAAAAATACCCAATACACCTAGTACATATAAAGAAAATATAAATGAGAAAATTATAGTAATTATTCTTTATCTCCAAATCAACTCCACATTTTCAATTAATTTAGTGTCAAAATAATATTTAATCAGTTTAAATCATCCGAAATTTAGATCCCCTAATCAACATTGAATAAATCAGGAAAACATCATGGGCATAATGACAGGTGTCCCTGCCAAACTAAATATCATTAAAAATTGAATTCAATTTGAAATTGTTTGCTCAACAAATATTTATTCGATCAGTTTTAAATCAGTATTAAAGTGGAAAAAAAAGGCTAAAGCCTTACTTGGTACTATTATTGGGCTTTAGTAACCATCGGATATGAAATGTTAAAAATTGTTTGTTCTCATGATCTAATAATTAAATTCAATCTTATTCCTTTGACCCAATTCAACTAAAATTTTAAAATAAATTAACTTTTGGAGATTTAATTTTCTTAATTATTATAAATATATTTAGGAAAGTTTCTCGTACTTTAATTGTAACAACTCACCAAATTTTGCTGATTTTATTTATTTAATACAGAATAAACAATATAGAAAATCAAGAGACTGACACATATGATGAACTAACATGAGATACAAACATAAAGTAGACTTAGGTCTACTCATATGCAATAACATAAAAGAACTAGACGCGAACTCGACCTCTGAACCGACTAATTCGTACTGGATTTAGTTTGATCATAAGCATAAAGGTAGTAAATTAGGGTGACAATTGTTGTGATTCTTAATTGGTGTTATAAGGTCCTTCACAAATAACTAGCGCACCGAATAGCGCACCAATTGGAAGTTCAAGTAACCAGCTAATCAGACTCATGCACCCTCTACAAGCATTGTCCTATAGGCGTTGACTCTTATCCAACACTGTCTTTAGGGTGAAACCTGTTGGACTCGCAAGCACTTATAATCATCTCTATGTGCTCTAATCTCGTATCTTTACCAGGTGATTCAATCAAATCTACAATCTCTTCCCTTCTATGTTCTTGCTTTACAACTATTTTTTCAATTTAAGTTCAAACTCTCTCCTCCTTAGCAGTATCTGATTTGAGCCCTTTCACTTTCGTTGGCGACCGCTAATGCCACATCCACAGGATAAAGAGGGGCCCTGCTTTTCGATTCAAGTTTTCAATCTTGTTTGAGCAGGTGAACAAAACAAAGAAATACCACCCCCTGAGAGTATTGCTTTAGCAAAGCTCACAGTAGGCTAGACAGGTCTTGGGCCCATCCTTCCTTTCATAGTCTGGAGCAAACCTTGCGTTTTTGGAAAAAATGATGCAAAATAAAATATCTAAATAAAATGCCTAACTTAAACTATGCTTTAATATGAAGTTGATGCAGGATAGAAATACGAATGATATTTTAGAATTTAAACGAGCAATATGAAATATTAAATTATTTTAATTGAGCTCAAAATATTTTTTAAAATGTTTATTATATGATAAATAAGATTCTAAATCTTGCAAATAAAATTATTTTAAAATTAGAATTAAATTAGATCGATGATAAATAAAGATTTATCAACAGTAGTTAAATCTCACAACATAACCTTGGATCTCTTAATTTATAGCCGATCAATTAATGCAGTTGAGCAGATAATCTTTATTAAAATGACTAATTAGTAAATAATTAAATTCAAAAGAGATTATATCTGAACTAATGAAATCTAAGTACTTATAGTGATTTCTCCTTAATAGAGTTATGTCCCCTGTTGGAGAGGAGCAGAAGGTTTGAGCTAAAGGCTGCGAGTTGGTTGGCTTTGTGTGTCATTAGTGAACAAGGAAGGTGATAATGCAGCTAAGCTAGAGTTGTTATTAGACTGATTTCGAGCGAGCCAAAGGCAACCTCGCTTGAAATTAAAAATTTTGAGCTAAACTCATCATGAAATTGGTTCGAAATTGAAATGGGATATGATTTGAGCCAGCTTTGCTCGAATTGACTTAATTTTGAGCTGACTCAAATCATGATTTGAATCGAGTCATAATTGTTAAAAAAGTAAGAATATCCAAGGGAATTTGATCCTTAAACATTGGGGAAAATAAGCTTTAAATCTCCTTCACTCTACCACTAGGCCATTAAGCTAGTTTGTATAAAATATTATATATATTATATATATATCAAAATTATTTATGTTATATATATAATTTCAAACAAATCGAATCATGTTTTGAGCGAGCCAAGACCAACTTGAAATTGGTTCAAAATGAACTTTAAGCTAAAGTCTCTAGCACATGATTCAATTCAAAAAATTAGAACCAATTTCGAGTTGATTCAAAAATCAAACGAGTTCTGAGCAAGTTTTGAGTTTTGGATATTTTTAGCACCTCTAAGCCATGCTGGGCATCAAGGACTGCGGCCAAAGAGTCTGTGGGTAGAGGTGAAAAGGCGGAGCGCCGTGGCGAAGGCTAGCACTCGTGGGAGCTGCTCATGTGTGAGCTGCTAGCTTGTGCATGTGGCCCTGATTGTGCACGTGCAAGTGTTGAGCTCACGAATGCTGCTTGTGCAGGATGGTGGTTTGACCGATCATAAGCACAAGTCAGTGGACTAACTAATTTGTTTGGGGAAGAAAGAGGGGAGATTTTTTTTGTTTTAATAAATAAAAAGGATAATTAGGTTATCCTTCACTTCATTAGGATTTAACAACTCAAACACTCAAGTCAATTTTATTCATCAACCTCCCTTTTACAATATTAGGTGGGTAGAGATCCCAATACATGAAACAGAAAATTAGAAATAAATGTAAAAATTAAAATACCAAATACACTTAGGACAAATAAAGAAAATATAAATGAGGAAATTATGAAGATTCTTTGTCTCCAAATAAGCTCCATATATTCAATTAATTCTGCATCAAAATATTCTCAATTGCATCATAATATTCTTCAATCGACATAAATCATCCCAAATTTGGATCCCCAATCAACATCGAATGAATTTTTTAAAAATCATGTGCATAATGACAGGTCTCCCCACCAATAGGGAGTGGAAAAATGCAAAAGGAAAAGAAAGAACACTGGAATTTGAGTGTGGAAAATTTGAATAGAAAAAACACAATCCCGATTGGCAGTGACTTGGAGAAAATGTGCTAAGAAGTTTACAAAAGTTATGCCTGCAGTCGTAGTATAACTTACAAAATTCAAGATTCAACCCGTCGTCTACTGGGGATTACATCTCTTATACATAATAGCATGGCTAAGGATTGCCATTTCTATGAATATAAGAAATTTAGTGCCTTGAATGCATTAAAGCCGTTGTGCCTTACGGGAGGATTTGTAATTGTCCTTGCATAACCACTGATCATTGAGAGCTGAAGAGTTGAATATGCATTATAAACCTTCCTTATCGAAGAAATGGGGTACTCAAAGATTTGATCTTGTCTTGTTGAAGATCAATTGATGATCTAATTAAAGAACGTCTATTAAAAGACTTGTTTGATTTCTTAGCCTGATGACTTTGCTATGTGTATGGCTAGGATTTAAGCCAATTTTTGATGTTAAGAATTTCCAATAGTTTGCAGTAACAATTCCTAGATGTGATCGCCTGGAAGAACGTACAGGTAAAAGACTTTTCTTGCTTGTGTGCACATCTGACTTATCTTCTTCCATGAGGGCATGTATCTTACGTGGCTCTTCTTACTGCATGACAATTTTCTTATACTGTTCTGACTTCCAAGAATTCACAATCTTATCAGATTATTGCTTTTTTGTACCATTCAGGAAAAGCTCTTGAAGAGAGATAACAATTCAAAATTTTTGGTTAGTTGATCCAATTTTTGTTGAAAATAACTAGAACTTATTGCAGATGTTCAATGTTGAATAAGCACTAAACTTACATCCTTGAAGCTAAGGCATGTAATGAAAGATTATTACTTGCAATTTTCATTTCACGTTATGGATCATGATAGATGACTGAACGTAGTACCTAAGGGCACAGTAGGTTGCAAATTTATTTTGAACTTCTTGGTTGTTATGATTCAGCCGTTTAGCATCAATAGTAAATCAAAAGGTTTTCTATAATTTTGCATGTTTTAGCCATTTTTTGCTAATGTCAGTCATTTAGTTGTTCGCATTCTGCAGACTGATAAAAGGCAAACATCACTAAAAGAGCAACTTTCTTATATCACACCCGTGGTGGAAAACCTTAAGTTGAAGAAGGAGGAAAGCCTAAAGCAACTTGTAGAGATAAAGTCAGAGATTGATAAGATCAGAGCAGAGATTGATGGGCGCCAAGTCCAACTTAATGTTAATAACATGGAAGAGACTGAGTTGTCTATACGAAAGTTAAATGATTACCAAGCACAGCTTCGCTCTCTTCAAAAGGAGAAGGTGCCTATTGTATTATTCCCTGATTTATCCTTGTACCTAGTTCTTTGGTTGTTTTCATAATCACAGGACCCTTACTGTTGGTTCTCTTTTGGGTGCGAACTAGGGTATTCGCTAAAACCTTTCATTGATGTACCTAAAACTCTGGTAGATGCTGATATTCTTCCTAAAAAATAATTGCAAAAACTTTTAATGTCTGTAGATGCAGCTTCATTCTACAGTCTGAGAAACACTAGAAAAATTCTCCTGCTTGTGATCCAAAGCCCTGAAATATGTTAGATAGCTGTCCTCACTGTGATTGTTCTTTCAACTCTCAGCATTGTATAGTGAGTAGGGATAATAACCAGATTAAGTAGGAATACATGTATCAAAGTCAAGTCTATTTTCTTACTTTGCATATCCGCTTGACAACTTAGTGTGAAGTATTCTAGGAAGCATGGACACGACAGGAACACATGGGAATACGACACTACATGACACGCCAATACGGCAATTTCACAAATTATAGGACACAGACACGATAAGATATGCCAAATAATATAATAGATTTCTATGGGATTATATAATTTTACTATAAGTTTTGCTTCATATTGCAAAATCACCTATGAAGTATGGAGGCAATACGGGAACACAACACGACATGACACTTTGGAATGTATAAAAGTGACCATGCTTCTTTGGAAGTATTTGACCATCTTATGGATTTTCTCATTTTCTTTCTACTAGGATTGTGATTTGTAACTTGATTGAAATTCACTTGAAGAAGTTGCCTTTTTTTTTTTTAACAATTCTGGTTGGTTTTGTTGGATTGGAATGAAATATATATATATATATATTTTTGGAAAAAAGCTTAGATAAGCTTAATTTTGTACTCAAGTTAAACATAATAATATGAGAGAATAACTGATAACCTTAACTTGTGCTTGAGTTAAGCATTATTATATAAGAGAATAACTCGCTGCCACCTAAAGAGATATTGTAGTTTAGATCCCATCTTTGCATGGTAAACTGAATATGCGCATAATACATCACAGATTCTGTATCTGCTCCAGAGAAGCAGAAGTTTGCTCAAGTGTTGAACTGTTTTATGCTTTTCCACACGTTTGAAGTAGTTTGTGGAGCTAACTGCTTACCTCCAATGCACAGTTTGTTATTAAAACCTACTCTTAGAAATCATGGTTCTCAATTTTTCAACAGCCTTTATTGTATTTTTTCCCTTTAAATGAGAAAATTCTGTTTTATGAACTCCAGTACTTTTTTAGTGAAAAATGTGTTCTGACTCTATTAATTTTGCAGTCAGAGCGCCTTCACAAGATTCTTGAAGATATAAATGAAGTGCATTCATTATGCAGTGTGCTCGATAGTGATTTTAGCAAGACTGTGGATGAGGTTCATCCGAGCCTGCATGAGACTGGACTGATGCAGTTCACTAACATAAGCGATAGCACGCTGAAAGGACTAAGCCAATTGATTCAGAAATTAAAATCAGAGAAGAAGACACGGGTTCAGAAGGTAAGGAATGGTTTTACATTTCTAGTCATCTAAATGCAGTGGTTGTATCTAACCGGACTCAATTCTCTAGTTGCGAGAAGTGGTTGAGTCATTACTTGAACTATGGAATCTGTTGAATTCACCTAAGGAAGAGCGCAAGCAATTTGAGAAGCTTTCTTCTATTCTAAGTTCATCTGAGGATACAGTCGCATACACTGGCATTCTTTCTGTAGAAACAATTAAGGAGGTTTGGTCATTCTAACTTAATTTTTTGTCATCACTTTTCCATTATCACTACCGAGGAAAGCAGCATCCTCTCCCTTGCTGGACAGGCAGTAGCTGAAGTTGAGAGGCTAAATGCATTGAAAGCGAGTAAAATGAAAGATCTTGTTTTGAAGAAAAGGTTAGAATTGGAAGAAGTATGCCAACAAGCACACATTGAACCTGATATGAGTACCGCACCAGAGAAACTGAATGCATTGATGGATTCCGGTGCTCATCTTATTTTCTGTGATCTGCAAAGGAAACATTTATCAGTTGGACCTGACCACTTCAATTATCCTTATGCATTCAGGTCTTGTTGATCCTTCTGAGCTTTTGACAAATATTGAGGCCCAAATAGCAAAAGCAAAAGAGGAATGCAATATCAGAAAGGACATCATGGACAAAGTAAGTAAATGGCAAGCAGCTTGTGCGGAAGAAAAGTGGCTTGAAGAGTACAACCAGGTGATGTTTTTTACCTCTATGATACTGTAGCGTTCAAGGTTGAACGTAACTGCAACAATTAAAGTTATTCTCAGAGTCATTATCTTTGAGCTTCAGCTATTAGGTCATTTGTTTCCAGGAGATTTAACTTGCAGGTTTGAGTCCTGACACCGCCCAAATTATTTTAATCGTAAGAAAAAAATGATCTATTTGTAAGGCTGATGATGTTGTGCATAAGAAGTCATGTAAGAGTATAAAGTTATTTTAGGTCACAACTTATATGCTTAAGTTTATAGGGTAATTGGTTATCAGAGATTCAATGATTTTTTGGTGGGCTTGTCAATCTCTGGTGAATGTATTGTTCAAGGGAAATTACAATACAGTTCCTTAATTGCTGCAAATGCACATGAGCATTGTCTTGCATAGGTAGTTCAAAAACAAGTCATCGTGTTGATATATAAGTGGCGGCCCTTGCCCATTGGCCTAAGTTTTTGGGTTAATGGGTGTCTATTTAATTGTGTACTAGGCCACACTTGATAAGTTGTATCAGAGCTAATGATTCGGCTGAGACCAAGTTGGTCATGCAAGTTGCTTCCACATGATTGCTACTTGACTATGGTTAAATATAACCCAAAAGCATATGACTCCTATGCCATAAGGTAATTGAGTGAATTCTTGTTGTGCATGCAGTTGATAGGTTAAAATGACACATTGGATAGGAAAAATTAATATGGATGGATTCTCATGTGAGAGAGAGATTGTTGGGAATGAACATAAGTAAGTCCTTACATTGGTAGTTATTTATTAATTACTTCTGAGATTGAAAGTTCTACCTAAGAAGGCGTTTGGTTCGATGTTGTCTTAGTATTATGTCATGTTATCTAGATGTCTAGATGTTATCTTTTGAGTAACAATTGCATAATTTTTAGAAAATTATCTAAAGTTAAACTAAACAATTATTTTCTCTATATAACATAACATCATGCTTCTTAAATAACATCTAGAATTATTATGCCATTATGTTATGCTTTTGCATGCTAAATACAGGATCGATGTGTAAACTTAGTTACAAAATTTAAATACTATCATCATCTATTTTGGATGTGAAACTTGTAATCTTTAAGTGTGTGGTTGAATTTTGACTTTTGACAATGCCTCATTGCAGTTTTATAATTGTTAATGATGACAGAGTGCATCAAGTTGAAAATTAGATTAGTTGGACCTATATTTACCAAATTAGTACGTGAATTTCATGTGTGTATCAAGTAACTAAATTTCATCTTCCAACTAAAATACCATATAAAATCCAGTAGATGCTATTTGTGATGATATTTTCTTTTCTGCTAAGCTGGTTTTGAAAAATGCTAATGCTTTAGAGAATACAGGATGAAAACCGATATAATGCAGGTAGAGGAGGCCACTTGAACCTGAAACGTGCAGAGAAAGCACGATTGGCGGCAACCAAAATTCCTGGTATTTGAATACAGCTCAAATCTTCATCTTCTCTGTTTTAAGTCAAATGCACAATTCTGATTCTACAACTGGTTTCAGCAATTGTTGACAACCTGATGAATAAAACACTTTCGTGGGAAGACGAAAGAAATAAGCCTTTCTTGTATGATGGGGTAAGTTTAATTTTCATTTCCTTGCTTTCCTATAGTGATGCATGTAGATTTTATTTTTGGGTAAATTGCATCCGACCTCTTGAGGTAAACCTCTTATTCTAAGAAGGTCCACAAATTAAATGTGTTTCATCTTGGTCCTCATTTTTACTAATAATACTTATTTGGTTCTTCCTTTACGTTCTCTATTAGCTATTGATGAAATGACCAAAATGTCTACTCTTTCCTTTTGCTGTTTCTTTCTCTCTTTCTATCCTTTTCCTTATGGCTGGTAGAGCTTCACCACCATCTTCTCCATTGGCAAGCCCAACCTCCATTTGCTGAACTTTAGTGCCACGACAGCCATCAAGCTCCTCGTGAAGATTGGGAAGGCCAATCTTCTTTCCTTTTCTGATAACTTCAGCCTACTCGTCTCCAACGTTGAGAGACTTGGGCTTCTCTTCAAGGTTGAGTACCTCGAGGTCCTCTCTGTCATCACCGACATGCCATGCTTTCTTCTCTACCTTAGCCTATTGCTTCTCGATGTTGAGCCCTCCTCCTTCATATCTGGGGAGAATGTCGAAGACATCCCTAGAGCTCTTGATGTCAAAGACTTTCGAGTCTTCTTGGTGCCGCACAATGCTCCTCACTCAATAGATTGAGGCAGAGAAAAAGGGAGAGAGGGTGAGAAGGGGACATGATAGTAATTTTATTTATGTAAGAAATAAAAGAAAAGACTAAAAATAATAATCTTTAATCGACACATGGATGAAAATGTCTAAAAGGGCTTGCATTAACATTTATTGGTGTGAAACGACAACAACAGAATGTTTTTAGTTTTGTAGTATCTCAAGTGCCTTGATGTAATTTACCTTTTATTTTTATATAAAAAAAAATTATCTTTTATTTTTTCCTGCTTGTTTTCCTTGTCACTCATCCTTATCAAAATTCAAAGTTGCAGTGTTTGCTTTTCATTTTTTTCATTTAAGCGGCATCTAGTTCAATATTATCTTGATGTTATGTAATGTTGTATAGAGAAAATAATTGTTTAGTTTAATGACATGTATAGATAACTTTGTAAAAATTTATGAAATTATCACTCAAAAAATAACATCTAGATGTCATTACATCTAGATTATATAACATTAACACCAAAATAGCACTGAACTAAACATCCCTTTAATACTTTGTATTCAATTTGCTGCTTGCTTTTTTTTTTTAAACTTCCAAGTAAATTCCCATTCCCAGCCTCACCAGCTAAGGTTTGTTTTCCAGTAAACATGAAACTTTAAAATGAATTATCATTATCCAACTTTTGCAGGTTCGCCTGGTCACTCTTTTGGAGGAGTATAAACTTGCAAGAGAGCAGAGGGAAGAGGAGAAAAAACGTTTTAGGGTAAATAGTTATTATTCCATGATAATTCTCTCATCATCCTTTCATGAAAACTATATTATAAGGTCTAACAATCTTCCCATAGGATCATAAAAAGCTGCAAAATTTGCTTCTTACTGAGAAAGAAGCAATGTTTGGGTCTAAACCGAGCCCGAAAAGGAGCACTAGTTTCCGAAAACCAAATGGAAATGAGAATGGATTCATGACACCTAAACCTAGAAGGATTTCTGCTGGCAGCGCAACACCTGAACTACTCACACCGCGCTCATTCTCTGGTCGTCACAACTCTCACTTCAAGGAATTGAGACGATTATCGACTACACCGCTGAACTTTGTTGCTATTCCCAAGGAGGATACAGTTTCTTCCTTCGCATCTATAAGTGGATCAGAGCCCGGATCTCCACCACGCGGTTCACAAGTACGTTCTCTTCTCCTTACGTTCCTGGTGCTGGGTTCAGGGCTCACATCTAGTTGTGTTTGACTCAATTTATCTCTGATTTAAAAAGAGATCTTCCATTTTCATTTAGGGAGCGTTTGGTTCGTTGTCATCTTTTAACTAATAATTTTATAATTTAATAAAAGATTATTTATAGATGTCATTAAACCAAACGATTGCTTTCTCTAAATAACATAATATAACATCAAGATAATGTTGAATCAAACGCCCTCTTAATTTTTTCTAGCAGATTTCTAGTTAATAATAATAATTTTTTTTTTTGAAAGATGGCATTGTCATAGTTGATAATATGTTGAATGATCATAATTTGCATCCAAAACTTAAATCATACTGTGCATTTATAATAGTTTACCTGATTGTTGATGATTCACTGCAGGATGTCAGAGTTTAACAGAGCAGAGAAAGAGGAAACACGTAGTTCTTAACATTCTGCTAAAACCTGTGAGTGTTCACTGATTGCGTAGGGAAATTCTGCTCGACAGTAAATATTTCAAGTGAATTTTAGATGCTGATTAGGATCTTAGCTGTGAGTGATGCTGATATCATATGACTGAAGTTGATTGTAGTTTGTATTCTAGCAGACAAACTTTAGTTTGTTACCTATATGCAGTTTTAATGTACATATTTCATATTTCAGCAGCATGTTTGTTTGTCTATTGCATATTTATGCGTAACATAATTCAAAGTTAAATTGAGTTTATGTAGTAAAATTGGGAATAGTTTATATCCAAAAAAAAAAAAAATTGGGAATATTAATGTTGAGCTCTTGTATGGTAAATTGCTAATCCCTTTTACATTTTGGTTTATATTTGTGAAGACTTGTTAGGCACATAAGAGTTACTTAAATGTTACTTTTTAAAAAAATTGAAATTATCACATAAAATATTCAAAAATAATTTATATCAATATTTAAGGAATATTCCATTGTTTAATAGTTAAATGTGATAAAAAAATGAGAGATTTATATTCAGAACACTGAATTTATCATAAATTAAGTATTTCACTATTTTTTAGTAAATATTCTGATTATGGGTTTTACATTTCTATTGTAATAATAGAAATATAAAAAGAATGATATGTGTAATATTTATTAAAAGATGGTGAAATGCATAATTTGTGATAAATTTAGTGTTATGTATGTAAATTCTCCTAAAAATCTCTTCTTTGAGATTACGAGTAAGATGGCGACATGTACTTTTTTAGAATTATGCACTACAGTTGCCTAACTTTCTAATTTAAACTAAGTACTTAATTTAAAACAATTAATTAATAAAAAATATATTTTTAAACACAATTATTTAGTTTACAGACATGTTTATATGATATTATAAAATTTGTGAAAATTATTTTTCTAATTGGAACCTAATCTGCAGAGATGGCTGAAATAAGAGTTTAGTGGGAAAATATTATTTATATCCTGATTTTCTTCAATTTAATAATCATTACTTTTATGCATATAATTTATAATTACTCTGTAAGTTATATTAAAAAATTAATTTTAAAATTACATAATATTTTATACAGCTAAACTTAAACATAAAATTTGCTATCAAATTTATTAATTTTGAGAAAAATTATGAGAAATCTCACCAATTAATGGGATTTTTTACGTTTCTCAATATTCAAAAATTCTAATTTTATGAAAGAAAATAAGAGGATCTGTTATATAATCAAATTAGCTTAGTTCAAAATTCAAGACTAATAAAATCCAATCTTGTAGTTTAGCATTGATTATGTGATCTACTAGCACTGTGGTTCAATTTCGTGATGAAGTTCTCCATCTCCCCTTTTTACATGGTAACATGTAACCCGTTACCTGTCTAAGACCCTGTTTGGCGCGAGAACCAAAACAAGATCAAAACAGGACCAAAATGGTACTAATTTAAAAAACAATAATAATAATAATAAATAAATATTTTAAATCATTTTACATAAATTTAAATATAAAAATATTATTTTACTTTATATACTCAATAATTTAAAATAAAAATATTAACTTTATTTCACATTCTAGACCAAAATATTCAAGTCGAGTATTTTAATCTAAAATGAAAAATAAAATTTATAATTTTATTAAAAATTATTGAATATGTGACGTAAAATATTATTTTTTATATTAAAATTTGTGTAGAATAATTAAAATAATTTTTTTTAACTAGTACTATTTTAGTCCTCGCACCAAACAGGGTAAAGTTCAAAATAGAAAAAAGATGAGCAAATTTTAAGGCCCTGTTTTGAACTAAAACTAATTTTAAAATAATAATAATAATTAATTACTTTTTATTATATTTTATACCTATTTTAATATAAAAATATTATTTTATTTTATATATTTAATTATTTTTAATAAAAATATTAATTTTATTAAAAATAATTAAATATGTGAAATAAAATAATATTTTTATATTAAATTTATTTATTATTATTATTTAAATTAATACTATTTAGGTCTAACAGGGACCTAAATGCTCCAGCATTGAAATAACAATTTACAAATCATTAAATAAATAATAATTTATAAGTCTATTAATTAATGCTGCACTAAAAGAGATCTGCTTCCTTGTAAATATATTGACCAAAACAACAACAACAAACCAGCCATTATCCCAAATCAAAAGATTTTTGCAATGTTTTGACGACATATTACTTGTGGGACCCAAGTTCGTGTTCCACTTGCACGAAGGTCCCAATTTTTTTTTTATATATATATAAAAAGTAAAAAGTACAAGTTTTAGTTTCATGTTTAGGCTCTGTTTGGTAATAAGAAAAAAAAGAAGATTTGATTGGAATTTTTAGTAATTTTTGAAAAATGTGTATGATGTGAAATAAAATAAGTTGGTTATATTATAAATTGTGTATGATGTGAAATAAAGTTGATTGATTTATTGAGAATTGTGTTGGATGTGAAATAAAGTGATTGTTTAATGTTGGAATTTGTGTGAGATGAGATATAAAATAATTTTTTAAGTTTTTTTAAAATAAATTTAAGATTTTGGCCATGGGTAATTTTAGCCATGATTTTTAGTCCATTGCCAAACAGAGCCTTAATGTCAATTTTTGCCAAATACGATGAATCTATACTACAGCATAATATTCATTCTCTAAGCTTAAAACCATAAAGATCGTTCTCACTTTTTATTAATAAATTTGTTCACAAACAATCATTTTTGAGTTAACTAGAAACAAAGTTTGAATGAACCATATAAACTCAACATCGACTTGAAATTAACATTGAATCTTGTCATCTAACTCATGATTTAAATCAATTATTTTTAACCAATTTCTGAATTGATTCAAGCAAATTTTGGGTTTCAAGAAAAATATTTCTGAGTTTTGAATATTTTCGTCAGCCTTACCACTGAAGTAACTAACCCATGTTTTCATACCTTGATACTAATCTGTGGAAAACAAAACCATAAAAGAGATAAGCAGGAGGGAAAGGGAAAATTATACGCAAACATGAACACCACAAAACATGCAAGTTATCAATAATCAATTTTGTACATGAACACAACCAAATAAGCAAACAAAAACTTGTGTACATATCTTTAAATTAGAGCTGCTTCAATAGTAATAACTAATAATAGAACATGGTTGAGATGTTTCTTTGGCTCCCACTACGTTTAATGCACCCTTCAAGAAAAGCAAAACTTCATCTCATGATATCAAAAGCAAGGGAGCACAAATACTTCTTCTAGAGTAACGCATTGTATCTGATACACTACTTTCAGATATATATACATCCCAAATACATATAGCATACGCCATGTGGCATATCCGAATAATTTAAAAAATTAATTACTTAATACACTATGAATACATCTTCAAGAATCAAGACAATGCCTTATATAAATGCTTATATATGGAAGAAAAAGTAAAGACATGAATATTCTATTTGCAAAAGAGCAGCTCTTCATATAAAAACTGAGAGCACTCTCAACCTCTCACGTATACATTTAGTGATTCCCTTTAAAAATTAAGTAATGTATAAAAAACTTTACATCAAGTGAAGTTGTCATAATCAAATTGCACTCTACTAAATGAGCTACAAAGAATTTGAATCAGTTGAAGGTGGTGGGATTTAAACTACAATGACTCCTTTTTTCAAGTAGATCAAGTTTACATGAAAATATTTAATAAGTTATATGTTGTATCTTTGTTGTACCCATATTATAGATTTTCAAGGCTTATTATATCAACATGTCTGTATTGTATCCCACCATGCATAATTGTATCAAATCCATATACAACCATTGAAAGTAGCAGGTGATTCTTGACCAATTAGAGAGGATTCGTCTGAAAATGATGGTATAATCCCTATGAACGCAAGAACCTGATATTTGGCATCATCAAGGAAAAGGAGCAAAAGAGCAGGTGGGAAGAGCCTAAGGAAGTTATGTTTTAATTTGTTGTACTGGTTCAAGAACTCCTTGCTTGAGTGGTTCAGAGATCTTGATGCTATTATGAGCAACACAAAGATTAACAACTCCCAATTTTCATTTCATGCTGCTCAGTTTTTGAGTGCCTAGGTAAAACTGGAGCTTGATATAGGTCAAAGTTGGGTTCAAATTTGAGGGTTAATAAGCTAGTGCGTTTTGAGGTTGAGTTAAATCATAAACTAGAAGAAATCTGAACTTGAAAGAGGAAGGAAAAAGGTTTTGATATCATTTGAGTTTAAATTTGTATTCCAATCCAAATTCGACATACACTACTAACCCATCACCAGATATCAGATAATTCTCATTGAAATAGGATTTGTTTCAATTTAAAAGGGGGGTGGTTCGACTTTATCTTGATGCTGTGTTATACCATCTAAATATCGTGACATCTAAATGTCATCTCTTATATAATAATTCCATAACTTTTAGAAGATTATCTACATATTTCATTAAATCAAATAATCATTTTCTTAAGAAAACATGACAACAACAAAATAACATTGAGCCAAACTAGCCTTGTTGGCAACAAAATTTTTTTTCAAGATTGAACTGCTTTACTTTGGCTACAATCAACCAACTTTCTCATTTCTCTCTCCAAAAAACCTGAAATATATGCTCACATCTTACACCAACATGTTTAAAACTCAAACAGGAACTTCATCTAGAAGGACATGAAATCACATTCAAGACGAGGATCACCAATCCTGGAAATAATCTACTACTTTTCTCTAATAAAAACACAGAATGTCAACATTTTAAACAGGGCATAACTTGAAATCCTTGAAAGATTGAGCACAAGGAGCTTTCCCAATTCTCAATGCCTACAACGATTCACATTCACTAATCAAAAAGAAAAGAAATATTTCACTTCGACTTCTTTTCCAAATTAAACATGCCATTGCTTACAGAGTAACAGTTGAATGAAGAATATATGGACTATGGATACAGATTCTTAGGCAAAAACCATAAGCTATTTTGCAATATTGAACTTTATGAACCAGGAGCTAGAAAAAAGCTCGTACCTTCATTGTTCTCCTTAGAAGGCGAACCCCTTGAAATAGTTGGGATCCCGCTGGGCCTTCTCCTTTAACTTCTTAAACCAGCGGTCTAGAATATCCATGGGCACCACCAGTCGCGACCCATCCACCCCGCAGAACGACTGCATGAAGTTGAAGAGGTTTTCACCGACCCGCAAAGCGAGGCGCTCCACCCTCTTCTCCGCGCCGGCATCCATCACCGGAGGTAACGCCGAAAGATCCTCCACCGATATCCCAATCTTCGCCGCCGCGGCGCCAGCGCCGGCAACCTGGATGGCCCCCGCGGCGGCGTCGGGGACTTCCGCCAGGTCGGGCCACGGCAGGGAGAGAACAGCGGATGGTCGGGCGATGTGAACGGAACCACAGAAGAGAAACGGGTGGCCGGGGGCTTGGACGTAGACCGCGAGAGCCTTTTCTGGCGGAAGCGAAGCGGCGTTGAGGAGGAAGATGCAGATTTCTCTCACATCGTGGTAGGCTGCGCCTGCAGAGGAAACCAAAGAGAGAGGAATCTGGGGTTCGGGTAACGGCTAAAACCTGAGAAAGGATTTTTAACGGGAGAAGGGTATTGGGGTTACCGACGAATGTGTTCATGTCGAGTACCCAGTGAAGGGGGTCGATCTGGGAGAAAGAGGACATGTCCATGGGGAAGCTGCGGTCGGGGAAGACGACCCCGAACATTCTTCTCTTCGAATTTGCTTTCGATTCAAGTTTGTCTTTAGGATGATCCTTCTTTCCACCATAGGAGGAAGGCTGAAACAGGGAAGTCCTACAGGTATTTTAGAAACGGAGAAGAGAAGCAAGGGAGCCAACAGGTATTTTGCTTTACGAGAGAAGGTTCTAGAAAGAGCGTTGATGAGAGAGTTTGGGGAAGTGGAGGAAGAAACTGAGCATCAATTATTACAATGAATGATGATTACATTATTCACAATAATTAGTAAATTCATTCTGTCAGAAAAAAAAATCAAATTTTCAATGAGTAATTTTAAAATAATATTTTTTATTCAAAAAAATTAATTAAAAAATAATTATTTTTTAGGTCCGGCAATGGGTTAAAAATCATAGCTAAAATTAGTCATTACTAAAATCTTAAATTTATTTTAAAAAAATTTAAAAAATTATTTTATATATCATTTCACACAAATTTCAACATTAAACAATCAATTTATTTCACATCCAATACAATTCTCAATAAATCAATTAACTTTATTTCAGAAATAAATAAAAATAACATACAAGGATGATAGAAACATAATTAAAACCATTTTAAAATTGGAGCTGTGAATCCTCCATAAAATTTTCCAAATTTTCATCCAGCATCTACTTTGTTTGCAATTACTAATATTTTAGTGGTCCATTTGTCACAATAAATATGTTTATTTATTTATTTCTCATTAATCAGTGGCAAATGAATTATGATTCATACATCCTACATTTAATTTAGGGCAATTGCATTTGAGCTCGCGAGCTTAGAAAGATGTTGCAAATTAATTTTAATTTTTTAATAATTTTGATTTAGATTTTTGAAATTTTATAAGTTTTTACTATGATGCTTTAAGATTATTTTTTATTATTAATTTCTTAATTTTTTAGAATATAATTTTGAAATATTAATATTATATTTTTTTTAGTTTTAAAATTTTAGAGCAAAGAAAAGAAGAGTTGAAAGAAATTAAATTTTAAATTTTTATTAATTTTTTAAAAAAAGGGCATTTTAAAATATATAAATAATTTTAATTAGTAAAAAATAATCAATTTTCATATTTTATATTAAGAAAGACCAACAGAAAAGTATAATTATAAAAAATAGATTAAAACTGCAAAACTTTTATAATATCAAAAATTAAAATTAAGATTTTTTTAAAAATTATAATTAATTTATAATGCCTTTGGACCTAAGTCCAAGATACAATTTACCCTTAAATTTAATAATAATAAACACTTTTGTTGTCCTATATTAAAGTTTTGAGTAATATATTCTCAATAAATGACTACAAACTTTGAATAAAACTAAGGGGGTGTTTAGTTTATTATTACGTTAATGTTATGCTATATAATCAATATATTATGACATATAGATATCTTTTAATTAATAATTTTATAATTTTATAGAAGTTTATTTATATATATTATTAAATCAAATAATTATTTTTTATAAATAACATGACATAACACTAAGATAACATTGAACTAAGTGTAACCTAAAAATTTTATATAACAATAGTATTATATAAGTAAAAAAAATACTTTTATATGTATGATACTGTTGTCACATAAGTGCAATATAAAAATCCTACAAAATATGTTTTGAAGTTTTTAAACCAAAGTTGCAAAAGATGTAACCATGATTGCCTTCAAATAAACTCTGTCGTCTATTGCATTTATTATGATCTCTAAGATCCTATTTGTTTTAAATTTAAAAATTAATCTGATTTAATTTTAAACAGGCATATCACATCACATATAAAATTTAATATTAAAAATAATTTTATTTCACATCGTACACATATTACTAAAATAATAGCTAACTTATATGACATCTCTCATATATTCTAATATAATGACTAACTTTACATCAATTCTTCACATATTTCAACATAATAATTAAATTTATTTCACATCATTCACAATTTTTAATAAAAAATATTTTAATTTAAATTTAATTTTAATTTTATTAAATTAAATCATACAAACAAACAGACCTAAATCATTTAATTGAATCAAGCTATCCCAAAATTCATAAACATTCATGCCAAAATAGGCAAAGTATGTCTTGATGAGCTAACCACCAGTGAAATCAAAGGTGATAATCTCTCCCCACATCCTCAAGAAACATCTCCTTTGGAGATAATCTTTGAAAAATGTGTGTAATTTTTTCCCCATCTTTTTTATTTTACCATTAGTAGAATTTTCTATATTTTAGTTAATATTATTATTATTATTATTATTATTCGAGCTTACGACTCTCTGGTATCCGAGCAAACTTATTTTCTACTAATTTAGGAGAACACCATCCCTATTTGGCTATCTTCTTTATGCGTTTTTCTTAGAATAAATTATTAAAAATTTATTACATATTTGATAATCATTATTAATGATTATTTTAATAAAAATAATTATAAATTGCCAATCCCATTGTACATGTAAGTTCTATTTAAAGAAATACGTACTATCTTTTTTATAGCGAAGTCTTTTGCAAGCTATTCCAACTTGACTTTGTGAGTTTTCCCCTTGTCGCATAAATTTTCATTTAAGAAGCACCGTAAAGTAATAGTCGGAAGAATTTTATTGTGATCTAAATCACTTAGATTTCTTGTTCAAACAACAATCTCAACCCATTTTCACCGCGCTCAAATTTCTATCAAAATAAAAAAAAATAATATAGTTTTATACACTGTCTTAAAATTCGGATCAAATTGGACTGATCGGTTCAACTAATTCAACTGTAATCATTGATCTAGCCAATCTGATTATCTCTCAGAACCATTATTACACTGATTTGAGCCTGAACCATTACAAACTGGAGTCAAATTAGTAAAACAATTGATCATTTGGATTAGATCGATTTGACTTTCTTTAATGTAATATATATATATACACGATTTGAGGTTTTTTTTTGATAACGTAAAACTATTTTCTCACAAGACAAGCTCCACCTCCAATTTTAACTCATTTTCATTACTTTTTTAAAAAAAAAAATTCTTTAGTATTTAACGATAAAAATTATTATTATTATTATTATATATATTTACAAGAAATTTAAATTTTATTCTATTATAAATATATTTTTTAGTAATATATTTTATTTTTATTATTCAATCGGAGAAAAATTAAAATTTCTCTTATTATTAATATAATTTTTGAGAATAACATCTTATTTTTTATTTTAATAATTTTATTAAATTTGAGTTTTCTTTAAATAATTATATTTTTTATGAATATTTTTTATATTTTTATTTATTATTATAAAATTATATTTTATAAATATTTATTTAATTATTAAATCATCAGGTTGGACTCCAATTCAACCAAGTCAAACCTTCATCTACTGATTTTTAGATTAATTAGGAATTCAAAACCTTGATTTTATAAATTATCCTTTAATTTTTCTATCAATATCTCCTGTTATTTATACATGAACATTACGCCTTGAGTTAATGTTATTTTGATCATTATTTCTGTTAAATTTAAAGTATTTTAAGTGCAATTAAATTTCTTTGAAATTAAAAATTATAAAAGATATCAAAAAAAATATTAAGATTACTTAAAATTCATTGAAAATAATTGAAATGTGTGTATAGTTAGACTTGGCCATGATCTGATTGCAGGCTTAGGTTGATTTGAGCTAATTTGATTATCAATTTAATTTTGTTTTAACACATTCATTTTTTTTTTTTGAAATATTCTCACTAGAAAAATTTATGTGCATATACCGCATAGGCAATGGGTTGTTCTCGTGCAATAATTTTTTTACAAAATATAAATTTTTTTCATTTTTTATTAAAAATATGTGGTGGAGGGCACACATTAAGCTCCTATTTGTTTGGTAGTTTAAAATTAATTTAATTTAATTTTAAACAGTCATATCATATTACACATAAAATTTAATATTAAAAATTAATTTTATTTCACATTCTACGTACATTATCAAAGTAATAATTAATTTATATCACATTCTTCACATATCTCAACATGATAATTAATTTTATAACACATTCTCATATATTTTAATATAATAATTAATTTTATTTTATATTATTTATAAAATATTTTTATTTAAATTTAAATTTATTAAATTTAAAATTTACGAACAAAGACCCCGAGAACGTTAAAGCTTTTAGGAGTAATTTTACACAAGGTTTTAAAAACCGGACCGGACCGGGCGGTTCGACCGGTTCAACCGGGAACCGGCCCAAGGTCCGGTCTGGTTCAACATTAGAACCGAAATCAGCTAAAAACAGGGTTGGACTGGTAAAAACCGGGTTGAACCGGTAAAAACCGGGTTGAACCGGTAAAAACCGGTCCAACCGCCAAACCGAACAAACCGGTCAAACCGGAATTATTATTTGAGTTTCTTATTTTATTTTTATACATTGATATTTGAGCATTAATATTTTAATATTAATATTATATTTTGAATAATAATTTTTTAATATAATAGATGTTTAACTGATTTATTAATTTTTTTCATAAATTTATTTCGAATTGTTATAAAAGAGAGTATTTTAAATGACAAATTGACAAAAAAAATAATTGTATTCATTTTGTTTTATTTTTTAAATTTTTTATATATTTTTTGTGGTAGTAAATTTTTTAAATTAGTTGTATTATTTTTTTTCAAAATATTTTTTTATCATATTTTAAAATTAGTCTCACATTTAGAAAATTTATATTTAATTATGATGTAATTATTAAGTCATCCGGTTGAACCACGATTCAACCGGTTGAACCGATAAAACTATGAACCGGTCGATTGACCGATTCGATTTTCGGTCCGGTTCTGAAAACCTTGATTTTACACGTCAGATACGGCAATAGAAAATGACAACAGCTTCGCGGGTGTGAAAATATCGCTCTCCGAAAGTTGACTGTGGCTTCCATTTCTGGAACATTCCTGCCCAACTAGTCCATTACTTAAAATAGGAAAAATCGGTAACCTAAAATCCTACTGCTATCAATTCCTCGTTTTAATTATTTAATTTTATTTTTTTGAACTATTTAATTATTATTTTTTAACAATAACTAAAAACTAAAAATGCGTTTAAGGACGTGAGATTCGTAACGTCCGCCTTAATTTAAATTCTTATATTAAAATGATTTATTAAAATAATTCTTCTCGCGAATCTTCTCCTGTTCGACCTCGAGCCGCGGCGAAGAACCCTAGAGCGGCATAGCCAGGCATTCCCCAGGTATGCTCTCACTCCGTTCTTCGTTTTTATGATTATAGCTGCTTATTCTTAGCAATGGGTTCGGTTCAGTAGAGCAAAGTGGCAATGGGAGCAGAGAGGAGGCGACCGGATTGAAGTTGGGGTTTTCTCCGTCGTAGTTAACCGTTTGGTGTGGTGTTCGCAATTTTTTTTTTCGGTCTTCTCCAGCCAGGAAGCTCAGATGGATGCCGATGGAAAGATGGGGAGTGAACACTGGGGAGGGTTTTGCCGACCGGCACCATTGAGAGGAAATCTAGGCTTGCAACTCATGTCCGATGTAGTTGAACGCGGGTCGAAGCCTTTCTTCTTCGGAGGCCGCGGAGAATGCTTTTTCCAACGGGAATGCGGTATGCCGGAGCCGTCGTCTATGCCGATAGATTTTGTAAGGGATTTCTGGTACCATAACAGCAGAGACAGCGGCAGGATGCTTTATGGTTTTCATGGGAGTCATCACCATCACTTAAATAATTATGGAGCAATTCTTTCTGGAACGTGCGCCAATACTCTCCAGATGCTGCAGTCTGTGGATTCCCCAAGGGAGGAGAATGCAGCGGTCTTGGAGGATCCTGTAACTCCTCAAAACGATGCATTGCCCTTGAAGAAGATGTCACAGGCCCAGAGCCGTTCTGTGAAGGCCTCAAAGCAGAAAAGGAATAGGAAGGCTGCTGCAGTCAGTGAAGAATCTGCTCCCCCATTGGGAAGAAGGAAGTCAGTGAAGAAAAGCGTGGGCATGGTGATCAATGGAATCGATTTGGACTTGTCAGAGATGCCATCGCCTGTGTGCACTTGCACAGGCAACCCGCATCAATGCTATCGTTGGGGTGCTGGTGGATGGCAGTCGGCTTGTTGTACAACAAGCATTTCTATTTATCCACTGCCCATGAGCATGAAGAGAAGAGGCGTGCGTATTGCCGGGCGCAAGATGAGTCATGGAGCCTTCAAGAAAGTTTTGGAAAAGCTTGCTGGGGAAGGGCAAGATTTTAGTTACCCTATTGACTTGAAGCCATTCTGGGCTAAGCACGGCACAAACAAGTTTGTGACAATCAGGTAGCTAATCTAAATAGATGAAGGTCTTGGTTTTGTTACCAATTGGCACTTGATCTTTCTGCTGACATTATGGGGAGAATTGTAGCACTTGGCTCTCTTTATCAGTCGTATAGGATATATTTCTTGAGGTGAAAAGATCATGGTTAACTGGATGTGTGTAGTTTTGTCTAATTTTAACTGGTAGAGAGTTTTCACCCTCCTTTTTTATGTTAGGATTTTGATCTGACGTGAGGTTAGAGCTATCTATGTTAAAAGTCGGAGAGCTTATGGTATCTCTTCTTGCCTTTTCATGCACTAATATGTTTTTTCATATGTGGAAATTTTCTTACAGCTTCAACATTGTATTATGTGCAAATTTTCATCTATTTTCTTTGACATAACTTTTTATCTTCATTATGTCTTTCTTGTGTTATAAGAAGCTAGTTTTGTTTCTTATACAAATTTTGGATGATGAAGTTTGATTAGTTATGAAATGCTTGAATGTTGTATATACATACATACATATGTGTGTGTGTGTCCTGTGCATGGCCTTGGTATTTGTAGTTTGGAATATAAAGCTCATGAATATAATGTCATGGTCTTCTTTAGTTCACACTATAATGGAGGCATCATGAAGTAGACCCTTGTTAATGTGGTTAGGATGGAATCTTCAATTTTCTATCATAAGGCGCAAGGTGTGAGGGAAAGTTCAATTTTGTAAAAGTTTTCGAGCGTGTTGTATCAGATTGCCATCTCTTATTAAAATGTGTGGCTGATGTTGCATTCCTTTTTGAGGAAGTCAGATGTTCGTTTTTAGGTGCAGCACCATGCAAGTTATTGTTGCTTGCCGCTGCAACGTTGGTGCTTAGTCTACTGCACTGATGATTTTCCTTGGTTCATAATTTAAGCAGGCAACTCTAGAGATTTTCTCTAGTGCAGTGGTGTTAAATTTGCTTTGTGTCTATTTTGTAGTTTGGTGCTTTCCTTGCAAACTTGAGAACAAGTAAGCTCCAAGTGAGATATATAGGATTGAGATGATGTCTGGAAGAGAGGGGGGATAGATGTTTTGTGAAATTAAAAAATTAGTTGAACAACCCAAAAAGAAGTTAGTAATAACAAGAGATAATAAAATGTGAAAATTAAAGTTAAAGTTGAACACATCGATATATGTGATTTGGCTCTCTTGGCCTACATCCTTGGCATGAAGGCACTTTAAAAATCCACAATCATTAATCAACTCTTTGAACTAGGCTAGTGGAACCCGTTTGCGCTGTATTCTAAGAAAGAAGAAATAACCTCAGATGTCATTAATGCCTAGGAAGGTGTTGAAGGTCTTAGATGAAATAATGATTTTTTGACCCTGAACAAAGGTCTTCATCTGAAGGGGATCACCAATAGAGGGATCTGCAACTAGTTTGTGGAAGAACATGGTATAGAGATCATAATTGATAAACAAATTACAATTAGCAAATGAATTCCACTTGTAATAATCCAAAATTTCACCAAGATTGCACCTAGGTCAAAAATTGTCAACGTCAAGATACCTAACCTGAACATGATTAAATGATTAACTTTCAGCCAACATTTTGGTGGAAAAACATTGATGATCAAAATCTCTCGACTTGGACAAAGAAGGGTGAGATGATCTCTCTGGTCTAGGGTTCGAGGAATGTGTAACTATGAGTAGGGTTGGGTTGCTCGGGTGGTGGACTCGACCTAAAGGAAGACACTCTAAATACTATTTGAAGATGTTTAAATTTCTTCATAGGAGAAGCCATTTCAAGTATGATGAAAACAACAAGAAGAAGAATATAGAAGTTAGGACTCAGAAACATATGACCTTTGGCCTTAGGGGTTGGTCCATAGTTCTTAGAGTGAAGGTGCAGGGAAGGTCGCAAATGGTTGATGAAAATTAGTTGTTGATGGCTGCTGGGGGTTGTCGAGCTAGCGAACTTTCCTATTGTATGCTTTGGCTGTGAAGTGAGCAAAGTAATGAGGAAGAGAAAAAGAGGAGAATTAGAGGAAAAAAAGTGAGATTACCAGATCTTTCAACATGGCAAAGGCAGGCAATTGCCACGAGTTGGCGCTAGCACTAATAGATGAAGAATGAGATGACGAGGAGGAGAGGAAAGTAAGAAGCCATGGCTATCAGAGGAATTCTCTATGGCGATAGTCAGCTGATCGTGGTGTTGGCGTTTGTCTCTGGCGTCAAAGGGAGAAAAGGGACAAATGGGTCTAGTTTGGTCTACCAGTTGAACGAAAAAAAGGAAAGTAAATGGTGATAACTTAAACCAGTTTGGTCTACCATGGGCAGAGAGCTCGGAATGCTTGGTCGACCAAGCAATACAGATAAAAGAGTAGCTCAAATTTGAAAATTGTAGAAAAATCAAACAAAGTATAAAAATTTGAAAATTTTCAGAAACATTAACATTGTTCTTTGGAATTGCAAAAAAATATTTGTCAGAAAATAGTGTAAAAGAGTGGTTCATATAATATTTGCAAGAATGAACACAAAGGGCCTGTTTGTTTGTAATGCTTAATTTAACAAGATTAAAATTAAACTGGGATAGAGATATTTTTTTATTGAAAGTTGTAAATGATGTAAAATAAAGTTAGTTATTATGTTGGGATATGTGAGGGATGTGATATATAGTTAGTTATTGTTGACATGTGGCTCCAGCGCTGCATCTCATCCATACACGAGGCACTCCATCTTGAAACATCATGCTTTAAACTTTTGAGGCTGTGTTAGTCTTCCAAACCTCGTGGGTGAGGTTTGGGACCTCTAACCTCTAACCTCGTCAATATGGGCCTGAGGCCTTCTTTGGATATTTTGACTTTGATGCCGCTTTCTCCGACGCCATCCGACAAGCGCCGGTCCCTGAAGACTTCAAACCGCCACGCTTGGAAGTCTATAAGGGTACCACAGACCCTCGCGAGCACATCCAAGGATTTGAGGCAGCCTTCCGTTATCGCCAAAGAGATGAGGCGACGAAGTGCCACCTCCTTGCCGCCACACTAAAAGGAGCTGCATTCACCTGGTTCATTAAGCTTTCTAAAGGCTCTATCAGCTCCTACGAGCACACGAAACAAGAACTAATTGCCCGCTTCATAGGACGAATCCACGTGGCTCTCTCCGATATGGTGCTAGCTAATATCCAGCAGGGAGAGAAGGAGAGCCTACGAAGTTACACTAACCGTTTCTTCGCCGCCGCGGCAGAAATGGAAGACGTCAACCCCACCGTCGCTATACCCAATTACCGCAGGGGGCTGATTAGTGGTGATCTATCTAAGTCTCTGCAGCTGGTGAAGCCCAAAAGCTTTCCTGAGCTAATGGCAAGGGCTAGTCAGTTCATGCTCCTAGAAGACACAGGAAATGGCGCACCCGATGTTTAACCCACTGGCTTGGTTCTCATTCCCTCCATCATGATTTTCTGGATGCTCATCTTGTGATATTCTGGATTTCTTATTCACACTCATGGCATTACGAAATTCATTTCTGGAATTCGTATATTCGGCATCCTGATATTATGGAATTCATATTCTTATGTAATATTCATACTGAGGTATTATCTAAAGCACGACTAGCTTATCTTTTTCAAGTATCGTGCGACAGGTATGATTCTAACATCAAAGTTTCAAAAACCATACCCGAGGTTTCCGCGCCTCGTTCATGATGATTCATTATACTCACACTCCTACTTACGGTGATCACCAAGCCTAGTTGTGCCTGGCAGGGTGGCACCCTTTTGCTGGCACTCTTGCCTCCATGATTCCTGCAAGGAGAGAGGAAAGAGCAAAATTAGAGAGATGGCGAAACATAATAAGCAGGCTTACCCTGAGAATGGACGAGCAGGCCCAGAGCCATCTCTCTTAGGGAGAGATCAGTGGCATACTCCTTTTCGCATATCTTTGTATGAGATTTGAGACATTCTGATTGTGACTGCAAGAAAGCCCCTCATAACTAGTTAATAATAAAGGTCTTTGAGTCATATAGAATATTCCCAACTTGAATTTTGAACTTCACAAATCCGCATAGGAAGGAAGCAATGATAATAGAAGAAATCTCGCCTAAGAGGTATTATCTGACCCAATGCCAAAAGGACTTGGAGCGTCTGAAACATCATGTTCGATGTTTGTACTTAAGGCATGGGCTGACCTCAGGGGTTTCATAATTTCGGGCTTGAATCATATCCGTTTATGCACCTGCACAGGAAAGAAATAATAATAATAGTAGTGGAGATCCTGCCTAGGGGGAGTTATCTGACCCAATGCCAAAAGGACTTGTTCGTCGGAAACATCTTGTACGATGTTTGTACTTGAGGCAAAAGCTGACCCTCTTGGAATGACAGATATCCTAGCGGGAAGCGAAGGCACCCTGCTTAGGGGGGACCTGTATCTTGATTCGATATCAGGGATAACCCTAAGGTTACGAGCAGGCCTTCGGACCTTCCGCTGGCCGGATGGGCTTATGGAAGAGTCCCAGATGTTTGTAGGAAACCCCGCTGATGGTTGGGGAGGTGGTACCAAGAAAGGCTAGGGTATTTAAGAAAGAGTAAGTGATATGGGAGGGGAGCTAAAGGTTGTGATTTCTTTTGAGGGATCTGAGACATATTTATAGAAAAAGTGAATTTAATAAGGTGAGACCCGCTGATGGTTGGGGAGGTGGCAGGTGGGAAAATACAAAGAGATGCTACTCATTTAATGGAAAGTTTCAAGAAAATTAATATTTTTATGATATTTTATTCACATAGAAGCTTCATAGATTTAATTTTTAATATGATAATTATTTTGAAGTCCTTAAGTTACAGATGTATTTATATGTGATTCAAAAAAATATATAAATAGTAATTAACAAGTATTTCTTAAGCGAGTTATGGCATCCTCTCCCACTTAAGAAATTTAGTTTCCCAAATTTACCTAAACAGATATAGGTACTTATTCTTCATTAATTTTTTTTCGTCTCTCAAGTGGCATCTTCTAGCTTATGATTTCTCCACAAAACCTTCACAATTAAAATAGTGCGCTTTCGGAACACCTTCTTTTTTCAATCCAGAATCTTAACAGGCTTCTTCTTATAGGATAGGTTAGGTTGTAGGCTCAGCGGCTCATATTTCAGTATGTGATCCGGATCAGTTATGTACTTCTTAAGTGATGAAATATGAAAGACATTGTGGATTGCCGCCAGCTCTGGGGGTAATGTGAGCTCATCTGCTAGATACATCTATAACTTGAGGCCAATGTACTTTGATTTAAGCTTGCTCTTGATACTAAACTGATAGATAGCTTTCTTTGGTGAAACTTTTAGAAACATGTGCTCTTTAGGTTTGAAGCAAATATCTCATCTCTTTGGGTTAGCATAGGCCTTCTGTCGACTCTGGGCTGCTAGTCGTTCTCGGATTGTCTTGATCTTTTGCAAGGTCACAATAATAATTTCTGATCTCAGCATTCTTCTTTCTCCAATCTCATCTCAATACAAGGGTGACTGATATGTTCTACCATACAAAGCCTCGTACAGAGTCATTTTAATACTTGTGTGATAGCTATTATAATATGAGAATTTTAGTAAAGGTAAATATTTTTCTCAATTATCTCTAAAATCCATGACACATGCTCTCAGCATATCCTCGAGGGTTTGAATCGTTCTCTCTGATTATTCATTTGTCTCCAGTGATATGTTGTGCTAAAATTATTCTCATGACTTTTTGGAGACTAACCCATAGCCTTGAGATAAAGCTGGGATCTTTATCAGATATAATGGATATAGGTGCTCCATATTAATCTATATTATTTTATTTATATATAATTTGGCTAAATGTTCAAGTGGATGAATCATTTTGATAGATAGAAAGTGCGCAGACTTTGTCAAACTATCCACGATTACCCAGTTAGCATCATATTCTTTAGATTTTGATGATCCAAAAATGAAATTCATAGTGATATGCTCTCATTTTTATGTAGGAAATTCTAAAGGTTGAAGCAGTCCTCCTTATCTTTGATGTTCTGTTTTAACTTTTTGACAAACCAAACGATTTACAAATACAACAATATTATTTTTCATTTTAATCTAGCAGAATTGTTCTTATAAGTCGTGATACATTTTAGTCCCTCGAGGTTGAATTGAACAACTCGCGTTATGTGATTCATTAAGAATTTCTTTTTTAAGTTCATAAGAGTTAGTGGTGTACATTCGGTTTTGGAATCAAAGGATACTATTAGATCCTATCATAAATTCTAGTTTGTCTTGTTTCATTACGTTCTGAGTTATCTTAACAACCTCTGAGTCTTCTAACCAAGCTAACCTGGTCATTTCATATAGATTTGATTGTATAGATGAGCTACCCTATTCTATTATCATGTACTTAGGTCTCCAATTGTAGTTGCTCATTTTCTTTTATAAGCGCATCTTGATTAGTGAAAAGATTACTTGCAAATTTTTTATTAAGTGCATTCGACACTATATTAATCTTTTTCAGATGATATTGAATATCCACGTTGTAATCTTTTAACAACTCTAATCATCTTCGTCGTCTCAAATTTAATTCGTTCTGAGTAAAGATATACTTTAGACTTGGCCCTGTTTATTTGGCCATTGAAAATTAACTTGGTTTAATTTTAACCAGACATATCACATCACACATAAAATTTAATATTAAAATTAACTTTATTTCACATCCTACACACATCACTAAAATAATAACTAATTTATATCACATCCCTCACATATCCCAAGATAGTAACTAATTTTATATCACATTTATTACATATCTCAATATAATAACTAACTTTATTTCATATCATTTACAACTTTTAATAAAAAAATATCTCTATCCAAATTTAATTTTAACCTTCTTAAATTTAATCTTACAAACAAATAGACTATATTGTTTATGAAATTTTCACATTTTGCTTCATATAAATAGTATCTTCGGATTTTAAGAGTGAAGGTAACTGCAACTAACTTCAAACCATGCATAAAATAATAAACCTCATGGGTCTTTAGTTGCCTAGATGCATATAATTTTACCACCTTGCATTAGCACACACCTCAATCTTTCCAAGAAGCATCACTATAAATGACAAAATTTTCAAATGTTGAAGAAATAGTTAAGATAAGGGTTGTAATAAGTGACTTTTTTAATTCCTAAAAAATTTTCTCACAGGCTTTTGACCACTTGAATCTTACGGACTTATTAGTTAGTTGAGTGAGTGGTAGGACAATCTTCGAAAATCCTTCTACAAATATTCGGTAGTATCTAGCTAGACAAAGAAAACTTTTTACTTCAGTCACAGTAGTCAGTCTTGGCTAATTAGTGATAGCATTAACTTTGGACAGGTCAACAGTTGTGCCAGATGAACTGATTATATGCCCTAGGAAAGCTACTTGTTGTAACCAAAATTTGCATTTATTGAGCTTGGCTTATAACTTCTCATCTTTTAGTATTTTCAATGCAATTCAAATATTCTTTTCACGTTGTTCTTCATTAGAGGAGTATATAAGTATATCATCGATAAACATGATAATAAATTTATCCAAATACGGGCGAAATATTCAGTTCATGAGTCCATAAATATTGCATGAGCATTAGTTAATTCAAAAGACATGACTACAAATTCATAATAGCCATATCTTGTTTGAAAGATAGATTTTGAAATATCTTATGCTCGAATGTACTGTTGATGATAGCCAGATCGCAAGTCAATCTTTGAGAACACTTTAGCATTCTTCAATTGATCAGAAAGATCATCTATCCGAGGTAATGAGTATTTTTTTTTTTGATAGTGATCTTATTCAGCTCTAGATAATCGATATATAGTCTTAAGGAGCCATCTTTCTTCTTAGCAATTAATACTAAAGTACTCCAAGGAGACGTGCTAGGTCAGATAAAGTCCAAATTAAGCATCTCTTATAGTTGTTCCTTCAGTTCTTCTAGCTCTTTAGGGGTCATTTGGTATGAGACCTTTGATATAGGGGCAGATCCAGGGATAGTGTTTATGGTAAATTTTACCTCTCTTTCTGGGGGGCAATCCAGTAAGTTTTCTAGGAAGACATTTCAGAATTTTCTAACTCTTATTTTGTCTATTTTAGTTTTACTTTTTAACGATTCAAACAATAGGTTAAATAAACTTCACACTATTTCTTTAATAACTTCTAACATTTTGCAAAAGATACAATAGATAAAGTATTCTTCTTTCCTTCAAAAGAGATTAATTCTCTTTCACGAGTGAGAAAACTTATCTTCTTGGCATCACAATCAATCTCGGCATGCCAAGTTGATATTCAGTCCATTTCTAAACTTACTGCCCTGATCATTTAGATAGAAGGATATATGCATTGTTCCTCTTCTCATATTTTTGCATCAATGTTCTATAGTCTGTACTACTGTCTTATCTCTTAGTGCTTGTGCTTTTAATTCCTTCCCTTTTATGCTTTAGTTTTTACATCATATTTAAGCATAATGGTGATTGCTTTTTAACCCATTGAGTTCCTTTGTTTTTGGGCTGTCTAAAGGTTATCTTTTGTTTTGAGATTTGTGGAAGATTTAAAATAAAATAGTTTTATTTTGAAATATATGTAAGATATTGAATAAAGTTAGATTTTGTTTTTTGAAATGTGTGGATGAAGTGAAATAAAGTTAATTTTACTATTGGAGTTTGTATAGGATTTGTTAGTTTATGTTAAAATTTATGTATAGTGTGATCTATATGATTAATTTTAACTTAGGTGAAAGTTAACCCGAAAAAATAAACAGCCCTTTAAGTCCCTTGTTCCTGCCTGCTATTGTTACATGCTGGCTTAGAATTTTCGTTATGATTTGATTTATGGAGCAAGAATTGTTTGAACAGGAACTCATTATGTGGTTATTATAATCTGCCCTAGTATAGGGCTTGAGAATAGTCTCTCATTCATATGTATTTCCGTGTTTTTGGTTCCCCTAATAACAATTTGCTTTCCTCATTCGAGTCTGCTATATCATGTATGATTGAAGTCAAGTTTACTACAAAATGGTATCGTGAATATTCGATTCTGTTCAAGCACTTGTTGACTTTAGGTTTGTGAAAGCTAAGATCATGTTTTTTAACTGCCATATAGGATTCTGAGTGTTGCAATTTTTCTGTGGGATAATAAAATTATCATTGATATCTGCATGATCAGTCTGTGAACATTTTCGGTAAGATTTTTGTGGTGTTTTCTTGTAGGACTGGGCTCATTCTCAGAATAATGTTGATTCATTGAATATGTAGAGAGCAAATCAGGTTTTGCAGGAGAAAAGTGAGTATAATTTAGTAGTTTGACATGTCAATACGTGTTCCGTAAAATTTGATATTTTTACGTGGTATGTCCCAAGTCCGGAATAAGGACGAGAGTTGCTGTATAAGCGGGATAGTTAATGTGAAATTTGTCAGTTCTTATGACGACTTTCTTTTAAAACCTGCTCTTCCTAGAACTCGCAAGCTTAAACATCTCTGGGTTTTATAGGCTTTTGAGTTAATATTTTTCATAATATGCTTCTTTAAATCCCATTTTTAATCACTCTCTCTGGTTGATTTGGAGTGATTCATTTTGTGCATTTTCTTCTCAAATTTGCGTTAAGTTTCAGGTCAAGTTGAATACTGAAATGTGATTAGTCTTATTAGATGATATTTTCAAATTCGAACAGTGTGAGTTGTCTTGAATTTTAATCCTTCCGCGTGATTTCAATCCGTTCGCCTACCCGAGCGGTAGTCTAATGTCGTAACACGAATTCGTCAACAGTCTTGCAGTCTGGATAGCAAGCATGGGTTTCAGGGGTAGTGCTTGCATTGAGTCTGAAAATATATTTGAGAGGTATTCTTCGGATCTGTATCTGCTTTGAAGTAATGTACAACCTCTACTGTGGGTTGGGATATGTGTATCTCAGTTTTTCGAATTGGTGTTATTGGCTCATGGATGTGGAGCAGGCTTATTTTGGAGTGAGTTTGATGAATTCAATGGGTATTTGTTATGTGATTATCTCCATTGTAATCCATTTTTTGGTACATCCCAAATCATCTCTTTGTATGCATTTGGGCAATACGTTATTTGGGGATCAACGGGTATGACGCTTGCATATGTAGGCCCACCAACTAAGTAGAGAATAGTACCGTGTAAGAATAATAGTACAACAACAGACTAAGTCTTTGTCTCACTAGGTGAAGTCGGTTATATGAATCTGATATTTTTATTGAACTCTATCAAATAATATATCTTCACCATGCTCCAAATATATATGATTATTTTTTTATAATTTTTTGTTATATTTTTTTAATATTTCTTTTTTATCTTTTATAAGGATAAGATTTAATAATTCAACTTTTCTTACTAAAGCTTTTATTGACCTATAATTTACATATCTAAATCATCTAAATTAACTCTCTCTGAATTTATCTTTAATTAAGGTCACTCCAATCTTTTCACGAATATACTTATTTCTCATCTTATTCTTTATGTATACTCACTTATTTACCTTAATATTTTCATTTCTGTGATATTTACCTTTTTTATGTGTTTTAATTTTGTAGGCCAATATTCAGTATTATTATATATAATAATACATAATAATACTGTTAGTCTTACAGTTAGCTATTTTATAAAATTTATCTTTAAGTTTAAGTGTAATTTTTCTATCACATAATACGCAAGATATATTTTTTTCACTTTATCCATTTTGTTTAAATCTTGCTAATAATATCATCATTTATTTTAATTATTATTCTGTATGATTGATTCAAGATATCTAAACTATTCGATCTTCCTAATAACTTGATTATCTTGTGTAAGAATAATAGTGCTACATATAAATTGTATAATGCCTATATTTAACAGGTCTTAATTATATGTGACACTAGCTTGTTTATGCATAGTACAATTATATGTAACACTCTTTGCTTGCATATTTTTATTTTCTTAAACGCTATCACATCATTCACATAATTCAAATTAATACGCATATGTATAATACTCATTATGCATAAATATGTAGTGCTGCTATGTATAAGATGTATCTTATCTTTACGTAGCACTATCACTGCGACGGCAA
>KZ451914.1:211467-265786 GCA_002786265.1 Apostasia shenzhenica
GTTTATACAGTGTTGTTTTTATTCTCCGCTTCGTTGACGGGTCCTGCATATGCATGCCCTGTGGAACCGTAGGTTCCCCCTAATGACGAGGAAGAACTGGCCAGAATGACACTCCAACATACTGGCTGGGCTCCAAAGACAATTCATTTGGCATTTGAAGTAATTTAGAAGCTACTAGTAGTAGCTGAAAAGCTGGCTTCTTTTTTTTAAACAGCTGAGAGATGAGGGGCCAGCAGGCTTATGCCAGAGTCTCCACTATTTTGACTAGTATGACTCCAAAGCTAGGCATCACATGGCCTGTTGTGTTCTGTGGTCTCACACCATTGCTTCGCTATAAAGCAACAAAGTTAGCATACCCCATCTGCCTTTAAGCTTTAACATGCCAAATAGAAGAAGCCCTTCCTCTCCCAACCTCCATGAATGATTTTAGTCACCTTCGTTTAAAAAGAAGAAAGAAAAAAAGAAGAAATCCTATGTACCAAAAAAGCCTTTTTCTAATCCTTTATCCCTGCCTTTTCCTTCTGCTAGAGCTGGCATTATATGTTGTTCTAAATAGGATTGGCATCTAGTCAAGTTTGCATGAGTCAGCTTTAACTTGAATTGAAGCTCTTTATTTTGTGCTGAGTCGAGTAAAAGAAAAAAGAAATGTTACATGATATCAAATCGGTGAAAATTTGAGCAATATCGAGTGAGATTTGATTCTCAAGCTTAACTGCCAGCCCTGTTTCAAATATAAAGCTCAATAATTGTTTCAATACCATTTTAGTTGAGGCCAATTCACACGAAGAAGCGCCGAAGCTATTTTGTAAGATATAATGTTATGTGTGATTGTATTCTCCTTGTTGGTTTAATTATATAAGATTTGGCGAATGACGTAGTTTGAATTTGTTAGAATCTTTCTTAACAGCAGCTCCTTGTCGAACAACAGCTCCTTGTCGAACAACAGCTCAACAGCAGTCCCTTGTCGAACAGCAGCTCAACAGCAGTTTCTTGTCGAACAGCAGCTCAAAGAGATATCACAAGATCGTACTCCCCGTATTACTGTGTCAACTCAACATTTAAGACAGCATGGGAGCCCACTCCCTAATCGTCCTTTGCAGGAGTAGGCGTCAGATGTGGCAGGCTAAACCTACTATGTCCTCTCCTCTCCAAGCTATAAATAAGGGGGGGATTGCTCTCTCTAAGGACCTATCCTTCCTCTCTCTCTCTTGGGCTGAGCTGCCCCTCTCTCTCTATCTCTCTTGTACTCATTCGATCTATATTTAGAGATTAAGCTTTGTAAGAGTTGATTCGATTAATGGATTAAAATCGCTTGGACGACGTCGTGGTTTTTCCCCCGGACACTCGGGTTTCCACGTAAAAATTGTCGTCTCATTTCTCTCTGTGGTGGTGCATTTTTTGCATCAACAGAATCAACTCGAAGTTTGATTCGAATGAAGCACGGGTCACCCTATCCTGTTACTCTGAGAGCATCACCCCTGTTGACTAGGGTCTGTTCCTCCACCTTCATGGCTCCTTTTTCCCATCCAACTTCTTCTCATCTTAAGAGATGCATAGAATGCTTTTCTCCCTCACTTTTTGTTTCTTTATATTCTTTTGTCTCTCATGTGAAGTTATCAGCCACTGTGAATGAGGAGAGCACATGGAATGTTATCTTTTCTCAAGAGTTACTTCAATGCTTCAAGCAATAAAGGTAGTGGCAAAGGAAAGGAAAAAAAGCTAGAAGGATTGCATAGTTATTGTTTTATTATTATGTTTTGTTTATTATTTGTTTCTATAAATTTATAGTATAGTGAAATTTATACTTACATATATTGTATTTTTTTTGTCATATTGTGAATTTTGGTGATCATAAGTTGAATTGAAATTAATTTTGGTGATCATGCGTTGAGTTTCAAGCTATATCTGAGGCCCTGTTTGGCAATGACCTAAAAATCATGGCTAAAATTACTCATGGCCAAAATCTTAAATTTATTTTAAAAAAACTTAAAAAAATTATTTTATATTTCATCTTACACAAATTCCAACATTAAACAATCACTTTATTTCACATTCAACACAATTCTCAATAAATTAATCAATTTTATTTCACATCATACACAATTTTTAATATAAACAACTTACTTTATTTCACATCATACACATTTTTCAAAAATGACTAAAAATTCCAACTACATCTTCTTTTTTTTCTTATTACCAAACAGAGCTGAGACTCGATCGAAACATTTTGATTCGATTGTAAGTTATTAGAAATTATTTTTCAGTTGGCTTTAAAATTAATTAAAAAATATATATATTGTGCTATAAGAGTTCATTGCCCAACCATTGTTTTCATTATTTATTTAACTTCCTGAAGTGTCTATTATTTGTCATGCTTGTTTGTTTCTAAGATTTAATTTAATAAAATTAAATTTAAATTTAAATAAAAATATTTTTTTTATAAATGATGTGAAATAAAGTTAATTATTGTGTTGGATATGTGAGGAATGTGAAATAAACTTAATTTTTAATATTAAATTTTACGTGTGATGTGATATGACTTATTTAAAATTAAATTAGGTTAATTTTTAATTATCAAATAAGCAGGGCCTTAAAGGTAAATATTTACATAATTATAATTTATCCCCATAATTTACATCTTTCACCTAATAACAACAATAACAACAACCAAGCCTTAATCCCACTAGGTGGGGTCGGTTACATGAATCCTTTGTTTCTATTGCGCCCTATAAGTTACCAAATTCTTATCTAAGTCTAAGTAACTAAGATCACTCCTTATAGTTTCTTGCCATGTCTTCTTTGGTCTTCCTCTTCCTCTTTGTACATAGGCAAAATCCAATAACTTAATTTTTCTAACTGGAGCTTCAATCGGCCTATGATTTAGATGTCCAAACCATCTAAGCCGACTTTCTCTAAGTTTATCCTCAATTGGTGCAACACTCGGATATACTCATTTCTCATTCTATCCTTTCGTGTATATCCACACATCCAGCTTAACATCCTCATTTCTATAATATTTATTTTATTTGTATGTTTTCTCTTTGCAGGCTAGCTCTGCACCATATATCATCGCTGGTCTTACTGCAGTTTTATAAAATTTACCTTTGATTCTGAATGGAATTTTTCTATCGTACAATACACTAGAAGTATTTCTCCATTTTACCCATCCTGCTTGAATCCTGCTAATAATGTCATTAATTATTTCGCTATCATTTTGTATAAGAGATGTATTAATATATTTTCCACTTTATTCATGGAAAATCTAGATGAGAGAATTAATAGTCAGTTTTAGGAATTAAACAAGTAATAAAGTTAATTTTGTGGGTGACATGTAAACCTTCTTATTTGTAAATGTGTGGTAGTTGGTGAAGGATCAAATTACAGTCTCTAGAAAATTTCTCGATAATTGCACCAATACGTAAAGGAACAATGAGCCTCGCCAAATGGTTAAAGGAATCTAGCTAGGGGTAAAAATGATTCGAGTTTGAGCTAAGCCAAGCATGGCTCAATCTCGACTTGTTTTAATTTGATTCAAGTTCGATCTGGTTTGTTTAAGCTTCGAGCTGACTTGTGCTTCAATCAAGCCAATTCAAGCCATCCAAAATGTCTCTACTAAGATTTTAAATTGGATTAATTATGATCACAAGATCACCTAATAGATATCATAATCAAAATTAACGCATATTTATATATAGGTAATAAATAATTATGATAAAAGATTGAATGCATTATATAAAATTTAAAAATAAAGATCGAGCCATGTTAATTCTAGAAAGTCAATCTTCTAGCATTGAAAGAACTAGGATGTCAATAATAGTTTGGCTTAAGAAAGCTCGAAAAGGTAACCTCGAGGATCGAATGCTTGAACCACAAGGGAACTCAAGACCTTGAGGACTTAGAAAACAATAGTTGCATTGCTCAAAGGACAAGTGTAACATTTCATGATTCAAATATAAAGGTATAGTTTACTTTGACTTTAAAAAACTGCGTAACTTATGACTTCTTAGGAGGGTCACTCATTCCAGTACTATTTTATCTTAAGTATATTTAATTATAGAGTTTCTCATTGTCAACCTTAAGGTTTTTCCCTAAAAGTCACATATATCATTTAAGATCATATTATTTATTTATAAAGCTTAGAAACTTCTGTTTCTTTTTAATATGAGATAATTTATTTTTATGCTTCGAAATTTGCCAGGAGCCATTCCTTAGCAACCACTTCTCATCCTCTGGTATCGGGTCATCACATGCCCAACATCTTACACACAACATATTGTTGGGAGATTGACTCTGATACTGATATTATAATGCCCTATGATTCAAATGTAAAGATATTGTCCACTTTGACTTTAAAAATTATGTGACTTGAGTACTTTTCAAAAGTGTTACTCATCCTAATACCACTTCATCTCAAGTACACTTAACTATAGAGCTTCGGATATTCCCCAAAGATATCAATTATTTGAGATCACACTATTTATTTATATAGCTTATTCTTATGCCCTTCCGCTTATAAGATTGTAAGGAGCAGCTCTTTGACCAAGTGAATCTGATTTAATCAAATGAACATCACCTTGACAATCACTCCCTGACCTTTTCAGTCCTAAGTTATTATAGGCCCACTAACTTCTACTTAGTTCATTTTTAAATTATATCGTCCTATAGAAGATCGATTTCGATACTATATTATAGTATTTTGTGATCTAAATAAAGAGGTGTTGTTAGTCGTGACACTAGAAACTATGTGACCTGAGTACTTCTCAATAAGATTACCCATCTCTGTATTACTCTATTTCAAGCATGCTTAATTATAAAGTGTCTTATCATTGGTCTCATGATTTTACTTCAAAAGGTATATCTACTATTTGAGATCATATTATTTATTTATACAGCTTAGGAATTTCTCTTTTATCGATGTGGAATGATTTATTTTAGACTCCACCTAGAAGTCTGTCAAGAATCACTTCTTGTTGACGTGATTCTTTTTCAATTATATTGGCATCACCAAGGCGTTCACTCCCCGCTCTCTTCGGACCTAACGAGAACAAACCAATAAGATGAGTATGTCAATCAAAAGTTGTTGTACCACCTAACTTTCTTGTTTGAGGGCATATGAGAAAAAAGACAAAAGAGTAGCTTAAAAAATAAGGTAGCTTGCATCTTGTATTTGTGTTCCTATAAGTAGGAGAAGAAGTAACATTAAATGAAGTTTGTCTTGATCATATTCTTGAGTGAATAACTAATTTCATTCTCTTATATTTTCACTTCTCTATCATGCTTCTCTCCTTTCTTCTTCTCCAAGCATATAAATATATAATAGATGTCCTCCATTTCGAGTTAAATGAACAAGTAGACTTATAATACTCACTAGAAAGATTAAATCAAGTTTAAATTGATTAAAATTCAAGTAATTATTAATTTAAAACTGCAAAAATAATAAATATCCTGTTTAATTAGTTAACCCTCATATAAGTTGTAGTTGGACTAAAGCACCTTAATTAAGAGAGTATGATTTGTAATTTTCATGTTAAGTTCTAAGTGATTTAAGAACTACATCCGATGTATTAGTAAAGCTGAAGTCTGGAAAGCTTTAAAGAAGATGAAGCATAAAAAAGCAGTAGGACCAGATAACATTTCAATAGATGTTTGGCAGTGCTTAGGAGATGAAAGAGTTTCTTGGCTCACTAGATTGTTTAATATGATTTTGAGGACTAAAAAGATGTCAAATGAATGAAGAAAGAGTATATTAGTACCTATTTATAAGAATAAAGACGATATACAAAATTATGTCAATTATAGAGGAATTAAATTAATGAGTCATACTTTAAAACTTTAGGAGAGGGTGATCGAACAAAGGTTACGCCATAGTACTAAGGTATCAGAGAATCAGTTTGGTTTTATGCCAGTTAGATCTACTATAAAAGCCATTCATTTATTAAGAAGTTTGATGGAAAAATTTAAGGAGAGAAAGAAAAACCTACATTTAGTTTTTATTGATTTGAAAAAAGCTTATAATAAAGTCTCAAGATAAGTACTTTGGAGAGTTTTAGAAAATAAAAAAATTTGCACTGCTTATGTTCAAGTTATTAAAGACATGTATGAAGGAGCTGTTACCTGTGTTCAGACACAAGGAGGTTTGATTAAGGATTTTCCTATTACAGTTGGATTACACCAAGGCTTGGCTTTAAGTTCGTATCTTTTTGCTTTGATTATGGAAGTCATGACTGGACATATCCAAGATGAAGTGCCTTAGTGTATACTCTTCGCAGATGATATTGTCCTTATTGAGAAAACTAAAGAGGGAGCTAAAGCGAAATTAGAGCTTTGGAGGAATGCTTTAGAATCTAAAGATTTTCATCTCAGTAGATCAAAAACTGAATATATGGAGTGCACATTTAGTCAAGAAAGAAATACTTATATTAGAGATGTGATAACTGGTGATCAAATTATCAAGAAAAGTGAGCGCTTTAGATACCTTGGATCAATTATACAAAATGATAGCGAAATAGATAATGATGTTATTAGCAGGATTCAAGCAGGATGGGTAAAATGAAAAAATTCTTCTGGTGTGTTGTGCAATAGAAAAATTTATTCAGAATCAAGAATAAATTTTATAAAACTATAGTAAGACCAGCGATGATATATAGTACTGAATGCTGGCCTGCAAAGAGAAAACATATAAATAAAATAAATATTGCAGAAATGAGGATGTTAAAGTGGATGCGTGGATATACCCGAAAGGATAGAATGACAAATGAGTATATCCGAAAGAAAGTTGGTGTTGCACCAATTGGGGATAAACTTAGAGAAAATCGGCTTAGATGATTTGGACATCTAAATTGTAGGCTAATTGAAACTCTAATTAGAAATATTAAATTATTGAATTTTTCCTATGTATAAAGAGGAACAGGGAGACCAAAAAGGACATGGCAAAAAACTATAAGCAGTGATCTTAGTTACTTAAACTTAGATAAGAATTTAGTAACTAATAGAGTGCAATGGAAACAAATGATTCATGTAGCCAGCCCACTTAGTGGGATTAAGGCTTGGTTGTTGTTGTTGTTGTTGTTGTTGTTGTTGTTGTGTTAGGAAAGTAACACAAGTGTATGACACCTTTCAACCTAAAAACTTTTCAAGCATTGTAAGTGAATCAAAGCATGTTGATCAGGGATAACATTGTGCAGCCAACTATAATGTGGTTATGTTTATCTCAAGGATGCTAGAGGTTTTTCAGGGATGAACTCTGAAAACCCTCCGGAACATTGTATGACTACTGAGGAACCATTTAGAGAGTTAATGGTGAAATCGGTGAGTGGCCTTTGAGGACACTATTGACCACCCCTAGTGGAGATCAATCCTAAGGCATCGTTTGTTTCGAGGCTTTTTTTTTCTCAACATAAATTTTAACTGTAAAAATCAACTTTATTACACATCTAACACAAATACAAATCTTAGAATTAATTTTATTTCACATTTTATGCACTTTCTAATATTAAAATAAATTTTTTTGATATTAAATTTAAAAAATAAATTATTATTATTTTTTATCTAAAAAAAAGCTCGAACCAAACGAAACCTAAAAGCTTCTCAATGAGAAACCACTGGAGTTTTAAAGGCCATCATAGAGATTTTTCTAGGGACCACTGTTGGCGAGCATGGCGACATTGATGTGAAGTTTTCGTTATTTTTGTTTGGTATAAAAATGAAATGAATACTTGCTTTCATGAGTTCATTCCAAATTGATACGAGTTATAAAAGCTCCCATAAATTTGGTTGACCTTCCTCCTACCTATAAAATCAGCAAACTAGCATCTCATTTTGTATAGTATATTCATGTCCTCTATATAGAAATTCTTAGAAAACTAGCCACAAGTTACAATAAGGTCAAAGCTCAAGTTGATCAATACGAAATTTATAAAGTATAGAGAAAGTGATAAGAGTTATGATGAGAACAAATCCTGATCGGCTCTCTCTTGGCACCAACAAAAAATTGACACTACGAAATTCGGGTCCTTTTAAAATTAATATTCATTGAGTGAATAAAAACACATACGAGATGGATCTCCCATTAGATATTGGCCTTAGCCCAGTATTTAATGTAGTTGATTTAACATTGTACACAGAGCCATCATCAGCTTCGTCTCTTTCACCACCTCCTTATACATCAGTAATTCCTTCTGCTATCCCTTCCACTCTTCTCTCATCTATTACCCAGGATAGTATAAATTGTGATTTAGTCCCTAACAACTCAAGCCCTGAGTTTAGTACAACTACAAGTCCTACTCCGGTAGCATCGCTACTACCTTCATCACCATTATGGCGCTGCATCACTAGATCCATTATCCTGAGGCTATAATAGACGAGCAAAATATTACAATTACTAATGTTAGTTTTTGCAGATATTTAATTAGGTGAAAATTGTGCGGATCTAGTTTGGGTTAATCTAAATCATTAGGAAAGTTTAGGGAGAATTTCACTTAAAAATCCTAGGATTCATTTAGTTAAGATCCTAAGTAAAAAGATTCAAGATGAGTGTTACATAATCTTTCGTAGACTGATTGTCATATAGGTAAAAAATAAATTTACGTCTACTTGTTCAAAAGGTAGAGGCAGCCGAAGATTTGCATTGAGGATCTCATTAACGTTCTCTAACGATAATTTCTTATCGAATACATTGATCTATCAAATATGTGTTATTGAAGATATACTACATATTGGATGATATTAAAGTAATATACATTTAATGTGATTTATTCAAGAGAAGAACTTATACCTTTTCCATATCGGATTAAAATTCAAATATATATGAAACAAGAGCTAATTATTATATACTTAAATTAAATTATAAATTTAAAACTATAGAATATAAATAGATTAATTAAATTAAAATGATGAATAAAATTAATCAGCGAGCCATTAAAGCCACAAACGTATCCTCATGTCCACATTTTATATTTTTTTTTGTCTTCAGACACATAATCATGTTTATTTAATATAATGCGATCAATTTTATGATTAAAATCTATAGGATAATTTATATTGAACCTGTAAATATTCCCTAATCTTCTAATTATGTCAAATTAGTTATTCATTAATAGGTTCGAAAATATATATTTAATAACTCTTAACTATAGTAAAACTAACATTAATATAATTACCAATTAGCCTACCACACCCCATCTCTTTAATTCCTAAAAATCTTAAATCCTAAATCATAAACGATACTCTAATTAAACTAATTAAACTGTCACGACCTCAACCCCGAGACTTAAGCCCAATGCAGCGGATCAAATACTTAATAAGGCTCGGTACCGAAAGGCGTGACTGAATAAGCTAGTATAAAAAAATGCACATTTAATCTAGGAATAAACTTATAAACAAAATTTTAGATGAATTAGTCTGAATTCTCAAGAACGATAATCATTGCATAATTGTCAACTACAAAATCTAACCACTCCAAAAATAAACGTCCAAGTTTGATTTATACAGCACAAGAGAGAGATCAAAAGTTACACAAGTACTCTTCCAAAAAGTACAAAAGATCAACGATAAAAATAAAAGAAAACCACAACTATAACACTTCCTACTTGCTCGCCTTCCCTTTCCCTTGTTCTTCTTGTGTAACAGTACCTGCCAAAATAGACATCAGTCATCCGACCCTAGGCTGAGTAGATACTAACAATAACAAGCTAAACAAAAAAAATATTTACAAGCACATATGTGATCTCAATTTCATCACGACTAACATTAATAAAAAAATTTGAGCAAATGTAAGAATCTAAATAGTATTTCATGAATAAAATCTCATTTTAATTATCAATCAATTGTTAAGCGATAGGGCCCAAGTTTCTTGGTTTACGCCTCAACTGCCTTTTCATATATTGGATGCTATTGCATCCTAGCCCTCAGCGGCAGAATAATGATAAATAGCCCTCAACGGCAAGGTTTTTGGGGATCGTCACCCCCTAAGCTCAAGCAAAGGCAGGGACGTAAACGCAACAAGAAACTTTATTTTATATCCGTTACTGCACTTTAAGATCATGAAATTATTTTATTCTGGTTAGCGAGTTTGCTTGGTACCGAAAGGCGAGACATAAATCCTGGTATGTTTGTTTATAAAGTTAAATTTAATCAGGTTAAAATTAAATTTAAATAAAGATATTTTTTATTAAAAGTTGTGAATAATATGAAATAAATTAAGTTAGTTATTATATTAGAATATGTGAGAGATATGATATAAGTTAATTATTATTTTAATAATGTGTGTAGGATGTGAAATAAAGTTAATTTTTAATATTAAATTTTATGTATGATGTGATATGTCAGGTTAAAATTAAATCAGGTTAATTTTTAACTTCAAAACAAATAGAGTCAATATTAATGCTTAATAAGCCATATATAGGACCTAAACACTATTTCCTAAATCCCAAACCATAAATCTTGGTGATTGCTTTTCTAGCGTAGTCGAAAAAGAGTTTGTCTAACTTTACACCAAGAGGTTTCAAGTTCGAATTGCATGCACTACAGTTTTCAAGAGGGATGAGATATTGCGGTCGTGAGTTAAAAAAAAAAGTTCTATTCATAAATCCTAAATACTAGGAAAATTAAATCTTACATGGACATTTTTATCTTAAAAATAATATTTATTGTTATTTTTAAATATGGTATGATATAAAATTAATTAATTATTATTTTAATATATAAAATATGAAATAAAATTATTTTTACTTTATATATATATAATTAAGTTTTAAAATATGTGTGGACCATCAAATCAAATATAATTTGGTCACTTTTAATCTTTATATAAGAATGGTTTATTTGGTTAATTTAGAGTTCATGTTATTATATATGTGAGGACGTTAGTTTTAATCTAATAAAGAGTTGTTAAAAGTCTAATTAAATCTCTTAATGGATTGATCAGATTAATTTGAAATAGTTACCTTTGACATATTTAAGATCAATATTGATGTTAAATATTAATATATATATATATATATAGTATTTTTTTATAGATTTATGTAATTAAAATGAAAATATAAAATAGTTAACAATATACTAAACTAATTAAAATTAATCCCTTTCACAAGAAGAGAAGGGAGATCTTTATCTTGCACTAGATGAAGCAAAAGATAAATTAAGTAAGACTTGCTATTTATAACCACTTATGCTTATAATTAATTGCTCAAAACATAGTAAATGACAAAGCACAATCACAATATATAAATAAATTTTTAAACATAATCATGTCTTGCTCCCTCAATAGTGTAAGTGTTTGTCCTCAAGCAATTCAAGGATGGTGGTTGCATTTATTATTTTAGATATTTTTGTTTTTGTACTTACCACCCAACAGATGGGATTGGCTTTCAGCAATTTAATTTGATTTCAATCTTAATTTTTGTCTCTACATATAATAAGAATAATGCAAAATAATATATATATTTGATTAGCCTTGCTATTACAATGCTATCATATTTTACCTTCACCGCAACAAAATTAGACATTTGCGACAGATTTATTGTTTGCTATAGCAGTGCTTCTTTAATTTCCAAAATGGTATTAAATGGCATATATATATATATATATATATATATATATATATATAATCATCTTCTTCTTTAGCTTATAGCCAGTTGCCTAAATACCATATATCCAACTAACAAGTCGGGAAAACACGTGATGATCATCTTGCAAAAATCTTCATAAGCATTATGACTGACACTTAGCAATATATATGTGATTGGTGATCTCTTTCTAGTATTACTTACTCTTTCTCAACTATAACTAGAGGTTTCCCCGCTATTGTGGAGAAGCTAAGAAGCTGACAAGTTGATCACTTGAAATCACAATTGATAATCGGAAGTTACTCGATCCAACTCCTTTCACACTATTGTCTAATATTCTTTAAGGAACACATTCGCTCATTGCATTCCACTTTTGTAATCACCTTCGGCAAATCCTTGAGATTAATAAAATACGCAACTCATCTTGGCCCATATATGTAGGATGATCTTTCCAAATTATGAAAAATCTTGCTTGTTCTCTCTTGTTCACCCTTCTTTCTTATTGTTCTCGCTCTTTCTTGCAAGTCCTTCATAGCAGACCAAATCTTCCTCGCTCGATATCTGATCTTCTTCGAACTCAATCTCGTGTCAACAATAATTATTTTTTTTTCTAAAATAAATGTTTGATTTCTCATATTGATAGTTAATTAATTTATTGTAGTGACTCATGTTAACCATGTATGCAGAGATAATTTTAACTTTTGTTGTTAAAATGATAATTATATTATGAGAATTTTAGTTCAATGTTATTTGAAGAAATTAATTGTTCGAGTTAACAACATATTAATACAATATTGGTAGAAATTATAAAACTACCACTAGATCTAAAATGATATGTATGTAAATGTTACCCAAAATTAAGTAAAATAATATCTTGATGTTAATTAGGGAGGTAATTAAAGTTGAATTTATTTTCTATTAGTGTGATCATCTTTTAATTTAATGAATGAATTTACAAGTGAAACAACCCAAAGTTGGCAAGCTAGATAGAGTGTAGGGTTTTACAAAAGGATATGTCAAAATATGAATTTTGTTTTGAAAAGAGCATATTATAAGTCAAAAGAACCTTTTAGTAGAATAATCGACTTAAATTCATTAAAAAAAAGAAGAATTATCTGCTTAAAAGAAATTATAGTTATTATCGTATAATATTGAAGAAATTAAATTAACTACTCAATCACCTACTGTGAGGGTCAAAGCCTTAAAAGGCATAGGGAGCAATCAACATGTCCACCAGCCTTAATTTTCAGTACATGCTGAAGAACACAAGGAGACGAAAGTTTGCATCCTTTCAGCTATCACCCGGAAGCTAGAAGGAGAAATAGTTTAAAGAAACACAACTTCTGAAACTAAACCCACACCCAAACAGTCAAGAGAGCAGAGAGAGAGAGAGAGAGAGAGAGAGAGGAAGATCTCTCTCTCTCTCTCTCTCTCTCTCTCTCTCTCCTTCTCCCTCCCTTCGGTGGGCAGATGGGCTTTAATTCTTCCTTCTGTTTTGCTTTGGCTTTTCTTTGCTACTCCTTGCTGTGTAGCAAAGATGCTGCCTCCTCTGATAACATTTCAGAGTTCTAAATACTTAAAACACAGCAAGCAAAAGCTATGGAGAGAGAGAGAGAGAGAGAGAGAGAGAGAGAGAGAGCAGGGTTTGTCTTTTGCAAGATAGGCACTGAAAAACATGTCAAGTATATCACATGGACTTTATTATGTGGACAGAGGATTGGAAGCGCATAAAAAATTGTAAAATTGCTAATGAGTTCTTCAGCTTAATTTGCAGTTTATTTCACTTTGATTTGTGCGTTTGAATCATTTTTAGGTCCATTGCCTATTTTACACTTAGGCTCTGTTTGGTAATAGGAAAAAAAAGAGAATTTGATTGAAATTTTTAGTCATTTTTGAAAAATGTATATGATATGAAATAAAATAAGTTGATTATATTAAAAATTATGTATGATGTGAAATAAAGTTGATTGATTTATTGAGAATTGTGTTGGATGTGAAATAAAGTGATTGTTTAATGTTGGAATTTGTGTGAGATGAAATATAAAATAATTTTTTAAGTTTTTTTAAAATAAATTTAAGATTTTGATCATGAGTAATTTTATCCATGATTTTTAACCCATTGCCAAACAGGGCCTTAGGTTCAGGAAGATTGAAAATAATTTAATTTCTTATTTACATTCATATAACACATACACTAATTCTAAATACTTAAAATCTAGATTTATATGTTCTTGATAATAAGGAGATATTATTTTCTTACACCCAAAAAATAATGATAAAAAGAGGAGAATAATACACAAGATGCTAAAATACTAATAATAAGATTTTAATTAAGTGCTATGTATGCAATTAATAAAAAACATTTTATTTTACATTTTTTAATTCTCTTTTCAGTCTATTGAAGAAATTGCTTTTATATTTAAAAAGAAAATTAATAATTAGGAGTACTTAATAATAAAATTACAACCTCAAGTACCTAAATATAATGACAATTCAAAAGCATATAAAAACTATAATTAATTAGAAACCTCATAGCTATGTCCTATAGACAATATTTTACCCTAGAGAAAACAATGTGTTGAATCAAAAGAGTTAGTGCCATGTCATATATATATATGGAGGACAGCTTAACTCATCCCTAGGCTCTAAGAAGGAATAGCACATTACTGTGGACTCGGAGAAATTATTGCATCCAGATGAACCACCATCCGGACGCCCAATCAGAGGTCGCCATGTGTACACGAACTCAACTGTATTGCACACATGACGGCCTCTGATTGGCGTTCGGATGATGCTCTATCTGGACGCAATAATTTCTCGTAGACTTATGGATTATAGTTTTGGATTTGGGTAGGCCTAGCATCAATTGGAACTTTGCAGTAGATTTTAATTAGTTCTATTTTTAGCCACAAATTTTCACATTCTCAACCCTGCACATAATTTAATTTAATCTAACATCAATTAATTTTTCATCTAAAATAGAATGAATAAAAAAATTAAATTTATTTCACATTCACTCAAATTCACATTTATTATACATGAAAAAACATATATAAAATTAATAGAACTCAAGTTTATGCAAATTTAAGATTAATATAATCTGTTCAAATTGAGTTATAAACATTACATCATCAATTGAAAGTGACTATCAATATGCTTTCCTCTATATTATATGATACTAAAAACTTAATTTTGGTGATATAAATAAATATATAATTATGACTAGCTAGTAAATCATAGTTTGAGTTTTTCTAAATTGATCTTTGTTCATTTCAAATTTTTAACTGTTCTCAATAAATAGCAAAGGAATCAAGTAATTTTGATTTTGGTTCTTTAATTCTCAATGACCACTTGGTTGTTTAAATCAATTTTCAACCACTCTTTTTTTGTGACATTGATGGAAGTAAGAAATTATATATTAAACTTGAGTTGGAATTTCTAAATTCCTCTTAAATGGGGTAGTTGACAAAGTTAAATAATGTATGATATACAATAGAAAAATTTAGACATCCTAGTCATAATATATAGTGCTTGAACTTTTCAAATGATTATAATTTTAAAGAAAATTATTATGTTAAGTAACATGTTAAAAATAGTGATCCTTCTTCTAGCCGATCGAGTCGGGAGGGAGCTGACCTAACTCGCATCAAGAGGTCATAAGTTTTGATTCCACAATATTGCAAATTTAAAAAGTGATGGATGAATTGAGGTACTTAATTTGAGATTATATTTTTATTTAAAAAAGTGGAGAATTACACACATACATATATATATATATATGGTAGATCTTATTATCGATTAATTAACTCCTAAATAAATTTTTTTCTATTACACCTCTCCCTAGAGATTAGTATTTACATTGGTTACCCTAAATAGGAGGAAAAATTAAAATTAATAGATCATTTAGAGGTGTTAGATGTAAAATTTAGAAAATGATCAATGTAAATATTTATTTTTAAGAGTTAAATTAATGAGAATTAGGTCATCTTTGGGGGTGATATGCAATTATCTCCAAAAAAAGTAACATGTTAAGAACAAATAAAATTAAATATTAAAGCTATCAGATTTAAATTAGGCCATGGTACTAAAATTAATCATTGAACGATTGAACGAAATTTAATCAACTGAAAATCATCTTGATTTTTTTTTTAGTACTCAAACTAACTAAATAAGTTCACATCGAATTATAAGTCGGCAACTTCTTCTTTGAGAGCTTGCTCGAAGCATAATTAAAATAATTATATAAATCAATTTATATATTATAAACATAACCACAAAATTAATTCAAGATGAGATAATTTTATAACATCTTTTTTTTTATAATCACAACATAGAATTTTCATAAATATATATTTAATTATAATAATTATATTGAAAACATAATCCACAATATATATACTTATAATAAAGCTGCATTTTTCCAAAATTATAAGAAAAAGGAGTTTGTAACAACTGTTCCTACAAATTTTTTATAAAAAATGCTTTCAAAACCAGACCTAATCAAATATCACTTGTTAACCGCCACCAACGTTAAAGTCTTTATCCCAATAGTTGGGATCAGCAGTCAGCTACACAAATTATTTATTTTTATGATATCCCCATCAAATTAATAATAGCTAGCTTCTCATTTAACTCCAAATATGCGAAATTATTTTTTATAATTTCTTATCATATCTTAATTTTTTAGTCTTTCTCTTCTTTTTTTAAAGGCAACAGTTCTCCTTACTAGGATTTCTATTGGTTTATAATATATATGTTGAAATTTTCTAAGTCGACTCTCTCTGAGCTTAATTATTTTCAATTAATTAAGAGCTACTTTAACCTTCTCATGAATGTGTTTATTTCTCATTTTATCTTTCATATATACTCACCTATTCACCTTAGTATCCTCATCACTGTGACACTCATTTTATTGGTATATTTTTATTATATATAGGCCGGCACTCTAACTGTCCTTTAGCATACGATCACTCATCCATCTTGGCATTATCATTTATGCGACACTAATTTTGCTCATATGTTTTTATTTTATTGGCCAGTATCTAGCACCATATAATACCCACTAATATAATAAATATCTTTTATGGCAGTTCAAAGCTATTTTTAAATACTAAAAACAATCACATATCTAAAAGTCATAAAAGGTATTGGCCATTTACAATAGTTTTAATTGCTTTCATAAATAATTAGCTTTAGAAGGCAGTTGACTATAGCTAACTTCCATCGATCTATAGTGAGAATTTTCTATTATCTTATAAAATTTATCTTTAAATTTACATTCTATTTTTCTATCATATAATACATTGAATATATTTCTCAATTTAATCTATCATAATTAAATTCTGTTAATAACATTATCATTTACTTCACAATTATTTTATATTATTAATCTTAGATATCTAAACCCTATATATAAGTTAAAAATTTAAAAATGTTCCTTATTATCACATTTAAATTAATTTATGGAATCAAAAATGACTACTAGTATTAATGATAATAATAAGTTATAGTATATATTAGAAATCAGATAATTAATAATATATGTGTGTAAGGAATAATTTTAATGCATAAGAGAGATCTCATTTGATCCATGGGATTGTGAACATGAGAGACATGGCTTGGTGGAGAGGATGAAAGAGAAACAGCTTTCCATGCGAGACTTTCCCCATTATCAATTCAATTGCCGACAAGCTCAGAGATAAGCCAAAGAGAAAAAGACCAGCTCGTCATCATCACCATCACCCACCGCCCTCCTCCTTTTTCTCTCCGATAAATTTTAAATTACCAAAAGGAAACAAACCCATCTCTTTGAAATCATCAATTAACGTAGAGATTTGATTCAAATCTCAACGTTTGGCAATGATCATCAATTAGCTAGCAAACTACTTACATGGATAAGGTGTTCTTTTTGATGCGCGGCAGACGGCGCCGTTGCCGTCGCAGTTCCCCAACTCCGGCGAGTAATGACCGACGGCTGCGGGCGGGATCGGATCCAGCGGCCACAGCCGCTGCTGGCAGTTGGCGCAGGTGATTTGCTGAAGGATTGAGTTGATTTGGCGCGTCGCGGCGGCGCGCAGCGCACAGGCTTTCTGGAACTCGGCATGCGCCTGCTGGCGGATCCTTCGTGCAGCGGCAAGCTCCTGCTCTGCAATCTCCACGGCCCTTCTTGCCGACTCTCTGGCTTCGTCAGCAACCGCCTTGTCCGTCGTGGCCGTCCGGAGATCACCGTTGGGCGCCGGGGTTGGGGGACCGAGAGAGAGGTGGAGTTCAGGGTAGTTGTTCTCAAGGCTGGCATTGGCAGGCAGCGCCGGAGAGTTGGGAGGAAGGAGCTGGAGCTCGATGCTGTGAAATGGCAGCGGGTCAAAAAAAGGCAACTTTGTGTAAGGCAACGCGAGCGGCGGAGCTGCCGGAGTAGTATCACTGGATGGAGTTGGGCTGGAAGCCGCTCGAGAGAGAGAGGCCAGTGGATGTGAGGTGCCCGGCTGCCCTCTGTCCCGGCTTGCACTACAGGAGTCTTGGTGCTCAATAAAACTCTCCACCCTGCTAGGGTTTCGTAAGGGAGTTAATAGTGGAGAAAGAGGAAGGAAATAATCCCTAAAACTGAATTTGAACTGATTTTGTTGAATATAATGCATAAAAATGTCTTTTCCATCATTTCCAAGAACCTGATCCATTATTTGATCATAAAATTTATATTTTTTTCCGGTAATTCATTGCAGAAAGAAGATGAGATTTGATCTGTAAACAGAGGAAGAGAGAGCTGGAGAATCTTTATCTTCTAGGGTTTTGCAAAGAAATCCACTCAAACCTGAAATTCATGATTATAAATGCATAAAAGTTTGCTTTTTGAACCTTCCCAAGAAATTCCCGATACTGAAATTCATCAAAAGATAAGCACTGACTGATTTTAATGAAGAAGAAGAGGAGGAGGAAGCAGAGACCTAGAGAAGACCCGGCCACAGTCGCAGGAGTGGCCGCGGGTGCCACAGGTCTTCAGATGTGCCTTGTAGTCCGAATGGACTGCGTACGCCTTGGCACACCGTGCGCACGCCCACTGCTTGTGCGCCGAGTGCTTCCGCCGGAAGTGCTTCTTGATGCCGACGAGGTCGCCGAGAGCGTGGCAGGGGTCGTGGTGGAGGCAGCTTGGCTCCGGGCACACGAACACCCGTTTTCTCGCCGCCGCCGCCCCAGCCCCCGCTGCCACCCCCGCCGCCCCCGCCGACGTCGAGTCCCTCTTCAGCAGCTTCCACGGCACCTTGTGCCGCCGCCGGTGCATCTGCAGGTTCTGGTCTCGCTGGAACCCCTGGTTGCAGATCTCGCACACGTAGCGGTCGGACTCCAGCAGCGTCTTCGGCGACAGCGACACCACCTCTGCGTCGGGATCTGTCTCCGGCGATTAATTTGAAATCCAATTTCTAAATATTTACGCATGATTTTAATATTTGTATAAGTGGACATACCTGGGGTTCCCGCTGGCCGGCGTTTCTTCTTCGGAGTGGTCACAGCGTCCTCAGCGGCAGTCGGTGGCGGAGCCGGCGACGGCGCTGTTAGCGGATCTTGACGCGGCGGGGAAGGTGAGATTTTGAACATTTGCATCCCAGTAGTGCCGGATGGATCTGCGAGGGGTTGAGGAGGAAGACTCTCGCTCTCTCTTTCGCTAATTTTTGGCGTTCAGTCTCGCATAAAGGAGAATGGAAGGCAGCTTTCTAACAGCTTTAAGCTTCAACAGCTATTAGTTGGAAAAATATTTTGAGTACGGCATCCATGCATTGCACAATCCTCGCCCATCACACTCCACGTGTACGGTGGGATGCACCTCACCCAGTATTTTTAAATTTTTTCATCATAATTTGGGACGGTATTTATATATATATAAATATAAATATATATTTTTGATGTTGTGTTTGTAGAGGTTTTTGTTGAGCAGTTCAGCTACAATGATAACATTACCCGATATTTAAAATCGGACCGCATTAAGAATCGATATAATATTTGAGTTAAAATTGAATCGATCAAATTGTCCCAACAAGTCATTGAACTAATTAATGAAATTGATAATTTAATTTTACTATTTTTAAAAAAAATATGATATTATCATAACATTAAACTAAAACATTAATATAAAAAATACAAGAGTTAATTAATATCTTTTATAATTGCTGCTTTCCTTAATGTTATAATTTTCACTATTTAAAAATTCAATAGAACGGTATTATCTTAATACCCATAATATAAAATAATAAACTTATTTATTCTAGCATCATAAAATATTTAATAAATAATAAAAATTGATTGATTTATCACCGTTATTAGAGAAGTTTGACCTCATGAGATATACAATCCTATTTTGGCATTCAACGAACTGGTAAATGAGATGGTTCAATTCAATTTAATGATCGACAAATTATCCATAAATAAACTTAATTATTATAAGTTTAATATATATAAACTCGTTCATGATAGTTGATTAATAAGTGGCTTATTGTGAAACTCTAAGGCCCTGTTTGACGCGAGAAAATAACAATAATAATGACAAATAAATTTTTTTAATCATTTTACACATATTCTAATATAAAAAATATATTATTTTTACTTCACATACTCAATAATTTTTAATAAAAATGTCAACTTTATTTCACATTCTAGATCAAAATACTCGATGTGAAATAAAATTGATATTTTTATTGAAAATTATTGAGTATGTGAAGTAAAATAATAATTTTTTTTATTAAAATATATGTAGAATGATTGAAAAGATTTATTTAGTATTATTATTGTTATTTTTTAAACTAGTACTATTTTGATTTTCGCACCAAACAGAGCCTAAGGTGGCTCAAAAGTAGTCGAATTTTTTGTTAATTAAGGAATAAGCTAGCTAGCTAGAATCACGCTCATGCATGTTAAACATATTAAACAAAAGGTCGGTAAGTTTATGATCAAGCATGCTCAATAAAATCTAAAATGAGCGTGAGCATGAGCGTACGTACAACTAAACTTGGTTCAACTCGGCTTTCATATCGATGGATATATCGTAGAGATAGAGACAAAGAAACAAAGCCAGAGCTGATGTGACCCTATCACACTATACTTGAAAGTTGAAAGTTGAACCCACAAAGAGGGAGGAGAAAAAAACATACTCACAAGGAAACAAAAACATTGATAATGCCATTACTTCTCCCTCTCTCTCTCTCTCTTTCTCATTTCAGCTCTCTCTCTCTCTCTCTCTCTCTCTCTCTCTCTCTCTCATTTCAGCTCTCTCTCTCTCTCTCTCTTTCTCATTTCAGCTCTCTCTCTCTCTCTCTCTCTCTCAGTAGTAAATTTGCATGCATTGATGCAGGCTTGACCGCCAAATACACGTGAGCTCTCATTGCTGCCTCTGGCCCTGGCTTCTCCACCTTTCTTCTCTCTCTGCACTCCTTTCATCTCTAAATTAGGGTGGTAAATGAGTCGAGTTTGCGCCAGCTATCCAATTTCTAGTTTTGACATTTTGAGTTCGAGCTAAGTTACTGCAGTTATTCGAATTCGAATCGAGTATAGAGTTTGTTTAAGCCAAATGAATATCGGCCTTGTGTATTAGGCAAAAGTGTATTTCAAATGTTAAAATTGTTATAATACAAAGTAATGTTGAATCTTAAAAATATACATATACTTAAATAACTTAATTTTTTTAAAAATAATATTTGTAAGTTGCAAAATATGTATTACTTATGTTAAATATATTACACATAAGTGTAATATGATATTTAAAAATTACAAATTTATAAGTATTGAGTTGAATTCGAGTTGTACCAATTTCATTCTAGGCAAGCTGACTTTGAGTCATGAGAAATTCGAGCAAAATTTACAACCCTACTCTAAATACGTTAATGCTGAAATTCTCCCATTATGAGCACATGAAAAAATTACACATGGACCCTTAAAGTTTTATAGTTTTTAAATAATTAGTACATTTTTTTCGAATGGGTGCTCTTGCAAATGTTGCTTTAGTGTAGTTTTCAGGGTCTTCGAGAGAGTGTAGCCCCTACTATTTAGATTGAATATAATGAAGATATATATAGTAACTGACCTCAATGTTGACATTGAAGAACCTAGTAATAAAACAGAGGCTAGAAAGAGATATGATAAGCAACTAGAAACCACTTAATCTTTCTAATTGAGTGACTCGAGGAAATTCATCGCAACAGGACAAGCAACCGGTGCACTTGAAGGAAGCTGTAGGCTATGTGAACTCCATAAACCTATATATTGAAGAGGGGCATGTTCAACAACCAAGTTCTGACGATCAGAATGTCGAACAATACTCTAATAGTAGGATTCAAGTAAACACAATAAGGATTAGCAACCCCAGGCTAAGTGATCCAAAAACTTCAATCCCCACAGTAGCTAATTATGAAGTAGATAATAACACAACTATCAGCCCTTTAAAGCTTCTATTATTGAGAGCATTGAGGAGATCAATTACCATCAACATAAGGGCCTAACCTACTAACAATCTAAATTCCGTTCTTTTACGGGTGCAGGCATTAGCATCTCGAACCATAGTAGTAACTCTCTTAAAATACTATTTACAGTCTTCTATCACATTTAGAAGGCTAGGAATTAAAAAGTACACTATAAGCTCTACCTTTTACCAATGACAGTGGCATCACAAATTTTGGCAGCCAATTTTGAAGGCTCCCTCTAGTCCATTTCGGGAACTGGAGTTCCACGAGCCAGCTCGGCTTGAGTACCACCAACTTCACTTTGGAAACCTCTCCCCCGAGTTGGATCAAAGTAAACTTCGTTGACAAAGTTAAAGAAGGTGGCATGGTTGGAATTGAAGTTATCATCCAAGTCCACGAGGAGGGCTCTCTCCTTGTAGCTAGGGGAACCACTATTCCCATTAGATCGACAGTCCTAGAAGCAAAGAAAGCAACTACAGAACAGACTCTAAAAATAGTGAAACGTACAGTGAATAGATCAGGTAATTAAAAGACATCTGGATTGAGAGTATTAATTGCAACTACTGTAGATATCATTCAGACAACAGAAGTGCTCGACTCTCCTGGAAACACGGCTTCCTTTGCATATGCTTTTTCTTTGTTCAATGAATATATAAGAGTCATATATGTTTATAGATATGTCAATTAGACAACAAATTATATAACTTTTTAGCATGTTTTAAGAATGTCAGTTAAATTAAAGGAATGTACTACCCAATTGAGTTTCGTCGCATCTATTTAGATGATAGATTGAATTGTACTTAATTAGCATCCTTTATTTTTGAATGCATTAGGCAATTGTAGAGCCTACGAAAAATTTATTTCAATGTTGTATCCTTTTAAAGCAATTTTGCTAAAGCAAGTAATTGATCAAAGTGCATCTCTCCCATTAAAGGCGAACAAATTCTCACATTCTTTTAAAAATTTTGTTATTAGTATTTTATATTTATTTAACATCACATGTAAATTTAAATATTAAAAATTAATTTTATTTAATATTTTTATACATATTTTAATAAAAAAAATAATTTTATAATATATTTAACACAATTATTAATAATAAAATAATTTATTTTATATTATAATATTAAATTTTTAACTTTTTTTTATCTAAAAAAAAAATAAATATTTTTAAAATATATTTCAACCAATGTAGACTGTAAAGAGGTGAGAATAAATTTGAGCACTTGCTTTGATCAACTTTATGAAAAATACTCCATCAAAAAAACTTTATGAAGGATACCAAAATGAATTACACAAAATCCGAGGTTGATCTCTGAGATCTAAATAAAATAATTCAAAAATTATGAACATTTTGTCATTGAAGGATCAGCAGAGACTCATGTGGCAACAAAGCCTAACAAACTAGGGTGCAAGTTAGATCATTTCGGATTCAATTGTACGCGGAAGTGAAATTGAATCGATTAGACTCAGTTCAATAGTTTTAAAAATCGAAACTGAACTGAGTTCACTAGACTCGAACCGGACCTGAACTAATTTTTTCAATTCACAGGATACAATTTCAAGCTTAAAATATAATTTTTCTTCGTGCTGCTGTAAAAAAAAAAATAATAAATAATTTAAAATTAAATTTTGATCTTAAATTTATCACAATTTATGCCAAAAAAAACTAATACTTTAATCAATTAATTAATTATATAATATTTAATAATCAATAATTAATCTGATTTGGATCGGTTCTAATTTACCTAAATAATAAAACCGAAACCAACCCAAACCAACCTAGTCTAGTAAATTTGGAGCTGGAATCGAACTAGATCAAATTGATTGGTTTGATTCAATTTCGAGACAGTTCTCGATTTTTTGAATTTATTGCAAACCCCTACTAACAATGACTTTGAAAAAGCCTCAAATTTTTTGGGACAAAAAATGCAAAATATTTCTTCTAGGTCCTTGGTTTTACTAAATTGAAGATAAATGAAAAAAATGGGAAATTTTTCTTCTAGGTCTCTAATTTTACTAAATTAAAGATAAATGACTATCTATTGGGGATATATATGACCTTGGTTAGCAACACAAATTCAAGAGAATTCTTATAAAAGCACAATGAAACAAATCATAAAAAGAAAGATGCGAGAAAAATTGATACAACAAAGAAAAGAGAACAAATAAAAAAAAACACACAAATTTTACTTAAAAAAGTACTAAATCAGTAAAACATTACGGCAATATAAGGGATGATAAAATTACATAAAATTATGCATTTTAGTAACATTCTCAAAAAAATTACGTACAATACACGAAATTATTTAAATATTATATATTTCGTACTTTTGTCAACTTTCTGCAACCATAGCTAATTCCGACACCTTTAACTAGAGTTTAGTTCATCTCATTTCACTCACCGATCGTCGGTCACCTACCGGTGGCCACCACCAACCTTCGGCCACAACTGACTGCCAACTGTCGGCCACTGTCCTCCGGCTGGAAGCCATCCTCTCCGGCTGCTAGCATTGGACGTTTGAAATTAAGAGAAAAATTTGATAGGAAAAAAAAAATTTAAGAGGGAATATTGAATTAAATAAAGTATTTTGTTAGAAGCTCAAAGAATTTAATTTCAAATGTGTAATGCATAATATTTAATATAATTCTATGTATTGTATATAATTTTTGAAAACTTTTAGTGAATTACATAAATTAGTGCAATTTTTGTGACCTTTATGTAAAATTGCAAATGTTCCCATTTTAGTAGCATCAACTAGCTTAAAGTTACAGTGATAAAACAACTTAAATTCATGAAAAATTTTTAATTTTTTTTTGAGTTAAAATTGTTAGATCTTCAACTAAATATATATATTTATATATAGCGTACAATTATTATTAATTCACATTAATTATATTGTTTAGAGTAGTAATTAATGTGAATTAATAATAATTAAACGATTGTTTCCCTTTAGAATTTTGTGTTTGTTGGGAGCCAAATTAACTTCGCTAAATAACAAGGGAAAGAGAGCAGATGGTTAATTAGAATGGGGACAATGAAAATAAATACTGCTAATCTTATATGAAAATAAGATTATATTCTTAAATAATTCTAATTTCATATTTTACTGAAAATTATTTTAAATTTACCTTAAACCTTAAACAACGTATTTACACAGTCTTTAATTATAATATATCTTTAATATTAATATTTCTTAATATATAATAGGAATAATTACCTACATGCTACATCATTTAGTTTATTTATGATTTACCCGTTCATTCTTAATTAATTACGCTATGCACACTCAAAATATTATAAAATCTTACATACACATATTTTAACTTATTTCTATTATAATGAGTAATCATAATTTTTCAATAACCTAACTATAATTAGATTACAAAACATCTGAGCCGTTCATCATATTATTTTAAGAATATTTAAATATATTTTGAACGAAAATCTTAAAACCTTAATGTTTAAGTGGCGGCAAAGGAATGAGACATCCGTGATGTGAATTGATTTTAAGACAAATCAGCGCTTTAATGTGGTATTGAAGAAGAGAAAAATATGTACTATTAAGAGTAAAAATATAATTTTAATGGTTTACTAACAATTTTTTTTTTTCAAATAGAATTTGATTAAGTTTAATCAACTCAAGTGCATGTATATAAGATTTTATATTGTTTTGAGTGTGCATAGCGTAATTAATTAAGAATGGATGGATAAGGCATAAATAAAACTAAATGGTGTGGTATATAAGTAATTATCCCTATATAATAAACATTTAATAAGTATTGTTATAAACACGACTTATAATGAAAGTAGATTCAATTTCAAAATAGATAAGAAAGAAAACTCAATGGGTGAGGAAGTTATATGGACATTTGCATGCATTTTCTACCATATGTAATTATAAAATGCTGTATAATGTATATCGACAAATATCGATCGTATGTAACACTCATGCGTAAAATTAAAGACGATTCACAATGATTAAAGACCACCGTAAAAAGTAAATTATAGCCCTGTTTAGCATGAGGATTAAAATTACGACTAAAATAGTACTAACTTAAAAATAATAATAATAATAAATAAATAAATTTTTATTATATTTTACAAATTTTTATATAAAAAATATTATTTTATTTTATGTACTCAATTATAATTTTATTTCACATTCTAGACTAAAATATTCGATTCAAGTATTTTAGTGTAAAATATGAAATAAAGTTGATAGTTTTATTGATGTAAAATAAAATAATATTTTTTATATTAATATATATATTATGTAATAAAAAATTATTTATTATTATTATTATTATTTTAACCAGTACTATTTTAGTTCTAATTTTGATGCACCAGGGGCTATATGCAGTAGTTATCTAAGATAATTGTCGGACGATCAACGTTTTTTATAATATTTTATTTTCAAAAATCTGCAACATAAATATCAAATTAATTTTTATTATTACACAATTCAACATCAAATTAAAAAATTTCACATTGTTGCATACACAGTAGATTAATTACACACAATGCAATAGCATTCTTCTACTTCCACTCCAAATTAACATATTAAATCCATAAAATTAATAACACATTTACTAATTAATTAAACTATAACATATATATTCCTTCAAATATTTAACTAAACAAAATATTCCATGACAAATCCACAACAAATATAATATTCTAGAAACTAAAAATCCTATTACCGCAAAGCCTAACATAAATTAAGTAATTAACTTGACTAAGACGACGTCTGATTCGTTGTTATTTTTGATATCATGTTATGCAATCTAAATGTCATTACATCTAGATATTATCTTTTAATTAATAATTTTATAATTTTATATAAGATTATTTATAAATATCATTAAACTAAATAATTATTTTCTTTGAATAATATAACATAACACCAAAATGATATTGAATCAAATGCCTCCTAAGTAAGATGAAAGTGAAGTACAAATTGATGTTATTATTGAAATACTCTCGCTATATATATCACTTGAATGACGTTTTCTTTGCCAAATCGTGCCACCCAATTATACAAAAATTTACATAAGTTTCAGAGCGAACTTATCGATCAATACAATAAACATATATAAATTTAATTAAGGGATATTTTGCTCGATATTATTTTGATGTTGTCATATAATGTATATGTCATGATATTTAAAAGCCATCTTTTGATTGAAAATTTTATAATTTTTAGAATATTATTTAAAAATATTATTAAATTAAAGAATTATTTTACTTAGATATATGTTGCAATTGGATCCACGCTTCCTCATCTGGACCGTCCACGTGGAAGCTCACACAGAGTCCACGTAGGCAAGGCCTCCGAGTCAAACAAGGAAGGTATCTTCCCGAACAACAGACGCCGAAAAGGTAGCATCCCGAAGAACAAAGCCTCGACGTGACATCTGATCGTTGAGAATCGTACTGTTCTGGTGGAAGGTGCGGTTTTCCCGCCGACGAATCGTAAACGCTGACACGCTGTATAGCAGGAGTCACGTACTAGCCGTCCGCAGGCATTAATTAAGCTGTCACTAGGGCCGTAGATTATTCGGTTGAAAGTGACTAGACATAACTGGCTCAGGGTATATATATTTTCTGTACACAGCCTTCAAATGGGCTGACATCCAAAAAAAATCCTTTGAATACTCTGTAACCCTCAGGAAGGCATTTTATAGTAATATTTCAAGTCTCCTCGAAGAGGAGCCGTGGTTTTTCCGCCAGTCGGTTTCCACGTAAAAACTCTTTGATTGTTTCACGTCCTAACAATATATATGATGACATATTACATATACCTGTTGGAAGAAGTATGAGATCAATATCTTCATATAATGTACGTACTCCAAATAATATGTTTTGCATAAACTCTAAATATAATGAAATAATATTTAATTGATCTTAATGAGCTTCATATTTTGAAATTATTGTAAAATCAACTCATTATTAACTTCGTTAAATATATCTCTTTCAATAAACGTAATTGAGCAATCATTCATCCAAAGATCGCCCATCTTATTTTGTAATCTACTTTTTACTACATTCATTGCAGAAAATCCCTTTTCTACGATTGCAGCGGTAACTGGAAGAATCAATGTTAATTTTAAATGCAAAAAATTAATTGATTAATAATATGTCTATTTATTTCTAGTAAATTTTTAGCAAGACTATCAATTTCTTTCAAATGAGTAAAGTCAGTATTGCGCATATCAAATATACAATTGTTAAGTTAATTATCAAAATTCAATAGATCAACTAAAGAAAAATCTAGTAGATAAAATCAAGCAAGTTTAATCGACTTAACTTTATCAAAAACGAAAAACAAATTGCTTGGGTTTAACAACTCCATACAAAGAAGCAATTCATAGTTATCTCGCTAAAATAATCATTCAACTCTTGAAGTTGTATGTCTATCATATTATAGAATAAATCAACTTAATAGCAAGGGTGAGTTTGCTTTAAAGATCAATAATCGTTTGACATTCATATTGATATTTATCTTAAACTGTGCAAACCTCGAGTTTCTGTCTGAGCTATGACCATGGCCGAATCAGATCAACTTGGCTTGATCTCCATTTCGTTAAATATAAATAATATTTTTAATCATTTGTTATAATTATTTATTACTTGTACATGAGTATAGCTTAATCGTAGTTAGGATATCTTTTAGATAATCTTGTAGGTATGATTAACTTAATTTTAAATCCTATTAAAGATAATTCTTCCATAAATATTTCAATTTTTGGAGAGATATGATTGAGTTGGATCGATCAAGACTAGAGCTGGCTCGAAATTTAAATGAGCAAGTTCGAATTCAAATCGAACTGAAACAATCCGAGCTTGAGCCATGCTTGACTCAGCTTGAACTCAAATCATTACTTGATAGTAATGCAAATTTGTAATCTCTAAAGCTTTTTTCTTTAACCTTCCTCAAAGCACACACACATCAGTCATTCAGGCAATTTTGATATCATGATTGCTGCAAAATAAAGGAACTTATTGCAATAAATTTTCCCATACATTAATTAATTCTCATAATTTGTAACTTTTTTTTTAAAATCTCAACTTGTTTCACAATATCTTGATGATCTTTTCTTTGTTTCATATATGAAAATCAAAGCTATTAACACTACCAGAACAACTGACACTTTAATTTTGTGAGTGAAATTGAAATCAAATTTTAAAATCTTAATTTAGATAAATATAAATAATGTAAATAATTCGTGCCTAACTAATAAATCTATTGAATTATGATTTTTTTTTCGATCATACAATGTAAATCATAAATCATATGTACCCATTATTCTATTACAAAGTATTCTAAAATATTTACTAAAAACTGAAATTCAAATTCAACCTAATTTTAAGAAGATTTTAATTTAAATAAAGCTAAATTTCAGACATTTGATCATAGAAGACATATAATAGGTCAAGAATGAGCAATCAATCATGCCTTGAAGAGGAATGTGGAACTATAATTGGTAAATTTGGGAAATTGGAAATTTCAAGGAAGAATTAATAGTCAAGGGATGAGGTTAAGAATGAGCAAAACTAGACTTTTCACTCAAGTTTACAGAGCTAAGGCAATTACAATGATATTCTTATTTAATCTTCACCTTTGAATATATTGTCGACAAGAATTATAACCATTTATTGAACGAGTGTGATCTCTTTGTACGAATGACGGGCTTAAAATTATAAGACAAATAAGTTAAAAAAGGATCTAAGAACGGATGTCTAGCTTGGAAAATTTGGAAGAACTAAAAAAACTATAGTGTTAAAATAGTCGTTCATTTTGGAAATTCATTATGATGAGAAATCTTAGAGAATAATTTCCGAGTTCTTGAACTTTATAGTAGGATTTAATCAGAATTCAGGCATCAATTCTCATTGATGAGGATTTCAAAGATCTACTATTGTGTAAAATGTATTGAATTTTTTTGAAAAAGTAAAGCTCTTCGTTATTGAAATAGGTAACTAGCGCTCTTTGTGATTTAAACTATCACCTTTTTATTACGGTTGAAAATAAACACGTTAATAGTTGCATTTTGATGTGCTCGGCACTGACCGCATGTAGAGTTATTCCCGTCAAAAAGATTTTGGAAAGTTGTCATCTTCATCGAATGGTAATTACTCAAAAGTGTTATCGTTATGTTAAATAAAAATCTTAATCCAATAAACATAAATAAGAGCCTTAATTAATTTATCGTGTGGGTTTTTTTACCAAATTGACTTTTCTTGACCAATTGAACATCGTTGCAAATTTTACGATCAACATATATATATATATATATATATATATATATATATATATAAAAATGCCCGTCATGTTTCTATTTGTTTCACTATGAATAATGTTTTTTATGAGAAAAAATTATTATGTTTTTAAAGCTGAAAATCAATCAAACGTTTAAAAATTTATATATTTTTAATTCTTTTTTGTTTTGAAAATTTATTACGAGTGTTCGTAAGTTGATTAATTTTGGTCAAGTATTTGTTGGTGTTGGAGAACTAAACTATTTAACGTTGGACAAAATCTTCGATTTGTAAATTTGATAATCTCAACTACGACTAATTCAGCTATAGTGTTCAGTTTGTATGAAGCTACAAACTTTATATGCGACAAAAATAAGTTCGAGAAAACGATGTGATCATTGAAAATGTCAACTAGATGTAACAGCTTAAGAAAATTTTAAGGTAAATTACATTCGAATTTTTGAGATTTAAAAAGTATTGCAAATTAATCTCAACTATCTAATGATTTTTGATTTAAGTCCTTGAGATGATAAAAGCATAGTAGTTTAATTCTAATTAAGATATAATTGCTTTATTATTATTATTTTGTAAGATTATTTTAAATCTTTAATGTTTTAGTTTGTCGAAATATAATTTTAAAATATTAATGTTTTTTCTTTTTTAGTTTCAAAAATTTTAGAGCTGAGTAGCAATAGACATGAAAATTTTAATTTTAATTTTTTGTTAAATTTTTAAATAAAGATGAAGACCTTTGAAATATATAAAATGTTCAATTTAGTGGAAAAATAATAAAGATATAGAAGATTATTTTACGTTTTCTATTAAGTATGGCCAGTAAAAAGGATAAAATTCCAAAAAAGAGATTAAAACTGCTAATATGCTTGCTCAAGATAAAGATTCTTCGCAATATCATCTATAATGAAAACACCATGGCACAATCCACTTGTGTCTTAGTGCTCTCCGTCGTAGCCACAATCTGAATAGATAGTTATCATATTACTAATTATAGTGAAATCATTCTAAAATACAATAATAGTTCAACACCCCGTGGCGCACCCATCACAAGCACTTGGATAGACGTTTAGGTCACCATCTCTTCTAAGAACCTACATGGTGATATAACACTAACCCCCTAATAACTTCTTAGTTGATAACCAGAAGTTAGCGAAAATTATCTTGTGATATCATAAAGCTAGCAGATTAGTCCAAGTTTTAGGACAATCAAATCAAAATCAAATAAGGCCATTGCTCGCCGAACTAAAACTCTATCTATTCATGTGCAACTTCATTATAAACGTTTGTTGACTTTTTGGTGAATAGTGTAGTTTTCTTCCTCTCCTTTAGACACTTATCATTTTTTCTTTTTTTTCTTTTTTTCTTTAAAAACTTCTTGTATTTGATCTTGATCATAATGCTTGAATTACGACGCTTCACATGGCATCAAAGTTGTTTGATATTAAAGTTTAATAATAGTTAAACTTTCGAAAGCTTAATCATTATGCTGGAGTTACGATGTCTCGTAAGGCATCAAAGTTATTCAATATTAAAATTTTACAATAGTTTTAATATATCAAAATTTTTTGAAAGCTCAAACCAGATAGTGAGTTTTATTTTCATTGGAAACAATTATAAATTTAATTTGAATTGTTAAAAAAAAATTTAGATTATAAATAAATAAATAAATATGTAATTAAGATATTAAACATATAATATATATACATTGAAACAAAAGAAATTATAATTTGGTGGGAAGCAATGATGATAGCCCATATAACTTTACATTGTGGGCCTCAGCCTGGCAATATGGGCCCGATCCAGCAAGGCCCAGCTAACCGATTTCGTAAAAACCCTAATTCGTAAACATTTCCCTCTCAATTTCTTTTGGATTGTTGGTTGCTTGAGTGATCAGTTTAGGGCTTGGATAGCGGGAAGTGAGAGGAGGGAGCGACGAAGGCCGGAGAGTGTAAAAGAGAGAGATCGAGGAGAGCAGCATGAAGGAAGAGGAGGTGGAGAGGCTGAGGGGACTAGTGAGAGACTGCGTGAGTAAGCATCTGTATTCCTCCGCCATCTTCTTCGCCGACAAGGTGGCGGCGGCAACGTCTGACCCCGCCGACATCTACATGCAGGCTCAGGCGCTCTTTCTTGGCGGACAGTACCGCCGCGCCCTTCATCTCCTGAATTCCTCGGCCATCGTCCTTCGCGACCTGCGGTTCCGCTACCTCGCCGCCAAATGCCTTGTAGGACCTGGAAACTTTCCATCCTTTATGTCAGTCATGGTCTGGAGCTCAAAGTGTGGTTTTTTATTCGTTGTTACTTATTTAAGGAGCAGCTGAAAGAATGGCACCAGTGCTTGGCGATGCTAGGCGATGCTAAAGTGGATGAGCATGGAAACGTGAGCAGCCCTCATGATTGTAGTCCAATGTACTTGGACAAGGAAGGGGAAGATCATGAAATCAATGTAAGTTTTTTTTTGTCAATTTTTGTTGTTTAGACGATAATTTTGCTCCGATCATGGGTAGACCGTCATGATGGAAACCTCAAGGGATAGTTGTTACTTCTGAGATACTTTATTTACATTTTTTATAGTAGTTGATTGTTGAAGCTGTCTTTATCCCTAGCATATTAAAATGCATTATTTCAGGAAAAATGAGTTTTGAAGAATTGAAGTTAAATAGAGCTTGAGCCTCAGCTTCTATTCTATGCCTTTTCATTATTTACCCTAAAGATTCCATCATCCTTTAACAGATCACATCAGCAGTTTGCTATTTACGTGGCAAGGCATATGAAGCTTTGGAAAATCGTGTTCAAGCAAGATCATGGTGAACAATTTGTTTTACCTCTCTTTATGATTATCCAAGTTCCTTTCCCTCCCCCATTCGACAACATATTACTTTCAGACTGACTATAACACTCTTTTAACTTTTAAGGTGTTTAATTTCCCCTGCACATATATCCTCGACATCTATTAGATGTCCATTTGATTGCCATGGAATTCTTTATCACAGGAAGCATGCCATCTTTTTTATTTTCTGATTGAACAATGCCTTTGGTTTGAGATCAGTTTTTGATTCATTTTGTTACAAGATTGAACAGGAATTTTTCTTGCTGATGGTATAACTTCTTTTGTGGTATAAAACTTGACATGTTAACATACATTCATTGGAATGTCTATCTACAATTTAACTGTTTGCATGTATTATTGTGTTATTGCATTCTTTTGTGTACATATATTATCTTCATTTAATTTGCTGAGAATTAGTTCAATAAATGTCCTCTTTGCAATGGCAAGAACCTCTTTTTTTTTTCTCTTTTTAGTGATGTAACAAAATATTTCAAACTAGTTGATATCCATATTTCTTATTAGTGGGGTATAAGTTAAATAATATGTTTCTTTAAGTCTTTCCCAACACAAGTCATAGTCAAATAATAATTGTCAGGCATAATGTCCATCAACTGACTTGAACTTTCAGACAAAAAAATGGAACCACAAGTTGATTGAATATTTCAATCACCTATATTCATTGATGTTTTTCTATTGCACATTTTGGGTTGTGTAGTCATCGGTAAATCTGATATCAGGATAATATCATATGATACAATTTATGAAAATAAGAGTGACCTTATACTCAATGTATCATATGCTGGCCCTTTTTCTGATGACATATATGTACCCTTGATGCTTGAATTTATGAAAATAAAAGTGACCTTATACTCAATGGATCATATGTTGGCCCTTTTTCTGATGACATATATGTACTCTTGATGCTTTGCTACTAGGAAATCCCTTATCCATTTTCTTCATCTGTTGTACTGTACTCAAAAAAAAACATAAGATTCACTGTTTGAAATGGGACGTTTAGCTAGAATGCTTGCATCCCATCATTGTTCCTGTTTTTGTCCAAAATTTCCTTTTTGCATTGGTCGAATTGCAGTTATGGATGATATATCACGATTTAATGAGATGAAGCACCATGCTAATATTTGGATTGTTGATACTTTGATCATCTCTGTTTAGAGAGTTAAGGTCAATCCCCTTCATTTTCTCCCAGCATCTAGCACTAATTGTGGTACAATGTAATTCCTATTATAAATCAACTCACTATTCAATTTTTCTTGTTAGTTTTTAATTATTCAGATATGTGATAGTTCCATCTTAGTCAATGTGCTTTTATGGTTATTTTCAAGGTACATAGCAGCTGTCAAGTCAGATCCTTTGTGTTATGAGGTATATGTTAAACTTTTAACTTGATTTAGTGATTTATAGATGGTTATTGGTTAGTAATGGTCATCATTATGACTTCGTGCCATCTTAGGTCATTATGTTATCAGCCCACAATCTTTTCTATCATGCATTTAAGGCTACAAATTCCCTGAAAATATGCATCGGCTGAACTAGTCTTATTAGTTGTATTCACTTCATAATTTACATAATCCACGATGGTACATCTTATTGCTATGTAAAGCACCTTAAGCTTACACTTGATGTATGCTCTTGTCATCTTTGTCATCAGGCCCTGGAAAGTTTGGTCGACAATTACATGCTGACGTGTGAAGAAGGTATACACTTGCACAGAATTATTGTTTGTCTTGTTTTAACTGGACGGATTGTTGTTGGTGGAGCAGCTGGCGTTTTTGTTTGGGATTCAAAATTTGGTTTAATTTGTGGATGAGATTGTTATTGCATAATCTGACTTCTTCCACAGTCGTGTTAAACTTTTTGTCATCTTGATTTTTTGTAGAATGCATTTATTTGTTTTGTGGGATTGATTCTTCTTTCCTGTTGATATTATCATTTACTATCAAGTTATGGCCATAGAGGGACATTGTTGCTAACAGCTGTTCAACACCCACTCGCCCTCCCCTCCCAAGCCCCTCCATGCATGTTTGATGTTCTGTATTTAACACTTGAACCACATTTTAGTATTTTCGGAGGGGACTGTTTGGCCACACAGGCCTGCCCTTATAGTTAAATTACATTGGTTGACACTTGATGTTTCGTCCTTGGCAAGTTTTAGTCTGCTTCCACTTGGTAGAGCTTGAGCATCCATTATCAACTAATTTGATGAACCTGTCTGGCCTTGGCCAAAGTACTGATCTGCAACCTGGATTGATATTTACAAAGACTGGGGCATAATTGATTAACTGTTTACAGAATCAAGTTTGTTATCATCTCTTCAATTTAGGAAAGAGGATGGCTGGCTATCAACATTTTATTCATGTTTAATGAAGAAGGTAAATTACTTGGTACTCACAATTCGTGCATAATTTTGGTTGAGGAGCTTATCATTCTGTCATTATTGTTGTGACTGCTTTGTTAACCTTAATCTTCAGCATGACAGTGAAAATATTGTGGAAGCAAAGATTAGAGATATAGAAACAAATACTGCTGCTGGTTCACCTTTTATGCTTGCATTAAAAAGTAATGTTGACCTAGTGGCTTGCAATGCCGAGTACTACTATCTGTGTGGGGAGTATCACAAATCTTTTGAGCTCACGTCCTCGTAAGTCTGCAAGGAGTGTGGAGTTTTGCACCAACTCTCACGTATATATGGTAGGTAATGAAGGTAGTCTCTCTTATGAATTTTCAGGTTACTAGCAAAAGATCCTTTCCATTTGAAAAGTGCACTGGTTCATCTGGCTGCTGCTGTGGAGCTTGAACATTCTAACGATCTTTATCTTATGGCATGTAATTTGATAAAAGACTATCCACAAAAGTGAGTGAGATTTGTGCTTTCTATAAAACATTATGTATCTGCTGAATCTCATTCTGCACTATTTTAACATTTAATGTGACACTGCACCTGTTTTGCGCCAACTCTCACGTATATATGGTAGGTAATGAAATGCATAATCTTGTGGCATCTTCCAATTTTAAGCAACTGCTACGGAGCAAGTTCATGATTTGCAAATTATAGTGACCTGATAAGGGGGGATAGCTATTTGTATAATCATCATGCATCGTAATTGTCTTCTTAGTTGTTATCAATTCCTTAATGAATTATATAAGTAGGAATTTATTCTGAATTTTCATAATTATCACAAGTGATTAGTATCCTTCATTCAATTTTCCTTTTCCCGCCGAAATCATGACGATAATGCATCGATTTATTATTGTATCTCTTGTACTACGGTGTAATTATTATCATGTGATTTGTAATGCTCATTCTGTTGGTTCTCAAAGGAGATGATGATTTTGCAATATTGCTTTCTTTGCACCTTTTAGATGATAATTCTAACGTTTTTATACCTTTTTTTTATTCATGTTCTTTTTCCCTTTTCCTTTTTTTATGTTAATACTAGTGATTACATCTTGATCTAGACCTCTTTCATGGTTCGCTATCGGTTGCTACTACTTCAGCATAAAGAAATATGACCAGGCAAGGAGGCATTTCAGGTATATGCATCTTGTTATGAATTCTCAAAAATACTGTTACTTGGGATGGAAGATGTGCAGATTGTTTTGCATGCATCTCTCTGTTGCATTATATTAGACGTGTGATGTTCTTTTGATTGTCCAAACACAAGGTCAAAAGTATTTCACTTATTTTTTCTATCATTCACATGCTTGCATGTAATTTTTATTATTCTTGCTTCAATTCTTACTTGTGGTACTTAGAGCAAACTTACTTTTCAGATCATTGGTCCATTTCTAAATGTCACTTTTTTCATGTAGCAAGGCTACAAGTCTGGATGCCACCTTTCCGCCTGCTTGGATAGGTTTTGGAAATGCTTATGCTGCACAAGAAGAGACTGATCAAGCAATGGTTGCATATCGCACTGCAGCTCGTTTATTTCCAGGGTATTTATACTTACTGTTATTTCTTATAAATAGTAGTCTGCAAGTATGTTGCATTTACAAACTTTGTTTTTTGTACTTTAATAGGTTTATTTTTATTGCTCAAAACATGTAAAGGCGATGCATAATTTGATTTAGGGGAATTTTGTTTCAATGTTTTTTTGATATTATGTCATGTTATATGTAAAATATTATTGTTTGGTTTGATGACATGTATAGATAACCTTTCAAAAAATTATGAAATTGTTATTAGAAAAATGTAGGAGACTCGGAGACAACATTTGAATGATTTGCTTGATTATTAGTGAGCCAATTCACCCATACTCGATGAGGTCGAGTTTTTCCCAACTATGGAGAGTTGGTGGGGACACTATGGCCTTGTTTGGCATGAGCCCAAAAATGGGCCAAAAAATATCTTAATAATATTTTAAATTTATTATAAATTTTAATAATTTTATTTCACATCCAACACAAATTCCAACCTTAAAAATCAACTTTATTTCACATCCAACACAAATTCTAACCTTAAAATCAACTTTATATCACATCCTACACACCTCCCAATATTAAAATAAATTTCTTTCCCATCAACTCTATAAAATAAATTATTTTCTCTTTCCTTACCCAAATTCATCCTCCAACCAAACAAGCCCTATGATATGCTATATATGATTATTTTTAAATTTGCTTGATCCTGACCACAAATTTAGATCTCGGTTGCTTTAGTATGATTCGAGGTTGATTTGGTTTATTAATATTAATCGAAGATTTGGAGTTTAACTTAGAATGCTGAAGTGTTAACATATTTCTCTTATTAAAATATTTTCTTATTTAGTTGATTGTATTTGAGAACTTATTTTTTGTATTTATTTTTATTTTCTTATTTTCATGTATTAAGTTTTCTATATAAAGAGGTCGCTTCGTATCGTAATAGTTAAGATTGTTAATGATGATTAAAATTTCATGTTTAAGCGCATACTTAGATTCGGGTCAAGGAATCGATATCCTGGAGAGAGAAATGTGGGTTAATTTTAGGTGAGAATCCGTCAATAGCCTAGTTATCCTTTTACTTGAATGAAAAAAAATCTTCCTCCTATCTACACCCCTCCTTCCCTATCTCACTCAATTGCGCCTCTCTCGCAACCACCTCCACCATCTCGCGTGCATCACGCGTGTGGCCATCGTCGTTGCTCTTCTTTGGAGTCCACTGTCGCTACTCTCCTTCATAGTCCATTATCCTGGGGAGCATCACGTGTGCGTCAAGCTTGTTGTATCTGCTAACCTTATCCAAATCTGATCTCTCGAGCCGCGACAAGCACCACCGCAGCCACTCTGCTCTAGTGCGCTTGATTCACCTCACCTGCGCTTGTTCCCAAGCCCTAGGGACGGACCATCCCGCGAGCTTGCATTACACGATTTGCTATCCATGTGAAGCAAGGGTTGTATAAGCTCTACCAGATTGATTAGGGCTTATTGGGTGGAGAAATTACATTCTAGTACTTAGATTCTTTGGCTTAGGCAAATTTTCCAACGAAGGTATATTTTCTTTCAAACTATCTCATTGTTGATTCATCGACTTTCATTAAAATTATCTTATTCATTTGGTTTATTTGGCTTAGCTCTAAATCGAGAAATCCTAAAATTTTAATTATTGTCGGATTTTTTTGCAAGATATCTTTCCTTAATTTTTAAAACTTTGGATTTGATTTATTGAATTTAACTTGATCACTTTAATGTAATTGAAAATGTTAAATTTATCAATCTAACTTAATTTAAATTTTAAAATAATTTAATTTGTGAGATTAAAATCTTATTTATCAAATATTACTTTTAAAAAATATTTTTGAGCTTAATTTGAATGATTCGTTAATCAATATTGCTGACTTAAATTCCAAATATCATTTGCCTTCTGTCCCGCATCACTTATTCAACCCAAGTTGTTGTAGTTGTGCCAATAGTTTGTTAACCTTTATATTTTCCAAGTTATTGCATTTTCATCCTTTTTTTAATCTTAGGAAACTACTTTCAGCTAATTACCCTATAATCATGTTGTTATATGCTTTGTTGATTTTTGCATTTTGTTTTCACTTGATTTAATGACCAAATTTTGATTATAAATGAGGTTTGTTTGGTAGTTTAATGTCTATTCATTGATTGCAGTTGTCATTTACCAACATTATATATTGGGATGGAATACATGAGAACCCACAATTTCAAACTTGCAGAGCAGGTATCTTTTGAGTTTGTCCTGCGAAAAAACTAATTACTTGTCCAATTCTCTTTTATATGGTTTTGCAGTTGCTTGTTATGTTATCATCATCATTGATAACTTCTTCACAATTTTAGTCCGGGTTCATGTTTTGTCACTCGTACGAAGTGGGCATTCCTGTTTGCTGTTACATGTGAATGAAAGATATTGCATACGATTGTAAGCTTTTGAAAAGGTCAATAAGTGTGACACTGTGCATCATCATTTATACTTCTTTGAATTCATTATTCATATGGATATCAACATAGCCGTTGGTGCAACAAGTTAATTCAGAATTAAATTCCACAGCATTATTGGAATTCCTTCAGATTCACTAGTGTGGATTTTGATTAATATTTCTCAGTAGTATTTACCCTCTGGACAGCGCAATTGATCCCCGTCTTCTTCCACACCTTACTGAGTATCCCTTGGAAGCCTTACCTCTATTCTATTTCTAGACCTCACCTTTTTTCTTATTTTCTTTCTTTAACCTTAGCATGGAAATTTTCACCCAAAGACATGCCATATTGAATGGAAGAGGTGGACAAATTATCCTTATTAGTGTTTCCCTTACACGTATATATAGTGAGAGGAGGTATGATGGAGAGCAAGAACAAAATAATTAATTGTTATAGCGTTAATACAATATTAATTGTCTAACATTAGTAATGATACTTTTCCTTGTATGATAGTTGAATTATTTATTTTCAAGCAAGTCGATATATACTGTGGATTTAAAGTTGCACTAAGTTTTTGCGGACTTCTTTCTCTCTCTCTCTTTGCAAGAACAGTTGTTTTCTTGTTGACTAGAACTTTTTAACATGAAAAGCTGCTATGTCAAGGGTTATTGGTGCGTTGGTTGAATTATCTTATCCATCATGATTCATGCAAGTAGTAGTTGTAGTTGTGGGCTTAATTTTGTGCACAAACCATGATTTCAATGAGATTTTGGATTTTGACTGTTTGAATCTTTTGAAACTTGCCTTTATGAAATAGCTCAAATTTCCTCACTCAGATGAGCTTTTCACATGAAACAGTCAATATTAATATTTTACTTGGGAAGTGAATTTTTTAAGTTTTTTCTTTTAAATTTTGAACTAGTAAATTATGACATAATTAAAACTTGTTTCTTGTTTTTTTTTCTGATGGCTTTCTCTTCAGTTCTTCTTGCAAGCAAGGGCAATATGCCCTTCAGATCCTCTAGTCTATAATGAACTTGGAGTTGTGGCTTATCACATGAAGGAGTAAGTATTTTTATCCTTGTGTGCTTTTCCAAATATTAAACACCAATGTTGAGCTTTTGGCGTTAAACTCTCTTTATATTTCTCATTCTCGATGAATTATCATTATTTCTTTAATTGTGGCATCAGGTAATATTTTAACTGATATATAAGGAATAATTGGATTGTTCTTTGGAATCTATGCAGCTTGTTGTTTCTAAAATATGCATATTACTTGGGGAAATCTTAAAAAGTTCTATATTTGTATATCTATATATACACATTAAGATTTGATCCCTCTTTGAGAAACATCATGTGCTTCTTGTTTTAATCTAAGTGACCCATTTGTATTCTTATGTTTTTTTCATGCATATGCTGAATCTAGTGTTGAAAATTGTTTGAAGGTCTCTTTCAATGCTGCTCCGTTTGCAGTTACAGGAAAGCTGTTCAATGGTTTGAGATGACATTGGCAAATGCTGCATCTTCAATGAGTGAGATGTGGGAGCCAACCTTGGTGAATCTTGCACATGCACAAAGGAAGCTAAAGTATGATTAACTTTACAGGAATAGGAAATTGTTATGTCTCTTATTATGTTGATATTAAATTGAAAGCATTATTACTTCCATATTTTGGTAAAAAACTTATTGATGGGTTTCTTGGTTGCCAGGTTGTATCATAAGGCTGTAACTAATTATGAAAAAGCTCTCGCTCTTTCCACTCGAAGCTTGTCTGCCTTTGCTGGCCTTGCCTACACTTATCATCTAATGGTATGATTTTCTTCAAATATATTCTAAAGCAGATGTGATTATCTTTTTATGAATTTTACAGACAGTAGAAAATACTTAGTGTTCTTATGTGCAATTTGATGACTGCTAAATGTATAAGTGACAGTTAGCTATGTTTGATCTGTTATTTAAAAATCGGAGATGTTAACCACATTATGACCGGGAAAGTTAAATTCATGCGGGAAAAATAGAAGATTTGCTTCTTAATTTCTTTTTCAATGAAGTTATTATCTTGAGAAAGTCCAAAAAAGATAGGGTCAGCCTGTTTTATGGGTTTGAGTTGATAATATAGAAATCATTAGCAATTAAATTGTGCTTTTTGAAAATGAGAATGTTCAAGGAAAGACATTACATTTATAGGCAGAATTGTTATCAGGACCTCTTTGCGATGATAAGATTGAACTTAATTGGGTTGAAAAAAGAAACTTAGATGCAATCTGAGGTGAGAAATCTGAATTCATGTAAAAAGAATAAGCAAAGCTAAAGTTGGTTAGGAATTATATGAGAAAGGTCTAACTTAAACACTGCATTAAACATCAGATGTCTAGGAACGTGCAAACAATGAGTGAAGAAGGATCCATAAAGCTCATCCCAAATAGCTTGTGTAATGCTAATATTATTCCTTTTTATCATAATTAAATGATTTCTCTGAAAAGGTAACTGTACTCATTTATTCTTATTGGTGACCTCTGTTCAGGATAATTTGGAGGCGGCAATTATCTACTATCACAAGGTTTGTTTATAGAAAAGAAAAAAGAAAAATCTCTATTTTAGCTTGCTCGTTAAGCCACTTGTACGTTTTTAATTCTTGGCAACTATTAGTTAGTTGGAAGCATATGGTTGAAAATCCACATTTCATCTACGTCCTGAAGTGGGTTTTACAGGGCTTATTGGATCTTAAATCCACTGGCTTATCTTATTTTTCACTGAAGTCTAATCTCTCTATTAGCATTTTAAATTGGAGTTAGGTTGTTTTATATTTTTTTAAATATCATTGTTATTATCTTGTTATTTCTTTCTCTAGCAGATACTTAGCAGTATGTATTAATCTCTTATTTGTGTTAGTCTAGTTTCTCAATAGTCACATTCCAGTCTTTATTACTATTAGGCAAAAGTTCTCTAATCTCTACATTTGACCATAACTCTAATCTGGATTCTCTATTTTTTGAATATGTAGTTTGGTCTCCACTTCTTCATTTTAAGTTGCTTAGAATAGATATTAAGTTTCTTTAAGGGGGGGAAGGCTCGTTCTTCCATTCTACTTTCTAATAGTTGAAACCTCTGGATTTTTTCAAGCTAGTATGTATTTCCATCTCAAATCTCCTTAAATCTCAAACATTCTATCTTTATTTTTCCATTAAAAGGATGATACTGCAATTAATATTATTAAGAACCACATTGTAGATTCTGCAAAACAGGGGGATTGTGTTGTAGCTATGGCCAAAAAGGACCAAAGTGTTTTTTTTTCTTAATAATAATAATAATAATAATATTTTTTTATTATGTTTGATATGTATCTTAATGTTGGGCAATAAAAAGCACTTGCCATAGAACTCAAACATTAAGATGAATGCAATGTGAGATTAAAAAGGATAAAAAAAAATGATTACACAATAGGATAGTTGTACTACATAGTGTGCGTAGATAACATTTTCTTTTTAGGGGAGTAGAAAAAAAAACTATTGTTCAGCAGTAAGTTGGCTTCACGTGTTATCGTGCGCACTTCCATAGCATTATATTCCAAATTTGGATGATGAACATATAAATATATTTACTTTATAAATTGCATTTGATAGAATTACTTGATAGAAAAGAAATTCAGGATTATATAAATTCTCAGATAGTTGAGGTTTGTTTATATCGATGATTGCTTAATTACGTAGTTATTAGTTATTCATATTTATGCTAGAACTCTTAAACTTCTGTGTTGCGGTTGGAGAGCAGGCTTTATGGCTTAAATCGGATGATCAGTTCTGCACCGAGATGCTTACAGTGGCGCTTGAGGAGGAAGGCCGCAGCGGTTACAGGGTATGATTCTGATATGGTTCATTGAGCTCTTTGTTTTTCGTATGAGTGAATTGCAGAGTAATTATTTCATTTTATTTTGTATTTTTTTTTTCAGATTAATTTTTATTTGTATAGTGTATAAGTTCATATAATTTTACTATGTATCATCATAATTAGTTTCTTTTAGCAGAAATATTATTGATTTCTCTTTTTTCTTTTTTGTTTTTTGAGTGTTCGTTTTGACTCCTGTTAGTAAATTCTAATTATGAGTTTGAGCCCGTGCAATTCGAGAATATCTACTTGACAAATTTTGACCAGCTTTAGTTGACGGTCCCGTTGGGGAGAAGTTATTGGGTTTGGAGGGCGCCATGTGTGCCATACATCTGGGTCCGGGCACACGTGGCACCCTCTGATTGGGCGTCCGAATAATGCGCCGTCCGCACCCAATAATTTTTACCCGTTGGGGCCTTCAAGCATGCATGAGATCTGCTAAGGGACGCGTAGCGCTTTGCCATTGGAGCCCGGAAAAATGACGTAGCTCTTAAGGTCAGATCTAGCAAGTTATAACATTGAAGCAATCGCCTCATTAGTTTTTAGTTTTTTTTTTTGTTTGTTAATGTCATGAAAAAAAAAGGAAGAAAAGAATTTTTACTATAATTTAAAGTAAATTTTATAAAATAATAACAAAATTAGTCAAAGGATTTATGTAGTTGATCTCACTTAGTGGGTTTAAGGTTTGATTGTTATTGTTGTAATTATAAAATTGATGCATTATATGGTACTAAATGATATTTATAAAATAAAAATATATAGAAATGAGGATATTAATGTTAATAAGTGAATATATAAAAAAATTATGAAACAGAAAATTAAAGTAAATTTAATTGAGAATAAATTTGGAGAGAGTTAGTTTATTATTTAAATATATATATATATATATATATATATATATGTTATAGTTCAATAAAAGTTTTTGTAGAGTTGATTTATTGAATTTTATTTATACAAAAAATAGAGGGCTAAAAGAGACACAAAGAAATTATAAAGATTGATTTTACATGTTAGAATTAAATGAAGTGTTATTTGATAAAATATAATAAAAAAAAAGAGTCGTATAGTCAATTTCATTTAATGGGATTGAAGCTCGATTGTTATTGTTATTGTTTTTGTAAATGAAAAAATATCAAATTTTTATGGTTAAGTTGATTCACATGGCGTGTTATTAATTTTTGCCTCTTACACATTCAAGAATGTAAGGAGAGATGATAAAAAAAATGAAAAATGAAGAGAAGCAAAAATAAATATTACAAAATGAAAGTAAAAGAGATGATTAATAAAGATACACATGAAAATAAAAATATTAATTTTGTGTCAATAACATTTGCTAATTAAAGAAATATAACTGGCAAAAAGAGAGAAATAAGAAAAAGTGTAGAAACACAAATGAGAAAAAGTTCAAAAAATGGTTAATATGATACACAAAAAATAATAAAGTATATAGTTAGGTGAAGGATTTGATTTATTTAAATTTATTCTCATATTTTTATAAATGATTCGAAAGAATAATGTTAAGTAGGCTTTGTTGGTTCCTCCTTTGTCGCAATATTGAGATTTTGATGTTTAGTAATACGGTTAAGTTAATTTATACTAATAAAATTATTTAGTATTTTTAATCATAGGTATATTAAAATTGCATTTTAATTGTGATCAAGATTAGATAATTGAAAATATTTATTTATGCTAAAATTGAGATCGAATCAAGTTGGAGAGAATTATTTAAACATTAGCACGTCTGGAGCGTACACGGTGGTGTCGATGTGACAAAAGGCACAAAAGAAGTTTAGTGGTGGATGCATGCAGAGTCAAATATAAAGGCAAGGCCAGTAGGCAAGTCTAACCATCGGCCATGATATTTGGTACAGTACTCCTGCTGGTACCATAGGCTACCTTATTTGACACAACTTTCACTAGTGAAATGTTGGCCACAATGTTTGGTCCACACTGTTAGCTGTGACGATGGATCATCTAGTGCTTTCTGTTGGTACCATGTCCACGATATTTGGCACAGCTTTCACTGGTGAAACATCGGTGACGATGTTTGGTCCACACTGTCAGCCGCAACGATGGATCATCCAGTGCTTCCTACTGATACCATCGATCATGATATTTGGCACAGCTTTCGCCGGTGAAACGTCAGCCATGATGTTTGGTCCACACTGTCAGCCACGATGATGGGTCATCTAATGCTTCCTGCGGGTACCATTAGCCACGATATTTAGCACTGAAACTTCAACCACGATATTTAGCACTGAAACTTCAGCCACGATATTTAGCACTAAAACAGCCGCGATAATGGGTCATCCAGTGCTTCTAGAGGGTACCATCAGCCACGATATTTGGCACAGCTTCCTACTGAAATGTCGGTCACGAGGTTTGGTTGAAGAGTAACCTGCAGTAGTGAGGTAGACCTTCAGCAGTGACTCTTAATAGAAACTTTAGTTATCTTAGGGAATTTTTTCAGGTCGACCTTAGAGCTAAACATTGGCCTGTTTTGATTCCCCAATAATCGCTAGCTGAGAGTCGACATGAGGTCAATCTCGAGGTCTTTTCCATCATATTTTCTAGCAGTTGGAGAACCCATTATATAAGGAGAGGGGATTTGTTGGATATCTCTCTTGACTCTTGAACTCTCTAAGTGCTCCCAACAACTATCTTCATTCTCCATCATTTCAAAAGTGACAAAGAATTCAAATAGAGATTCAATAAAGAATTCAAGGCTATTTAGGTGTAACTTAGACTAAAGTGCTTAAGCTCTCCATCCATTATTCTTCTAGCTCTTAAAATTCAACCATAAAAAAGAAGAGTGAGTGTTTTTTTTTTGTAATATTTTAATTTTTCTTTTGTGCCTTCACTTTGTATGTGAAGAGGGCCTCCAAATAAAAGTTGGAGGAGGTGAGTAAGTGTGTCCTCACTTAAAAGTGAGGAGGACCTCTAGTGAGTGGATAGAGAAGAATTTGTATATGGGTTTCTCCGCTTAAACTAAGGATTGTGTTATAGTGAGAATTTCTGATTAGGGTGGCGTGGATTAGGCTCGTGTTTGAGCCAAACCATTTTATATCTTGTGTTCATTATGGATGTGATATTCTCTTCTTGTTTGCACTTATATTTGCTTCCGATTGTATTATCTACTTTTATTTATTACACTAACTATTTTATATTAAGTAAATTAAATTCAAAGTTTTTAATTACGTCTATTCTCTAGACGTCATACTTGATCTTACAGGTTTTCCTATGCTATTTCAAATTATTTGTATTCACTTTATCTTCACAATTTATAATTAAACATAAATTTTTTTGATTATATATATATACATAGAGAGAGAGGAACGCATGTAAATTTTGCTTTCATGTACAAGGCTTTAAAACTCAATTGAAATTATCGCATTTCGGTAGCTGTTGACGTTGTAGGGGATCCCAAGGAACACCGAAAATGAAAGAGAGTTCCAGGAGGCGGCGGCGCGCAGGGGGATGAGCCTGTTAATGGAAGCTTAAGGAAGAGAGAGGGGGAGATAGAGTCCGGAACATTCAGAAGAACACATAGAGATTTAAGGTGATTCAGGGAGAAAATCCACTACGTCCACCGGGCAATCAACGAAGAAGGTTTTCTGATAGAAGAAAGTAGCCGCAAAGGCTAATACAGTGCTCTGAAAGAGAAAAAAAAGTAAGAAGAAGAAAAAAGAGAGCTCCTCAGTTGGGGCTCTAATACAATGAGAGCGGGAGAATCTCCTGCGTTGCTTGCACCCCTAGATATTCCTCTGATTTTTGATCTTTTTGTCCTCTCTCCCATTGATCTTTTCTTGCTCCTCCTTTGCCTGGAAACTGTTCCAAGGTATTTGTAGGCGATGTAGGCGATGGAGTGCATAGCTTTATCCTGATTTTTCAGAAGAAAGGAGGTGGACAAGCTCTGGGTTTGCGCCGCTTGTCGGCCGTCGGAGGAGCCGGAAGCCGCGAAAGGAGGATGATATCTTTTAATATTGGTACTTCTTATGGGGATCCGTGATGGTTGAAGCATGCGGATCCTTGGTTTGTGGGTGTCTGGAAAAAAAGTGCTTTGTACGGGGAACGACGCGGTTGGGTCAAGCTGATTGTGACAGGCACCGCTTTGTAACCTCGTGCCCGACGTTACCAAGGATGATCCTGGCTCGTCGTGGACGAGGCTAAGTGAACCTTCGTGGCCGAGGTTAGACCCGGTTAGGAACCTGCAAGAACAGAAGAGTTAGCAAATGAATGAAAGTAACTGGAGGCCAGCCAGGCACCACGTGTACGGCCGGGATGCAGCGTAGGATCCACGTGTTAACATCAGCCCCCCACATTGTCAGGGCGCAAATATTGATATGGGTCCTGGAATGCGAACCGTCGCGATGGATGCTCTGCCCGAGGCCTGTTTAGGATAAGATTAGGGCGGCATGCGCTGATTTGTATCCCCTCCCTTTATCTCCTGAAAATTCCTGCAAGAGAATTTGTTAGAGAAATGGTGGAGGAGATGAAGTGGGCGACCCTAGCAAGCATTTCGAAGGAGAGATGTTCCTCCGGCAGATGTTCCTTCTCGCGAGAAGTGAAGGCTTCTGGGATCCTCTGAAGGGTCGCCGAAATCGGCGACGGCGGAACCTATCGAAATGCCTTCATCGAAAAAAGTGAGAGCTGGGGCGGTAGAGCCGGAGGTGAGTGCTTCGGCAGCCTGGGCTGCTGTTGTCCTGGCGCAGGCGCTGAAGTTAGTGCGGGAGTCGACGAGCACAGAGGTGGTGGTGGTGTCTGACTCTCTGGTCAAGCTGCCTCCGAAGGCTAGAGAAATGAAGGAGATGGTCTTGGTGAGCGAAACACCTGCTAGAGAGAGGCTGGCACCGGGGAAGATCCTGCTCAAAGATGAAGAGGTTGAGCGGTCCTTCCTGGGTTTGGGGCCCCTACCGGAGATGTGAAGAAGTCACCCCTGATGATTTGTGGTCCTGCTTCCCTTGGCACCTTAGTCCCCCCTCCTGAGAAGAAAATGAAGCTTCTCCTCCCTTCTCTTCTTCCAATGAGCCCCCGAAATGATGAGGAAAAGGAAGAGAAGGGGAGGAAAGAAGAGGACAGCAAGATGGAGGGGGTGACTAAGGGGCAAAAGGAAGTGCCTTCTCGGATTGCTCCTGAAAGCGCCCTTGGCATTGAAGGGCTAGGAGGAAAGATGGAGGAAGCGATTAAGGGGAAGGAGAGGGTTCCTCCAGCTACCTCCAGTGCGCCTTTGACGTTGAATGGGCATGGAGTGTGCTGGGGAAAAGGTTATTCGAAATAAGGAGGGAAGAGGAGAAGATTTTTGGGAATACCTCCCAGGTTCTGGAGGTAGTGAGATCTCTGAAGGGCAAGGAGGAAGGGGAGGCCCGCTACCTTCAGAGAATAAAGGAGCTGGAGGGCGCTTTACTTCAAGCCACAGAGCGCTCTCAAAATGATCACAGGGAGGAGCTAGGGAAGCTGTACAAACTATGATAAAGAGGGCTAGGAGGGGGCAACCTCCTACCACCCAGCTTAGTAGAGAGATTACCGAGGTGGGGGAGGAAGAGGAGATAGGGGTTCCGGAGCCGATCTGTGGCGGAACCGCCGTTGATGTTGTATCCTCCCCTGAGGATGTCACAGATGACAGGAAGACCTTGGCTGAGCTGGGATATACGGGAAAGGGAAAGAGACCCATGCCAGCTGCTAAGCCCTTGACAATTCCCAAAGGTGCCACAGGGATTGTTATAAGGGATAAGGAGGAAGGGGATAAGGCCGACAGAGGCCAAGAAAAGGAGGAAATGGAGGGACCCTGCATGGAGTTGGTCCTCAGGGAGGTTACCGGAGAGAAAAGAGGTTCCTCCAGAAGCCCAGGTCCAGAGCCCCCACTGAAAAAGGCGAAGGGTGTGGAGGAAGGTTTTGCTACTGAAGAGGAACATGACTAGCAGCGGAGCGTAGAGCCTCCCTTCAGTGCCAACTTCGTCGGGCTCCTTGGGGACGACGGTACAAGGATATCGGTGAGGACGAAAGGGGATGACAGGAGACTGACCGTCGTCACCGTGCCAACCGCAAACAAGGTCTGCGTCTACCGAGGAGAGGTAGGTCTGGCCCTAGGAGGAGGTCTGGTATCAAAGGATTTGGAGGATAAGTTGGAGATGTCCTCCACGCCAGACCTCTATTCAGGTCTTGCCAATAGGGTGGCCACAGTAAGGGTTTTCTTTCGGGGTTTTTCATCCTTTTACTCCTGTGACCTGACTTGTGTTTGTTGCAGGTCCTCGCTCGCTTGCCGTTGGCTTTGAACAGGGCCATGAGGACCGAGGAGCAGGTGCTGGAGCAAGGACTTCAGCTTCATTAGAGGGATGAAGAGATTGAGGCCTTGAGGGTCCAGCTGGTGATGAAGTCCTCCCAGCTTGATGCTGCCCTGGAAGAACTTGCAGTGAGCCAGTCTGCCATGGGCGTGATGGAGGCTGACAATAAAGCCCTGTAGGAGAAGCTCGCCAGAGTTACCGAATACCAAGAAGCCGTTGTCGCAAAAAGGTCTACAACTGCTATGGAGGCTTATAAGAGGAGCTTACCTTGGGGGTCGTAGGAGGGATTGGCTTCCACTTTGATCCAAGGGGGTAAGGTCACTGCCGCCGAACTTGGAGAAGTGGATCATTTTCCTTGCATGACCGTTGATCCTACTTATAGAGAGGAGGGTTTTGACTTAACTGACGACCTCATCCATCATGTATTTAGTCTTTTGGATGGGATCAGTAAAGGATAGCCCATTCCTCTTGTAAGATGAGTGAATTGTAATCCCAATTTTTGTAATCTTTGAAAATTAATAAAAAGTTTGATTTGCCTTTCATACCTATTTTATTCTGATGTGTATGAAATACCTTTGCATAAAACTTGAGATATTCTGACTATAATTCTGAGCAAACCCCTTAATAAGATAAAAAGGAACTTTGAATCATGTAGAATACTCCGAGTTTGACTTCTGAAACTTTACATACCCATATAGAGAGGGTGTAATGATAGTAGGAGGGATCCCGCCTAAGAGGAGTTATCTGACCCGGTGCCAAAAAGATCTGAAACATCATGTTCGATGTTTGCTCCTGAGGTAAGGGCTGACCTCAAGGATATCCGAATTTGGGTTAAAGAATACTCCTTTGCGTACCTGCACAGGAAAGAAGTAACAATAATAGTGAAGATTCTGCTTAGAAGAAGTTATCTGACCCAATGCCAAAAGGACTTGTTCGTCTGAAACATCGTGACCGATGTTTGCACTTTAGGCAAGGGCTGACCCCCTTGAAATGACAGATCCTAGTGGGAAGCGAAGACACTCTGCTTAGGGGAGACCTGTATCATGAGTAGATAACAGAGACTGCCCTAAGGTTACGAGCAGGCCTTCAGATCTTCCGCTAGCCAGATGGGCTTATGGAAGAGTCCCAGATATATGTAGGAAACCTCGCCTGCCAGGCATAACTAGGCTCAGTGACTGTCGTATATGGAAGGTTAGTCATGATGACCCATCGTGCACGAGGTCCGGAACCTCGGATACGATGAGAGAAGTTTGAGTTTAGAAATCATACCTGAGCGATGTTAGGCTTGATATGAATACCCTAATATTCAATCGGCACAAGATTCATCGCCTTAAGAATTCCAGAATTTAAGATGATCTTTGGGCCGATGATAATGGAATCCGGATATGCTTTTGAAAGAAACAAAAGAAGACCTAGATGTGTTCAATAAGGATTGCCTCTGTTTCATAATGACTTTCTGAGTGAATCTGTACAAATGAATAATGTATAAAGAGTATAAAGACTAACTGCTGCCAAGAATTAGGCATAGAATTTCTTTAGATCATCCCCACTTATAAGATAGTATGTGTTCGGTCCAGCAACCTCGTGCACGATATAAGGGCCTTCCCACTTGGGCTTAAGCTTAGGAACCCCTGAATTGCTGCCAGCGAGAAGCCTTCGTTTAAGCACCAAGTTGCCTTGAATGAAAGTCCTGGGGTTAACCTTGCGGTTAAAATATCTCTTAATCCGACGTTTGTGTTCCAGACGCTTGAGTGCAGCCAGCTCTCTCTTTAGCTCCAAAAGGTCTAGATCGATGCGTCGTGAATCATTGTTTTCGCTCACCTAGTTTTGCATATCCTCGAGTTTGAAGTTGACTGCAGTTTTCACCCTGGGAGAGTAATGCTCTAGTTCAACTGGTATGACAGCATCTGTCCCGAATGAAAGGGAGAAAGAAGACTCCTGGGTGATCTCGGAAGGAGCTGTATTATAAGCCCAGAGAGCGCCTGGTAACTCTTCTGGCCAGCGAGCTTTGGCGCCATCAAGGCGTTTCTTCAAGATGTTCAAAATATTTTTATTAGCGGCCTCTACCTGCCCGTTGGTGTGGGGATGCCAGACGGATGCATACTTAAGATTGATTTGGTGTTTACCGCAGAAGTCGTGGATCCGCTGATTAGCAAACGGGGTACCATTGTCAGTAATGATCACCATTGGTACGCCGTATCTGCAGACGATATTAGCCCATAGAAAATTCTCCACATTTTGAGCAGTAGGATGAGTAAGTGGCTTAGCCTCAATCCACTTTGTGAAGTAGTCGACAGCCACTAATATCCTTTTGTAATTCTTCATGGCCGCTGGCATTGGGCCTAGGAAGTCTAGCCCCCAAATAGCGAAGGGCCAAGATGAATTGATGGATTTTGAGATAGTCTTCAGGCTGCCTATGCATGCTGGCATAGTATTGGCATTGAGAACACTTCTCCACAAACATCTGAGCGTCCTTATGAATATTCGGCCAAAAGAATCTTTGGCGTAGGATTCGCATAACCAGACTTCTGCCACGAGCATAGGTTCCACACTCCCCTCGGTGGATAGCTTCCATGACTTCTTTGGCTTCCTCAGGCCTTAGGCACTTGGTGAGGGGTTTGTCATAGGACCTTCTGTAGAGCTCCCCATCGATGAGGGTGTATTTGACGCAGTCAAGTTTCAGCTTCCTCGTCTCTTGCCTGTTGTCCGGATGGGTCCCATCTTTTAGATAATTGAGGATCCTGTCCATCCAGCAAGGTGGCCGCTCTTCAGAGGAAACTTCTGCGCATTCGAAACTAGGCCTTTTAAATGTCTGAGTCCGGCGGAGGTCGGGGAGCCCCTCCTTCGCGAGCCGATCAGCCACTTGGTTTTCTTCTCTGGGGATATGCGTTAGGGAGAAATCCTCGAATTAAGAGATCAAGAACCGAGCCAGTTGCAGATACCTCTTCAGAACCTCGTCCTTTGTCTCAAATGCACGATTCACCTAGTTGACGACTAATTGGGAATCGCTGAACACCTGTATGCACTTCACAGCCATGCTGAGTGCGAAGTTCAGCCCTGCGATGAGAGCTTCATACTCTACCTGATTGTTTGTTGCTTTGAATCAAAGTGACAAGGCTTGATGCAGAGTGGCCCCCATCGGGCTAGTTAGGAGAATCCCAGCCCCCTGGGATTGTGATCCGGACGCACCATCGACATGAAGGGACTAGAGGTTTGTCCGGGGCCTGGCAGGTGGTGGCTCCAAAGTAGAAAGATCGGCGACGAAGTCTGCTAGGGCCTGAGCCTTGATTGTTGTTCGTGGGACAAATTTGATATCGTACTCACTTAGCTCAATGGACCATTTGAGCAATTTTCCCGAGACCTCAGGGGTGCGCAGTATCTTCAGGAGTGGTTGGTCAGTAACAACCTGGATAGTGTGGGACTGAAAATATGGTCGCAGCTTTCTTGCCGTCATCAAAAGAGCCAGAGCGAGCTTTTCTAGTGTGGGGTATCGGCTTTCAGCGTCTAGAAGTACGTGACTGGTGTAGAAGATTGGATGCTGCACCTCCTTACCATCGTCTAGGAGGACTGCCATGACCGCATTGTCGGACACTCCCAAGCAGAGGGATAGGATCATCCCTTCCTTCGGTGCTACTAATATCGGAGCCGAGGTAAGATATTTCTTCAACTCTGTGAAAGCTGCTTCGCATTCATCGGTCCACTGGCCCCTCTTGTTGTTGCGCAGGCATCGAAAGAATGGAGAACACCGATCACTTGCTTTTGAGATGAATTTACCCAGGCTGTTGATTTGCCTTGCGAGCTTTGAATCTCTTTCGGCGTGTTTGGAGAGGGCATGCTTAGGATAGCCGATATTTTATCTGGATTGGCTTCTATTCCCCGGGCTGAAACTAGATAGCCCAAAAACTTTCCCGAGGCCGCGCCGAATGTGCATTTGGCAGGATTAAGCTTAAGGCTGTACCTTCGGAGGGTATCGAGTGTTTCCCTGAGATCGTTGAGGTGTTCTTCCAAGGTTTTGCTTTTGACCAGAATGTCGTCTACATAGGCTTCAAGATTCCTCCCCCTTTGGTCTTTGAAGACGGCATCAATCATGCGCTGGTAGGTAGCATCGGCATTTTTGAGATCGAAGGGCATGATGTTGTAGCAGTATGTGCCTTAGTCAGTGATGAAGTCAGTCTTCACTTCATCTCTTTTGGCCATCCGGATCTGATGGTACCCAAAGAAAGCATCCAGGAAGCTCATAACTTCATACCCGAATGTGCGGTCTACCATCGTATTGATACGAGGGAGAGGGTAGGTGTCTTTAGGGCAAGTCTAATTTAATGTTCGGAAGTCTATACACATTCTCCACTTCCCGTTGGCCTTTCTTACCATGACTACGTTGGTTAGCCATTGTGGGTACTGAACCTCCCTGATATAGCCTGCTCCGAGTAATTTATTGACTTCTTCTTTGATGACGTCCTGCCATTACCCTTTTCTTCTTTGCTATAGGGGAGGCAGTCTTAGATACGTTCAGATGATGTTCGCAGACCATCCTGTCAACGCCTGTAACATCTTCGAGAGACCACGCGAAGACATCGATGTACTCAGAAAGCAAGGCGATGACTTTCGTCTGCTGTTTGTCATTCAATGAAGATGATATGTTTACAATTTTAGAAGAGTCT
>KZ451914.1:265796-364661 GCA_002786265.1 Apostasia shenzhenica
AATCGGGTCATTATGCAGATTGCCCTGCTGGGGGAGATCTCCACTGCAGAAAGTGAGGGAATAGATGAAGAATGTTGCTCAGAAATACCGCCAACCTCGATTACTTGTCGGTGAGCTGTAGGGTCAATGCTAAAGATAGCGTTGATCGTCCTGGTGGCCGGAGGGTAAGGGCATCCTGTTTGACTGGGGCCTGAAGATGGTATGGCCTTAGCAAGGGTTTCAGCAACCTCGGGGGCCTTCCCTTTCTGGACAGCAGTAAAAGTTGGTGCCATTTGCATGAATTCTTCGAGCTTGCCTTGGTTCATCAGTTTTGCGAGCAGTGCTCTGAGGCCTCGGCACTTGTGAAGCCTGTGCCCGTAATTCCCGTGGAACTCACAATAGTTGTCGAGATCCACCCCGACTGGAGGTGCTGGCCTGGGTCCGGCAAGTCGGTTCCAGCTCTGTTTAACGACCGCCGCATAGACCACGGGGAGCGGCCGAGAGAGGAAAAGTTTTTGATGCTGGACGTGTTGAAGCTTTCCTTCATCTCTATCACGACTTTTGGTCATATGCATCCTCGTGGCCGGGGGTTCGGCACCCCGATGTTTTCTCTTTCTTTTCTACTTCTTAACTCCGGGAGCGTCTGTGGGAGAGGATTCAGCATCCTCGAGAAGCATAAATTGGCTGGCCCTAGCCACCAGTTCTGGGTAACTCTGAGGTTTAGCCAACTGCAGGGATTTGGACAGATCCCCCACTTTGAGTCCCCTCCGGAAGTTGTGCATGGCCACTGCAGGGTCTACGTCTTTGGCTTCTGCCGCAGCAGCGAAGAAGCGGTTGGTGTAATTCCGGAGACTCACTCTCTCGCCTTGTTTGATGTTGGCGAGTACCATGTTAGAGACGGCCATTCGGGTCCGACCGATGAAACGGGCGATCAGCTCCCATTTCAAATGTTCGTAGGAAGAGATGTGACCCCTGAGTAACTTGATGAACTAGCTGAATGCTGCCCCTTTCAGCGTGTTGGCCAAAAGGTGGCATCTACTGGCTTCGTCCGGTTGACGGTAACAGACTGTAGCCTTGAACCCTTGTACATGCTCATAGCCAATTACACCCCTATAGACCTCTAGCTTGGGTGGCCTGAAGTCTTCTAGGATTGGGGCCAGCCAGATGGTATCGGAAAAAGGAGCGTTGCCATCCATCGGCCCGAAGAAGGGGTCAGGCCCGTGATGAGGGGTCTGGACACCCGGAAAGTGGGGGTCTCTTTCAGCGAGAAAAGGAGGGAAGGCAGGTGGAAGGAAAGCAAATTGTGGTAATGGACATGGTGGAAGAGAATTCTGGCAAGCCTCCTGGAGGCAGAAAGGGCATCTGGGCGGTCTGGAAGAACCAGACGTTTGGACGGGAAGTGCTGCGGCTGGGGGCGCTGGGGCGGGAGCCCTAGCAACCGGAGGAGGTGGAGCCGGGACCGCCGCTACCGGCAGAAATAACTCTGGGGCCGCTGCGACCGGCGGAGAAGGAACTGGAGCCGCCGCGACAGGCGGAGGAGGAGCAGGGACCGCCACTACTGGTGAGTGAGGGAGTATTGCACACACCGGTTGTGTCTGCCTGAGAATCACAGCCTGCTGGGTTGAAAGACCAGTTACCAGGTCAGAGAGATTTGCGAGCATCTCCTGAAGTTCTGAGACACGGGTGCCCCTAGAGGAGGAAGCAGATTCAGCATGGCACTGAGAAGTTGAGGCCGAAGCCCTGTCGTACGGCGCTCGGAAAGAGGGTTCTCCCGCGTGCATACTGCGGGCAGCGGAGTTAGTTCTGCGCGTTCTGGCCACCATCTTCCTGGGGTCTCAATGAAAGCACCAGAAGATGTTGACGTAGGATGTAGGGGATCCCAAGGAACACCGAAAAAGAAAGAGAGTTCCAGGAGGCGGCGGCACGCAGGGGGATGAGCCTGTTAATGGAAGCTTAAGGAAGAGAGAGGGGGAGATAGAGTCCGGAACATTCAGAAGAACACACCGAGATTTAAGGTGATTCAGGGAGGAAATCCCCTACGTCCACCGGCGATCAACGAAGAAGGTTTTCTGATGGAAGAAAGTAGCTGCAAAGGCTAATACAGTGCTCTGAAAGAGAAAAAAAGTAAGAAGAAGAAAAAAGAGAGCTCCTCAGTTGGAGCTCTAATACAAAGAGAGCGGGAGAATCTCCTGCGTTGCTTGCACCCCTGGATATTCCTCTGATTTTTTATCTTTTTGTCTTCTCTCCCATTGATCTTTTCTTGCTCCTCCTTTGCCTGGAAACTGTTCCAAGGTATTTGTAGGCGATGTAGGCGATGGAGTGCATTGCTTTATTCTGATTTTCCAAAAGAAAGGAGGTGGACAAGCTCTGGGTTTGCGCCGCTTGTCGGCCATCGAAGGAGCTGGAAGCCACGAAAGGAGGATGATATCTTTTAATATTGGTACTTCTTCTGGGGATCCGTGATGGTTGAAGCATGCGGATCCTTGGTTTGTGGGTGTCTGGAAAAAAAGTGCTTTGTACGGGGAACGACGCGGTTGGGTCAAGCTGATTGTGACAGGCACCGCTTTGTAACCTCGTGCCCAACATTACGAAGGATGATCCTGGCTCGTCGTGGACGAGGCTAAGTGAACCTTCGTGGCCGGGGTTAGACCCGGTCAGGAACCTGCAAGAACAGAGGAGTTAGCAAATGAATGAAAGTAATTGGAGACCAGCTAGGCGCCACGTGTACTGCCGGGATGCAGCACAGGATCCACGTGTTAACAGTAGCTTTGGATCCATTTCCATCGAAAGTGATCCAAAAAACTACTGAGTTTGAGTTTCAACAGTTTAAGTCAAGTTTCAGCCGAAACTACTAAAATTCAATCAAAACTGTCGAAATTCAAGTGAAACACATTTTTCTCTAAAAAATAATATTCAATACTTATTATTAATAAATTTAATTTTGAATTTATAAAATTTAAATAATTCATAAAAAAATAGAACTGCTGAAATTCAAATTATTTTTAAAATTATTAAAATTGATACTTTTTTTTATTATCAAAATTGAGTTTTAAAACCTTCCATTATGCCATTCAAAGAATCGCCAGACTGAAGGGTAATAACGTCATTACATAAAATTCAAATTCCCGCCATTTCCCTTAACAAACTGTACGGACTAGCCATGCTCTCGTAACTGCCTAACTAGCTGTGCCAGCTCAATAGAAGAGGAAATTACCAAAATGTACACATCCTTGTCTAGCTCGTACTTCTCCTACTAGGCAAAATTATTTACCAATAACACTATATGGTGGCAAAATGGTATTACATCAATTAACGCAGGGTTAGTTTCGTCATTATTCACCCTACAAGTAAATGTGACGTCGCGCAACCTCCATGTACGCCCCTCTGCCTCCCTGATTCTCACTCTCTGCGATCATGAGCTCCATGGCTCCCGCAGTTTCTGTTCTCCCTCTCTTTGCCCTCCTCTCCCTGCTCTTCTCCGTCTCGCTGGAATCCTCCCTACTTCCTCCGGTCACAGCTCCGCAGCCGCAAGAACTTCACCAGCAGACGGGCCTCCTCGTGCCAATTCTGTCAAACCTAGGGTTCCAGGAGCTGGCCATGGCCGTCCCTGCGCTCTACTCGCCGGTTCTATCCGCCTGGACAGGCCCCGTCACCCTCTTCGCTCCCTCCGACGACTCCATCCGCACCTGCCCTTCCTGCTCCGCGCCACGGCTCCTCCGCGAACACCTCGTTCCCGGCCTCTTCACGCGGGCATACCTCTCGAAGCTCGCCTTCGGCACCAAGCTGGAGACCGCCTCCCCGGGACGCTGCCTCACGATCACCTCAACGAGCGCAATCTCCAGATCCAACGCCTCGACGAACGCCAACGCCGTCGGATCGGACCCTTCTGCCTTCAAGATCTTCGTCGACGGAGTCGAGATTACCCGCCCTGACCTCTTCAACGATGGGCGAATCGTCATCCACGGCATCCAGGGCTTCGTCGCCCCCCTATCCTCCGTCTCCTGCACGCAGGTATCCTTTCCCTCTTCCCCTGGTCTTGACGCCTCACACTCTGCCTCTGACCGTCCGGGGACGGCGATCATGCGTCTGATGCTCCGCGACGCCATCCTCCGCCTCCGCGACGGCGGCTATAGCATCCTCGCCCTGGCGATGCGAGTCAAGTACGCGGAGCTCGTTGGTCTACATAACATGACAGTGTTCGCCCTCGACGATCCGTCAATCTTCGCTGGCGGCCATAGCTATCTCACCGACGTTCGATTCCATGTTGTACCGAACCGGATCTTGATGCAATCCGATCTCCTGAACCTACCTCAAGGCTCAGTGCTGCCGACGCTGGTCCAAGGTCAGCACCTTGTCGTCACGCAGGCCAGCATCGGGCCGTTTGCTAGCAGCATCAGGATCAACTACGTTCCGATTAAGGCTCCCGATGTAGTCTACAACGCCAGGATCGTTATTCACAGCATCTTCTTGCCATTCCCTCACCTCTACCTCGCTGATCTGGCTGCGGCGGCGATCTCGGACACCCCTGTCGACGGTGTGATTCTTGACGAGCATCTGCGATCCGGTCCCGCAGCCGCCGCCGGAACCGGAACCGGAACCTGCAGCGGGGATCTGGGGCCTGCCTCCCATGCTGAGTGTCTTGCGTCTCCTGCTGCGTCTCCGGCGGTGTCCATGGCCGCCGTCGATCTCGACAATGGAATGTGATGCGACATCTATAAGCGGTCGGTCGATCGATCATTGCCTTCTTTTAGTGTGTTTTCTTTCTTCCTTTCAGCATTGCCTCCGCTCATACATGCGATGGAGGTTGATTACGTTCTATCGAGATGCACGTAGGATGCGAATGATGCTTACCAGCCTCGAATCTTTTGATCGCATTCTTTCTATCTTTTTTCTAGCAATTGGGGTTATAGGCTCAACTCTTAGGCTCTCTTTGCAATGGACTAAAAATCATGGCTAAAATTAACCATAGCCAAAATCTTAAATTTATTTAAAAAAAAAACTTAAAAAATTATTTTATATCTCATCTCACACAAATTCTAACATTAAACAATCATTTTATTTCACATCTAACACAATTCTCAATAAATCAATCAATTTTATTTCACATCCTACACAATTTTTAATATAACCAACTTACTTTATTTTACATCATACACATTTTTCAAAAATGATTAAAAATTCTAACCAAACTTTCTTTTTTTTCTTATTACCAAACAGAGCCTTATTAAGCTGAAAATAAAAATATATTAGTTATTATTAATTACTGTTTAATTGGATTTCCCTAATTTATTTCAATTGTACTTAATTTAACCTATTTCACGCAAAGATAGTATACTGGGCGAAAAAACATATAGGCAAATCTTAATGTATTTTCTAAAAAAAAAAAAAAAAAATCTTAATGTGGTTCACCTCACTATTTTAAAGTTGATCCGAGAATATGGCTGTTAATAGTCATTCCAACTCATAATTGGTTTCACAATTGATTTCATGAAATTCAAAAAAAGATGAGATGATAAAATTTTAACAATCAAGACTCATATGTTAAAATTTTATAAATGTGAATTTAAATATTGTTATATTTTAAATTTAAAAATTTAAGTATAATTTATCCTAAAAATAATATATATATATATATTAAAACAAGTTTAAAAGCCTGCATTAAACTAGATAATCAAGATGGAACTTAAAAAACTTTTTTTGGAAATAACTAGAAACAATTTGAAGCAAACTTAAGGGCGTTTAGTTCAATGTTATCTTGATGTTATGTTATGTTATCTGGAAAAAATAATTATTTGATTTAATGACCTTTATAAATAATCTTCTATAAAATTATTAATTAAAAGATAACATCTACATATCATAACATTTAGATTATATAACATAACACCAAAATAACAACAAATCACGTCCGCTTAGCTCAAATTTAAAAAATTTAAATTTAAGTTAAAACAAATTCGTTCTACCTCAACTTACTAACATGCCAATCATTATCCTATTTATCGAAAATGTTTGGCTCAGGTTACTGTTAATTAGCCCGCCAATAGCAAGCCTCCGTTTTGTTTGAAATTAAAAGCACAATTTATTTCATCGTTGGAGGGATAGAATTGCACGCTAAATAAGAGACAACCTGATACACAAACAAAGCTGAAGTGACACAGCAGAGTCTTAAGTAATTAAAAAAAAAACATTTAATTTAACATTATTTTAATATCATATCATATTATTTAAATATTTCAACATCAAATTATCATATTTTGAATAAAAATTCAATAATTTTTACAAAATTATTAACACATTATCAAATAAAATAATTTATTTTTTCTAAATAATATAACATAATATCAATATAATATAATATTGAATCAAACAAACTTATTCTTTCTAATAAAAGCATTTTAGAAGTAAAAAAAAAAAAGCACAAAAAGCAGCATGCTTTTAGCTTGGCTGTTACAAAAGGACACACACGTTGAGAAAATAATGTGTAGGATAGAAGTACTAAATCTTACTAAATCCTAAATATAATCAGTCATGTACAAAAAGGACACGGTCCTCCACCCAAAAAAACACTTACCCTAACACATGCTAAGATTCCACTGTGGCTCACAAGTTCATGGAAGTTAGAATACAACATAAATGCCCTAACCCTGCAGAACAGCTTACTCTTATGCCATGCCTTAACACCTTCAACAGCAGGAAAGGGAGGGGGAGAGAGAATGCATAGAGCTTCCACAAGCATATAGCTGTGACAGAATTTTACAGAGATCAGCAGTCCCTACAATCTGAAACAAAGAAAGCAAAGCATGGGACTGGGAGACGGGTTTGGGGATGAGCCGCTGTCGTTCCTCTTCGAGAAGTTTAACAGACTCTCAGGATGATATGGGTTCGTAAGGATAAGACAACCATGGATGTTTCAGTGCTTCTGATGCGTTTGGCCGCCTCTTTGGGTTGATCTCGAGAAGGTAAGCCACAAAATCGATGAAACCTTGATCACCCATAGGCAGCCGATGTCGTAAGGATGTCTTCTTGGGGATCAAGTAATCCAGCCGGTTTGTTTCCTGAGAAACAAGATGTAGAAGAAGAAGATAAAAAGAAATTCAAATTCAGGATTAGTCAACCATTTTGGCATTACTACTGCTCCAACGAAAACACCCCTCATTAACATCATGAATACTACTCATCACATTGTCCTTTTCAAACGACCATCATCAATTTTATTCTTCAATCATAAGAAACTAGCCTTAATAATCCATCTGTACAAGCTAGTTGGCATCAGCTGTTTAGTGTTTATATATATCACCAAATGATTCATCATCAAAAACAGTTGGCATCCCAAAACGCATTTAACTGAATGAATGAAAAAAGAACTTTCATGTTAAACTTGTAGTATTGCCATTTTCTGGGCGAAGACTCCCCAGAACCACAAAGAACATAGGGAAAAAAGATGTCATATTATGGAGTTTTTACGGCTCAAACAACAACGATTTATATAGACTTAAGTCCCCACAATGAAATTTTGTAACTGCTGTTGGATCACAAAGCAAATATTAATTGAAGCAAAATGATTTGTAAAGGACCATGCTCTTATATGCCACGAGCTATGATGAATGCTAATAATGACGTAAATCTAGGGAAGAGAAGGAAAGGAGAAGAAAATAAGAGGAAGGGGGAATTTCAGATGAGTATCATCCATCGTGATTCATGAAAACGTTACCACACATCAGAACAATAAGATCATCAGAGTTTGCAGGTACAACGAAAAGGATATGTTCCCCAAAATTGCCCTTATTACTCAACCACAAAAGATCAATATTTTTTATCACAATCTTTGATGAATAATTACAATTTACTCTCAAATAAGGAATGAAAATGTAATTATAAATTTTTAGGGGATGATAAATGTAAACTCTGGAGGTGAATTACAATTATTTATTAAACTTGAGGGTGATAGATTAAATATTAAAGGCAACATTAAGAATAACATATGTAAAAAGGACAACAATAATAACCAAGCTTTTATTTGTTACATGAATTCTTTATTTCCATTACACTATTAAATAACAAATACTTATTTAACTCCAAGTATATAAAATCTTCTCTATAATTTCTTGCTGTCATTTTTTGTTTTCCTTTTCCTCTTTTTACATGTTCGAGATCCAATAATGCAACTTTTCTTACTGGAGTTTCTATCGGCCTACAACTTATATGTCCAAACTATTTAAACACTCTCTCTGAGCATATCCTAAATCGAGATTACTACAATTTTCTCGCAGAGATACTCATTTCCCATCTTATCCTTTCGCATGTACCCACTCATCTACCTCAGTATCTTTATCTTTATGACACTTGTCTTCAAGTGTGTTTCTGGTTTATAAAGCAGTATTTAGTATGATATAACATCATTATTCTTACAACTGTTCTATAAAATTTATTTTTAAGATTGAGTAAAATTTTTCTTTCACACAATACACCAGATGCATTCCACAACTTTATCATCCCGCTTGGATCCCATTAATATATGAATGATCCAAGATATCTAACTACATACTCTTCCTAATAGTTTGATTATCAATTGTCATCTTCTCAATATAAATATTTCTATCTTGACTAAATTTACATTATATATATTCATTTTTTGATCTGCTAAGACAAAAACTTTTATATTTTAAGGTATCTCTATAATTCGAGTTTTGCCTTAACCTCATCTTTAGTCTTATCAATATAAAAAATATCAACTACCAAAACATACACCAATGTACTTTTTCTTGAAAATGTCCAGTCAAAACCTCCATAACTAATATAAAAAGATATAAACTTAAAGTTAAACTTTAGAATAATTCAAATAAAATAGAAAAATTCTCAGTCAAACCCTCTTCTATCAAACAAATGTAACAACCCTATTATACAGGTCTTAAATAACTTGAATGTAAGCAGTACAAACCCTTTCTTTTCTAAAACTCTCTAGAGCACTTTCATTGAAATTTTATCATAATGTTTTTTTCTAAATCAATAAAAACTAGATGTTGATCTTTTTTCTCTATAAATATTTTCATTAAACCTCCCAACAAATGAATAGCTTTTATAGTAAATCTATCTGACATAAAATCAAACTAATTCTGTGATATCCTAATATTATGATGGAATCTATACTTGATTACTCTCTCTCAAAATTTTAAAATATAACTCATTAATTTAATTTCTCAATAGTTAGTACAGTCATGTACCTCATTTTTATTCTTGTAAATAAATATCAATGTACTCTTTCTCCAATCATTTGGTATCCATTTAACCTTCAAAATTATATTAAATAACATGATGAGCCAACAAACTCCATCTCTCATATATTTTCAAACATTTATTAAAATGTTATCCTAATACGCTGAATGTAAAAATAATTTATATTCAGTTTTTGGATATTAAATTTTATAACATCAATCGTATTATCACAACCATTATTGAAAAACTTTTTAAAGTAATTTATCCATTTATATTGAATATCTTCAAGATTAAAAAGGCCTTTTCTGAAAAAGAGTCATTAAAATAAAAAGACAAAACTCAAAAGATTTTAAGATAAAAAAATATCTCATAATTAACAGAATATTGAAACCCTTTCCTTACATCTATAAGGGAGCAAAAATCACATCTCTCTACAAGCAAGCCATCATCAATAGTGGTAACCTCTTAAAACAATGATGTTATTTGTATTCAACAAAAGTTAACAGTATGAACTATTTATTGGATGCATCTTAGTAGTTTAGTAGTTTAGATGCATCTTAGTAGTATAGAAAGACAAGACGTAATAGGAAGAATACAAACCTGGTTCCTTTCATATAACATGTGGTTCTTGGTGAAATATTTGTAAGTATCTCGACCTTTAGCAAGCATAGTTTGGTCTATGGAACCAATGATGCCCACAACTCGAGCAAGTAAAGTTGCAGGAGAATCATTTTGGAACAAGACCTGTTGAAAACATGCGAATCAAATAAATCATTCTGCAAGACCTCAGATGAAGTTCAATCACGGTAACAAATGAAGCTGGTCAGAAAGCATAAAATCAATTTTCAACATAAAGACTACAAACGCAAAAAAAAATCCCCGGCTTTTTCTTACATTTAAACATACATGTGGCCAGGGATGCTATTAATTCACAGATCATATAGTTCAGCTAGAGAATAAGTTGAAATATTTCTCTGAATTCACAAAGGTACCTAGTTTTCTAAACCAAACCTATATATTAAGAACGTGGCACCATATGAGCTGTGTTACACAGTCCCAATATGGTGGCAACACCATGGCCTGACCGTTGATTCATTCCCAGCAAAGTTTTTTGCCGACGGCCAAGAAGTGAACACATTGCTTTAATTTGAATCGATTAAAGGTTAAGAAACAGATTTGGAAAGTTTGATGGTGTGAATTGCTAATTTGGCTGTTTGAATATCCCCCATATCAAGATGATTTTTATTGAAAGAATATTCCATTTTGAGTTAATTCTCATTTATTTTCTAAATTTGATCCACTCTTCACTCGTAGAACTGTTATTCACAGCACACTGTCTTATCACGTGCTCGACTTCTTCACTCCACCCTTATGCTCTCCCACTTGTATCCATTAATTGCATACCCCACACCTCCCAAGTTGGATCGCGCGAACCGACCTCTTAGCCTGCCGAGTATGTGAAACCCCACCATGCCTGATTCTCGCACACATTTACATGCAAGCCGCGCCACGCACAAAATGACTAAAGCCTCGCTTTCGTCAGCTAGTTTCCCAAGCCCTAATTCACTGAATTCTTCAATCAATATCTAGATATCATAACCAACTAAAAAAAATTACGAAAAGAATGCGATTCTTTAAATCAATTACTTTATTTCATGATCTAATCAATTCTAGTTAATTGTTTTTTATGGAGGTTACCACGCATGGATTTCGCTTAACTTTGCCTCCAATTTATGTGAAAATTATATATTGAGCAAAAATTAATCTCTATTGGTTTATATTGTGACAACTTACATCCTATTCTGCTTTTTTTAATTTATTGAAACTCGAATTAAGCTCAACTTTGAGTAAGTAAATTTTCAATTACCTCTGATCCACTTTATTTAAAATTTTAATAAAATATTTCTGTGGATTTGAGAAATTTCTTAATCTTCACAACATGAATTCTAATAATTTTAAATTGGTTTTATCTGCTGATCTTTATGTTTGCATCTCTATTCCAAGAAGGATTCATCCGAGTGTCTTACTCCTTGCATTATTCTTGCGCTACTCACCACAAAAAAAAGCAAACTGTGGAGGATGTGCGTGAATAGTTGTGTCATGCTTGATATGATGGCTAGGGGATGAATGGAAGACATCCAACAAGACGAAGGATGGTTTATAAAAGTGTTTTGTTATACCTTTTGGGCTATCCAACACTCAAATTACCTTAATATGGTTGATGACCTAGGACTTGTGACCATTCTATGGTATCTTCATTGTAGTCTATTTTGAAGACATTCTGATCTATAATAGGACCAGGAAAGATCATCTTACACACCTTTCTCAATTTGCCAGGCCCTAAAGAAAGATAACATCTATGTGGATTTAAAGAGTGCGCAGTAGTGATTGACCAAATTGTCTTTCTGAGCTTTATAATATCTTCTAAAAGTGTATCCGATGACCTTTTGAGCACCATCATTAGTAGGTCGGTTACTCACAGAAAAGGTGAGTGATATGGCGTGATTAGCTTCCACGAATTGACAACTTTCTATTGTAGATTTATCCATGATTCTAGCACCATTCTGATCCTGATTACTGAGTGCATTAAGAATGGGTCATTCAAGTGGACAAAAGCTACTGTTAAAGCCTTTGAAGAAATCAAGGTAAGGATGACTGAAGCATCTATGCTACAACTTTTGGACTTCTCAAAGGCATTTGAGCTCTCGTGTAATACTTCAGGCGTTGGTATAGGTAGTGTATTATCTCAAGAAAACTATGTTGCCTTCTTTAACGAGAAACTAAAGAAAGCTAAGCATAAGAATTTTACTTATGATACGTTATAGTGCAAGCCTTGAGATATTGATGACATTGTCTCTTGCCTCAAAGGTTCATTCTGTTCTCCGATCACAAGGTCCTAAGATATTTGAGTTCAAGGAAGAATTTGAGACGTGCAAAATGAGCAGAATTCCAATAAGAGTACACTTTCATACTTAAATATAAGGCAGGAGTTGAAAATTGAGTTGTTGATGCTCTAAGTTGCAAAATGTCCATCATATGCACCATGAGCGTAGAGGTTGTGGAATTCGATAAGCTCGTAAAATCCTACGAAAATTATCCGGACTTTGGGACTATCTAAGTTACAGTGAATATGCAGATTTCTAGATCCATGATGGCTTAACTTTTTGTGACTGTAGACTATGTATACTACGTATATTTATGAGAGATTTTCTCATTTGGGTGTTACACACAAGTAAACTAGCAGATCTCTTTAGCTGAAATAAAATGATAGAGGTTGTAATTAGCCTATAGAGCACGGACACGATACAAGAAAAAGGGGACACGACACTGAAATACGGGGACACAAAAACGACATGACACGCCAAATACAATAACAATAAAATTAACAAGTCATACTTAAAAAAATATATAAACATAAAACAAACTTAAATTTTTAAGTATAAACTAGTAAGTAGCATAGAAGTCTCATAGGATCAAGATAAAACTTAAAAAGAGACTTAATCAACATTAAAGAGATTTGAGATGTAAATTTAGGGTTGATTTTACAAAATGAGTGGGAGAATAAGAGAAAATACAATTTTACTTGCCAAGACAATCATAACAAGCGCAACAACAAGAGGAGTTAAGAGCTCTCAGAGTCAAAGATGAGAGAAAAATACAAATGAAACTAAAGTTCTAAATTTTTTGCAATTAATTCATTTTCGTGAGACTCGAAGACAACAAGGGAGGAAGAAATTTGATTTAATTTGATTAGCTTAAAGTTTTAACATATATTAAGTAAAATTTTAATAATAATAAGATACAGATTTTTAATTTTATTAGATAAAATTTTACAAATATTTAAATATTTAAATATTAATAAAAATAATAAAGAAGAGGCAAACATATTCATAAGTTTTAATCATATATTTAATATTATTAAAAAATATAATATTAATAAATAAATTTAACAACAATATTAAATGTATTCAATTTTATCTTATGTGTCCCAAAAGTGTTCTAGGTCTCAGAAGTATCCTACAACTCAGCAGTATCGCGGAAATATCTCAGAAGTATTCTATATCTCAGAAATATCTTAATATGTCTCAGAAGTGTCCTAAGATATCCGAAAATATTCTCATATGTCCAAGAAGTATTTTTAATTTTTTTTAATATTATTTTATTAGGACATACTACGTAGTAAATCTGGCACAATGTCCCCCCATGTCCTCACGTGTCCCTCCGTGTCCGTATCCGACTCAACATAGTGTGATTTTTTAAAGCTTCCATACTTTATAGCCTCCCTCTCAGCATTCATCCTAATCTACTCCTGGTTCGCTAAATCATTTCCCTTAGCACACCGCCTCATCGCGCGCTCGACTTCTCCACATAATCACCTCGCCTACGAAGCTTGACTTCGTTGGACCTTATTGTATCCTCATCTGAATTCGCCCAACTAGCACCATATTAGTACCGAGCTCACTGACAACCCTACAAATGATGCTTAGGACAGAGCCGAGACATGCTCAACGCTTTTGCTTGCCATCCAGCATTTGTCATTCGCATAGCCAACACTAACCAAATCGAATCACGCAAAACGGTCTCTCAGTTCGCCGGGTCTGCAAAACCCTATAGCACTTGCTTCCAGCACACCTCCGCATGCTAGCCACGCCACATACATGAAACGACCAAAGCCCCTGTTTCATCAGCCAACTTCCCAAGCCTAAGCCTAAGTCTAAGGCCAAGCAATAATTCACTAGGAAATTGCATTCAAGGGCCTAAGTTCTTTGGTCAATATCTAGATGTCATAATTCACTACAATATATTGCAAATAGAGCTCAATTTCCTAACTCACATACATTTTTTCACGATCCAATCAATCCTAATTACTTGTTCTCTGCAGAGATTAATGCTCGTTTGAATCTTGCTCCACATTGGCTCCAATTTGTGTGAACTTTTATTATTGAGTGTAAATTAATCTCTATTGGTTTATATTGTAAGAATGTAAATTTTGTTCCACTTTGTCTAATTTATTATAACATGAATTAAAGCCCTACAATCTAATTTATTTAAAATTTGAATAACTTACATTTGCAGATTTGAGATATTTCTTAATCTCAAAAAAAAAACAGTTCTAATAATTTTATAATGGTTTGATGAATATCTGCTATTTGAACATGCTGATCTCAATACTTGTATCTTCATTCACTCACAATATCTAAATCCACTGGATAATTCAATGGATTACCAAAAAGTAGATTTTGGGCCACTGTTGCTCCAATATCGGGGCTGCATAACATTTTTTCAAAATTCATTATCTGACTCTCCATGTGGTGCCTCTTGCATACTGACAGATTTACATGACTTTTGCAGTAATTACATGGACTAGGTGAGAAAAGCAAGAGACAAATGCCAATATATAATCTGACTGCAAAATACTGAATCGAAATTAACAGGGTTAAATCATTTGGAAATTGGAAGTGATGGAGGCGGAATACTTACATTTCCAGTACAAAGTTCGGCTAAGATGCATCCAAGTGACCATATATCTATCTTTTTGTCATATGAGAGCCCCAAAATAACCTCAGGTGCACGATAAGAGCGTGACTGAACATAAGAACAGAGATGATCTGTTTCGAAGCAGCTGCTACCGAGGTCAATAACTTTAACCTCACACCTACTGTAGCTTTTAACCAAAATGTTCTCAGGTTTCAGATCACAATGAATGAGGCCAAGACCATGTAAAAACTGAAGTGCTTCCAAACATTGAATGGTAATTGACTGGATGCACGGATTACAAAATAGGAATTAGCAGCTTTACAAGAAAAAATTATCAATTTGAATATAAAAAAAAAACTCCTTTACAACCTGCAGCCTTGGCATGGTGAAGTAGACCTCCCCTCCAGATTCTCTGTTGAATTTGTGAAACTCATACAAGTTTGCCTTGAGAAGTTCACAGACAATCAGTAAGTGCTCCTGTGAGTAGTAAAAGAGTTAAAGCCACCATAAAGCAATAGAAAACAATATAGGAAACCTAAAGCTAAAGGAAAGAGACAGGAAACAGTAAAGAAACTTCACTGAGGGAACAAAATGGTCTCCCATAGCATGAAAAGACCACATTACTGCATGTGGGTTGCAAAGAATAATCAAAGTTGAAAAAAGAACTAGTGCCATACATGAAATCATTTTTCACAAAGGTATGTAGCAGCTTATGAGTGGAAAAAAGTGAAATAGGGGATTTGCAAAAGATTTTCAGAGGGAAGCTTTGGTACTTGTCACATGTTTTATGTATCAAACTAAATGAAACAAACAGTGAATAAGTGCGAACCTCCTGGAAGCAAAGAAAGGCCAGGACATAGTAGATATGTATTATCTACACTGAAGCAAAGAGATGGAGCAGCCAAGACGTGTCAAAGGAGAAACATCCTAGGGAAATGGAGTGCAATAGAATAACATATATTTAGCAGAACGTAGTACAGGACATTCAGATAACTGAAACAAATACATGGTTTGCATGATAAAGATTAGAAGGTATCCACAGGCAATAGAAGTAGAATAACCATATATTCTTTTAAGTTTGGCTAACAAGCAAAACATGCAAACAAGTGCACATATTCATGGAGCAAATAAGACCTCCCCTTTCCCTCCCTCCCTCCCTTCCACTCCCTCCTTGGTGATGTTTGCATGTGAGCTGCTAGGAACGTCTAAAATAAGCCATGTCATCTTCCTTGGTATTTGCCTGACCTTCAGAAAGGCGCGAAGCGAAAAGAGCAGACTTTCTTCAATAACCCGAAATGGAATCACAGCAAGAAAGAAGGCTAGGCGCACTTGACTTTAATGAACACATTATGTATCTAATGTAGAAGTATAATTAAAGAGGGAAAGAAGACGAGTAGGAAGAAGAGGATAAGAGGGAAAGAGGAGAAGATTTGAAAAGAATAATATTAGTCATTCATCAAAGCTACCTAATACAAATAATATTAAGCCTATTAATAAATTTCATGACCACTACAATAAAAGAAAATACATTATAATGGTAAAAGAAATAACTAAAATAAAAAAAAATCCTGTGTAAACAACCAAATGTTCAAAAAAAAACTAAATAAATTAAATAATTCCCTCTATTATTTATTTTTCGCCTTTCTAGCGCCTGAGTATTTCAATTTGAAATCAAGCGAATCGACAACCGGTCTTCATCATTCTCCCTATTTGGAAAAAACTTGACTCCATCAAGGTGGACAATAAGTAAAACTCCACGAGAAATGGACTCAATTGTCAACACTCATCCTCACTAAGCTATGTAGTATTAAAAGCTCGATGGCCCTTCAACTGAGCGAGATAGCATCGAAGTCCACCATTAGCAGTGCACACAAACTCGTCATCCAAAATAACAGTAATCTTATCCTCGTGATGCTAGGCTCGCCTAAAAGGCTCTTGCCTTTGGGAGCGAAATATTTGTAGGAGCAAAACTAGACAAAGCGGGAGGCTCAAAAGTACCTCGATAGGTATTAAATCTGCCACATTAAAAACAAAACTTATATTCAAATAACCAAATAAATATAGTAAATATGCATTTAGACCAAATTTACGAAAGATGGAAAATGGGTCAACAGCTCTTACGTGGAGTTTCTTAAAAGAATTTTTGGATTAGCATTTTAGACGAATGCGAACCATAACGAAATTATCAACATTATAAAATGTCAGGAGCACATTTATAATCAACATTACTTGTGGCAACTTTACATCTAATCTCAACATGCAGGTCATGAATGTGATGGGCAAAGGAATCAACGAAATCAGAAACACGCATATCAGCAAGCAAAGGAGCAAGGCCTAAAACAGTACGAGATTTGTAACCACAAAGATATTCAAAAGTACTAATGCTAGTGGAGCTATTAAGTGGGTTATTATAAACAAATTCAACAGACAGAACAAGATCCTAATCCTCAAATTTTCTACCGAGTAAATTGATCAATTTCAATTTGTTTATCAGTTTGAGAATGATAAGCAGAACAATAAGATATTTTTGAACCACACAACTTTCATAGAGTTCTAAAAGTAAGAGATGAATCAAACATCCCCATCAGAGAACACAGAAGTAGGTAGTCCATGTAACCTTACCATTTCTCAAAAAAATAATTATGTAATATATAATGCATCACTAATCTTGCTACATAAAATAAAACGAGTCATTTTAAAGAATTTATATACTACCACAAAAATAGAGTCATGTCCTCTCACAATTTGAAGTCGTCCTAACACAAAATTCATACCTTAGATCAAGTGAAGGGGAATTTGGTAAGGAAAGAAGTGTATAAAGGCTAATGTTTTATTTCTTAACTTTCATGACCTGACAACTGCAGCACTGGGACAACAAGCAATATGTAAATTGAGCTAGTAAAATATATTAGAAACTAGGGCAAAAGTTTTATCCCTCCCAAAATGACCCACAAGACCACCAATATGCAACTAAGATACTCTCGAAATGATGTGCACAGAATGTTGAGTCGTGTCTCTTGAAACATATATCCATCATGAATAAACAGCATATTATCACGATGACTCGCATCTCGAACCTCTCGAAAAATCTAACTAAAATCATAACAAGTAATATACTTATTTTTCAATCTATCAAACCTAGTAACCTCAGTGCTCATACTTTGAAGTACACACACCAATGTCACAACCAATGCCATTAGCCACCTAATTTTCAACTCCTAATAGGTGTTTCAAAACAAAAGTGCACTCATCAAGAAATTGCCATTTAATATATATTAGGGTTTAATTTTTTCTAAGATTGAAATACTTTAAGGCAAGGTGATAAAAAAAGAGAAAAATTCCATAAGCAACAGATAATATCACTAGTATCGGATCGATTGAACTACGTAAAACTTTTTATTATATGTAGAATAAAGTTATTTGACTTATGATAACTTCTCACAAAAAAATACACTGCCTATTCTAATTCTAAAGGCCTCACAAGCTACTTTAAAAACTTTGGTAAAATTGACGTAGCTTAGCAAAGGTGCTTCAATTAATTTCTACTTGATTTCTCTGAATGCTCAAGTAAAAGATGGGGTCCAATTAAACTCTCTTCTTTTCAAACACTCAGTGATGAGGGCCATGAAGGCGCTAAAGCTTTTAATAAATCTCCTATAGAAAATGGCTAACCCGTGAAAACTACGTGCTTCCGTAATAGATGATGAGTCAGGCAAATCTCTAATTGCTTGTACTTTATCGGGATCCACCAAAATACCCTGAGGTATTATTAAAAAAAAAACTGAGATGACATAATAAATCCAAGAAAAAAAATAATTGCAGGAAACTACACTTTTTTAGGCTAACATAAAGTTTGGCTTGTCTAAGTGTAACAGAGATAGTGCGAAGATAATCTAAATGCTCTCTTTTGGATTTATTATAAATTAAAATATTATCAAAGTAAATTACCAAAAACGTGCCTGTAAACAGTTATAAGATCTGTCATCATTCTCATGAAAGTGCATTCGATAATATAAATGGCATTACCAACTACTATAAAAATTGTCATGAGTTTTAAAAGCAATTTTCTATTCATCTCCAAATTTAATTCTAATATGGTGATAATCACTCATAAAATCAATCTTAAAGTACCAACTAGATCCTGCCACCATGTCTAATATATCTTCTAAATGAGGAATAGGGAACATATATTTAATAATAATTTTATTGATAGCTCTATGTTATAAAAAAACATTATTAATAGCTCTACTATCAATACACACCCTCCAAGTTCTTTCTTTAGGGTAAGCAGAATAGGAATAACATAAGGCCCCAAGCTATGCCTAATAAATCCCTTCTTCAATAACTCACCAACTTGCCTATCGACTTCCTCCCTTTCTTTGAGATTTAACCAATAAGATGGTAGGTTTGGTAATTGAGACCCTACAACAAGATCAATGGCGTGATAGATATCCCTCGTCAGTGAGAGGCTGAGAGCTCATTCGGAAGATCACTAGGTATGACATCAACTAACCCAGTCAAAAGGCTTCCTATCTTAGGAGGAAAATCAATTTGTGGTGCAAGAAGCAGTGAATCTGGAGCCACTATAGCAAGCAAAGTTTGACTAGCATTAGTTGATCTCTCAAATTTTTGACTACTTAAAATGGAAATATTTTTCTTAGGTAAGACTATAGGAACCCTAACTTTTGATTGAGGCTAGCTAGGGGTAGATTTTGCTAGTTTTAAAATAATGTTCTTGCAATTAAACTTAAAAACATAAGTATTATCTTTCCCATAATTTATAACCTCTAAGGCCTCGTTTGTTTGGCCATTGAAAATTAACCAAGTTTAATTTTAACCAGACATATCACATCACACATAAAATTTAATATTAAAAATTAACTTTATTTTACATACTACACACATTACTAAAATAATAACTAACTATATCACATCCCTCACATATCCCAACATAATAACTAATTTTATTTCACATCATTCACAACTTTCAATAAAAAATATCTCTATCCAAGTTTAATTTTAATCTTGTTAAATTTATCCTTACAAACAAATAGACCCTAAATCATATAATTAAAGTCGTCCTAATAATATGTGTGCCATATCATAAATAGAACATCACGATAAATGAATGCCTCATAATTACCTATCTTAAGTGGCACTAAACATCTTTGGGTCACAAGCAAAATAATTTTATTCAGCCAAGCTACGTCAAATGACAAAGGCTAAGATTCCACCTTTAGATTTAATTTATAGATAGCATCTTTAGCTACAACATTCATGGTGCCGTCATCAATTACAAGCTTGCACGACCTACCATTGCAATAGATAAAAGTATGAAAGATATTGAATCTCTTTCACTCGTCGTCTAGTAGGCCTGTAAATAGGACATACTTAACAATGATAATGTACTAATACTCTGGCATTATCTCACACATTCTAATTCAATCTCATCTCTTGAATACACAATCAGATCCACTATCTAATCCTTTGACTCAATGGGATTCCTAAAGTTTTCATGCTCTAGGATTAAGGTTTTTTGAGGGAAACAGAAGACTATATAACCTTCAACGTGACAATGGTGAGATTCAATGGAAGGTTACTAATAAGAATATTGCTAGTAGAACTTATGGGTGTGAATCCCGTAGGATGAGGAGCAAACTAAGAAAGACTATAAGTCTATATCGAAATAGTTTGAAAGGTATTTTGATTTTAACGGGTGGGCATATAACAGTGCTAGGTTGGGTAGAACTATAAGTGCTTCTCTGGGAAGTGAATCCACGTGTACAAAGTCTTTAAGGCTATGAAGCACCGATACTTCGTGGAACCTAACGTATTCGTATCGTATCCGTATCGGATACCAATACTCCCCGATACTCCATCGATACGTATCTGATACGCCACGTGGCGTATCAATTTTTATTTTTAATTTTTAAAAATTCGATACTTGTCCGATACTTGTCCGATACTTTTTGATACTTCTAATTAAAGAAAAAAAATATTGAAACAGTTGGTCTGGCCTACACGATAAAAAATAAAAAATATATTATACATAAAACACAACTCACGCATAGACTCAAATAATAAGATTGAGAGATATACTGAACTCACACAATTGGGATTGCAAAATGCTTAATGCACACTAGTGTTTCAACAATAGAAAAAGAATTTGGTATTTGCAAGCAAATGTATTATCTAGTTTTTCTATATCAACCATACTATATTTACTTCTATTAGACGCCAATCAAGCTCATTATGAAAATGATAGAACTTTAGTCTTTTTTATTTTGTTTATTTATTTAGTTAAGACTTAGAGAGAGGAGAGCATATATCTACTTTAACTACATTAATATATATGAGTTTATGTCACATTATTTATGTTATTTTTAATTATATGTCGTTTGTATCGAGCTAATTAATTTAGTTCGGATTTAAATTAAAACTGAAATTAATTTACTGATGTATATTTAAACTCTCGTCTCATTTAGATGATTTGTAATAGGTTGAAAGTAATTAAATAAATTTTTAAATATTATTTTAATTTAAAATCTTTTAAACTTAATAGTTGTTGAAGGATATTTTTATTTTCTGTAGTTCAATTGTCTATAATATTTTTTTAGTGATATTAATAATGTTTAAAAAAATATAATTAATTTGAAAAAAAAATTAAAAATTATTTTTAAAAATTATAATAACAAAATGTATAAGTTATTATAATCTATCATAGATTTATATCTTAAATATGAGAATATGACGTATTATACATAAATATAACAGCCGTATCCTGACACATCTGTATCCTACTTTTTGTAAGTTTGGCATATCGTCATATCCGTATCGTATCATATCCATATCGTCGTATCGTACTCGTGCTTCATAGCTTTAAGGTATTTCGCAATATGCATAACCCTCTAGAGTGCGGCATCGAGAGAATCAGGAATGTATAATTCAGCCTCCCTTCTAATGTTAGTTCTAAGACCAGAAATAAATCTCCTAAATGTATGTTGTGGTTCTCAATTAGACCTACTCGTAACATAAGCTCATTAAACCTTTCAGCATGTTCAGCCATGGTGGAGGTTTGTTTGAGTGTACGGAGCTAGTCATAAAGGTAGTTTTTATAATAAACGGGGAGATACTTTTCTTTTAATCTTGCATGGATTGTTCTTGCAAACGTTCTATCTTCTGCTCAATTGTGTGTCAGTATCTCCTAGCAGGGCCAACTAACTTCACCTTTGCAAATCTAACTCTCTGTGTCACTCACTCTATACCACTCAAAGTAATTCTCTAGATTATCAAGCCAATCAATAAAAGTATTGGGATCTAATTTCCCCTTAAAAGAATTAACATTTAATTTGATCCTCCTACAAATGCCATTGGACTCTCCATGTGTGGCTCTACAATACTGGAATGGCCTATCATGAGCCTCATGGGTCGAACCCTGGTTCGACGAACAAAAGCAGCAGCGTAGCATTTGAGGTGGTGAGGGAACTGCAGAGGCCTGTGGTGGATGGTAGTGTGGTGAAGGCAGCTGGTGGATGGAGGTACGACGATTGTAATAGGATTTTTGACTCTAATACCAATTAATATAGAACTAGAGAGAGAAAGAAGAAGGAGAGGAAGAAAAGGGAAAAAGAAGAGAAGATTTCTAGAGAATAATTTTATTCATCAGAACTACCTAATACAAATAATACTAGGCCTATTATAGATTTCATGACCCCCATACAATAAAAGAAAATAACCGAAACAAAATTACATCTTGTCTAAATATTTAAATATTTAGAAGGACACAAAATAAATTAAATAATTTTCTCTTCATTAATATGCATTTTCCGTCTTGCTTGCGCCTAGAATATTTCAATTTAAAATCACACAAATCGACAGATCTCCATCAATCTCATGGTGTTTATATGCATACATACAAACATATACATATGTATGTATGTATGTATGTATGTATGTATGTATGTATGAATGTACATATATGTGTAGTTACATATGATATGTGCGGCAAAACTTTTGATCATTTTCTTGGGCTTTTAGCCAGTCATGGGCCAACTTTGTCCGCCTATTAACTAGGTCTAGGTCAAACAGGTATAATGAGTGTAAAAGTTATAGCACAAAAATAAAACTATCTAAATGAATTGGTATACAGAGATATAATGTGATAAACAGAACTGAAAGTAAACCAAAAATTCAAAATCATTTCACCTTTCGAAAAGAATTAAAATTTATTCATATTGGAATAAACATGACGGGGCAAGGATTCCACAAGGGTGTGTTTGTTTGTAAGGTTAAATTTAAGAAGGTTAAAATTAAATTTGGATGGAGATATTTTTTTATTGAAAAGTTGTGAATGATGTGAAATAAAGTTAGTTATTATATTGGGATATGTGAGGGATGTGATATAAAGTTAGTTATTATGTTGGAATATGTGAGGGATGTGATATAAGTTAGTTATTATTTTAGTAATATGTGTAGGATGTGAAATAAATTTAATTTTTAATATTAAATTTTATGTGTGATGTGATATGCCTGGTTAAAATTAAACCAGGTTAATTTAAACTCCTAAACAAACGATGCCTTAGCATTGTATATTCACATATCTGTTTCCTGGGATAAGTGGTCCATAAATTTATATCCATGATACATGCTATATAGCCGCCAAAAGACTAAGCACGCACACATTATAAGATTCATGTTCAACATAAATATAGTAATACCATCTTACCCGATAGTAGAAGTAGTCATACAACCGCAGAATATGGTACTTGTCAGCAGGATCATGCTTGTTAACAAATTTAAGAAGCTTAATTTCATCAAGGCTCTGGTCGAAAAAATCTTTATTGTTCTTTATAATCTTCACACATACATCCATGCCAGTATGCAGATCATGAGCCTGGATAGCTTTGCTGAATGCAGCTGATCCAAGATACTCAGTAACATGATAACGCCCGGCAATCACTGAATTTAGAACAACATGGAAATTCTTATCTTCCTCAAATCCAGTCCTGAATAAAAAGTCAGGAGGCGGCCCCAAATTATAACAATTCAATTAAACCATTTTAGAAAGAAATGGCAAGATTTAAGAATCAGGAAGTCAGGAAGATAGATAATTGCTTCCATCTTGCGCAAGCAAACTTTAGAATCCAAAAGTTAAAATGTCAAACCTGTTTTTTCTATGCACAATCTTGAGATTGAAAGTTTCAAATTCCTCCTCCTGATGCTTTATCTGTCTTACTTGCTCCTGCAAAGCTGCTGCTTCTTCATCCTCCAGGGTTATTCCAGGTTCCTCTCCTCCGGCATCCTTTTCTTTTCCATCTATTTTCCCGAATAACTCTTTTTCAGAATAACCAAAGTTTGAAGCTGATGATGCACTTGAGTTTCTTGACCTAACAACATCAGTGTTTTTTTCATCTCTAGAACTCTTTACAGGGGAAGAAGCATTGCTTTTCCGCTTCCATGAGGCTAGCATATCCTCTGTGCCAATGCCATTTCCATAATCATCAGTGGTAGCACCAACATTGTCGTTTCCCTTACTTGACCATGGAGAATTACCAGAATTAACCCTGATAGCACCATCTTTTCTTAGTGGAGGCGGGAAAGAAAATCCACCATCAACAAGATTGACTCCTGTTAGAGCATTATTATTGCTAGAAGTCAAAATATGTTTGTCAGAGTTCTGTTTAGATTTCTTTGGTTTATCCATCATTGATGGAAGAAAATAGCTTGTACCTACATCATATCTAGAATGAGTAGTACCACTTCTACCAGTATCATGATCACAGAAGTAGTCTATGTCTCCTTCACTACTTCCACCTACCAAACTTTCCCGAACTTCACTGCCAATGTCAGCAGCATCACTGCTAATGCCAACCCCAATTGATCTGACAGAGCCATGATGTTCATCTTCTACAACGAGATCACCAGGCCGAGGCCGTCCACATTCACTTAAGACTTTCCCATTTTCTAGAATAATAAGTTCATTACCCTGGTTAACAAAACCCTGCCAAACAGGTTCTGCTCGCATCAACTTCAACTCCTCAACGTCCATTAAATGCCCATCATACTGAGCCATCAAATCATTTTCAGCTGATTTTCCAAACATTTCCGATATTTCAAGTCCCATGTTCCCTTTTTTAGCAGCAACCTGTTCAATGTTCTTACTACGAAAATACTGATCACCCGACAAATATGAATCCTCTTCGGCAAAAGATTGCTCATCATCTTCATCCTTCCTTACTACGCGTTCCTGATGATCAGGAGTGCTCTCATGCCCAGTTCCTTTCTCATTGTCACTAGGATAGTCAATCTCATGAGCCAAAAACCAGGTCTCATCTTCGATAGGCTGCCTCATGAATCCAACATCATCATCATCTTCATATTCATCAGAATCCCAATACTCATTTGGATAGTCAATCGAGTCATCTCCAAGAGTAGCAAAACCGGATACCAAATCAGAAGTATCTTCGGCAATCCCTTGACTGACAGAAAGCCAATTACCTCCACCAATGCGCTTTCCACCTGATGCCATATGACAACCAGGTCAGATTAATCCAAGAATGATGGTCCATGGTCGATAAAAAAAAAAAGTTTCTGCTGGTATAGAAAAAGAAATGGCACTTAAATTATCATAAATAATTATTATCAAAACTGAAATTTACAAGAGAAATTTTCCTCTAGTTCAAGAGAAGGAATTTTATCCTTAAAAAGTAAGGTCATTAATGATGTAAGATCCAAATTTATGCAAAGGTTTTGGTGGAGACACGAATCAGCATTGAATTGAACGACCAGGATGATGTCATGTGCTGAATCAAAATTCAAATTCAAATTAATTAGGGCTATTGGAGATTTCCATATTAGCTTTATTCTGATTTGATTTGATTTGATTTGAGAGATTTAAAAACTCGTCATATTTGGAATTAATTTTATTTTATTGCAATAGAATTAGTTCCATATTTACTTTCATTTATTTGACATTTTATTTTCCGCATTTAATATTGTATTTTCAAATTTCTTCATGGGATCTCTCTATACAAAGAAATCGACTTGCATTGTAATAGAAAGTAGCATTTGATGAATGAAATTATATTTGTGTTTTCTCAAAGCCTATATCCGAGTTAAGGGGTCGATATTCCGATGAAAGAAAGGGTAGGGTTAGCCTTTGGTGAGAATCTTTAATTAATGAAACTCCTAATAATGTACAGTGTTTATGATGTTGGATGGATCCCGATTAGAAACATGGGTTGCAGTAACTGTTATGCGACATGCTCAATTTGGAAGAATGCCGATATTTACTGACAAACCAAACCCATCTTTTGATCCGCCCCCTCTTTTCTAGCCTTTTTTTTATGTTATCATGATTGTACTTGAAATAATTTTGATTCGTCTGTACTGTCAGTAGAAGTAATGTTGTGTGATTATCATATACGCATGATTTGAACTATTATTAAAGTATTTTGGTAAAGTAATAAAGATTGTTAGTGTTTGGATATTCAAGAACAAGTGCATCCTAAATTTTATTATTAAATATTTCTTTTTTGACATCGGATTACAAATAGATATTAGTCAGTTTTATGGCAATGAAATTGCAAACGTCATAACAAGTCTGCAAGAAGAGGCAGTATTATTAGAAATTATTCATGAATTTGCCGAATTAGATCAACCAAGTTCAAGAGTCCCTAAAGTTATGTATGATAGACCGTATCCAGGTACTTTATATGTTCATGAGATCTTGAATAACCATGATATCTGAGCATATAATTGTATATATTGAATAGTTTTCTAAATGTGCGTATATTGAGGAATTACATCGATATAAGAAATATAAGTTATATAATTATTAGTATTAAGTTAAAATAATTTAATATATAATTAATTGATATTTAAATGCTAGCATTTTCACAAATACATTAAAAAAATTATTGAATAGTTTTATAATTACTAGAATTCTATTAAAATAAGTAATATGTGATAAATTGGTCACTAAATATATATATTCAACTTAAATTCATCGATATTACTATGAATTGTAGTATGATTCATATTGTTTAATTCAATTATAGTGATATGTACAAAATTAGTTTCCAAGAGAATAAAATATAATGATATAATATTAAATAATTGTATAATTGATAAAATAAAATTAAAATTCTAACCTGCATCGCTACTATTTGAACTTATCATCTACTACTTGAATTTCTTTGGTTAAAGTATAAATTCTTTCCTAAATTCAATTAATCTGATTATTTGATTTCAATATGACTTATTTGCTTGACTTGAATTATTTATTTGGCTCTAATTACGTTGCCCGATATTTATTTGAGTGACAATTACTATTGGATTTAAATGTGAGACATCTGTCCTAAATTCGTCAACCTGGGATCTGATTTATTGAATTTAAAGTGACGCCCTAATCTAATTTGATAAATTTCTATTTATCAGACGATCCAGTTTAATTTTAATTTTAAAATATTTTTAATTTACGAGATTTAAAAATCTTATTTATCATATAATTTATTTAGAAAATATTTTGTGCTTAATTAAAAAAAATTTATTAATTAATTTTGCTGAATATAAGTATAAAATATCATTTGCATCGCATCAGGTTTTATCTACACAAAAGATTCTTACAAAGGGAATAACACATGTACAATTGAAATTAAACAGGGATACTACAAAATCATCAAACAATTTTCATCCATTCTAGATCTTGTCCGTTTGTTTAGTCGGTTTAGGTTAACCTAGTTAAAGTTAACGTTGGATAAGTTTTTTATGATATTTGTAAAATATTTGAAATAAAGTTAATCTTATTTTAAGATGTGTGTAGGATATGAAATAAAGTTAAAACTTATAATGTGAATAAAGTTTTTTTAATGTCAGTATTCATTTGTGAAGGATTTAAATATTATTAATTTAATGTTGAATTGTTGATTTATGTATGATATGACTTGTATAATTAATTTTAACTCTATGTTAAAGTTGACATGGGAAAACAAACAGGAATCACATACAAAAATCAAATAAACTATGACCACTTTAATCATGAGCAATTTACATTATTGATCTTGATATTGCATGCTAGTAAAAACATAGAACCGAAAATACGGCCTGATAATGCACAGGATGTCAGGAACCTGAACAATATAAACATAACTGGAATATTGAGATCATACCTGAGGCATTGATTTCTTGCCCAATAGGAACTTCTAAAAAAGAACCAATCATAAAGGTGTTGTCACTGCCGTTGTGAGTTGCTCCTACAACATGCTGTTCAGTATTCTCTTCCCAGTTCAGATTTGATAACCTGTCTTCAGACTTGAGCCTTACCGGGGGCAATCGTGGCAGCTCTTCCCTGTGACTAACACCATATAGTGGTATATCAAAGCTAAGGTGGTCACTTTCTTGAGGCATTATAGAATTATGATGCCTAGATGAATCAAGTAGCTGCTCCTTTCGACCCTCCACAGTGTCCCACTGGCTGGTTTTCTTTTTTCTATTCTTTCTATCCTCACCATCACCAGCTGCACAATCATATCCAGAAGAAGAATTTTCGGAAGTAAATGGGAGAACATTCTTCACAGAGCACTCCTTTATTGCAATATCAGATTTGGACCATGGATTCTCGAGAAAATGGTCCTTTGGGTGAGAGCATCCAGCCTTAGAATCACATGCTTGGTTGATTCCAGGGTTCAACTCAACACTGACACCACGATAAGAAGCACTCTGTTCTCCCTGCAACTCCAATTTATTCCCCATAGACGAATTCTTCTTATTCGACAACTGTGGACCTTGTTGGAACCTCCTCTCCTCAGATATCACAAGATCAGATAAGTTGGTATTTAACAGAGAATTGTCCTTGGAAAAAGAGATAGCATTACCATCTACGTGAGTGAAGTTCCATGGATATAAATCAGAAGAGCCGCTCTCATTGCCGTGATCCTGTTTCTTTCGCAGATTCTTCTTACTATTAGCTCCATTTCCAACTTCAATCTCCTTAATGATGAACTCCTGAGAGATATCGACGGTATGTGCCACCTCGCCTTGCTGTTTCACAGCAGCAGTTCTACTTTCCATTTTCACTTCCTCCTCGGAGTAATATTTTGGCAAAACACCATTTAGATCCGGCCGGCTAGTTAGCTCGCCGCGCAGGGCAGCTTCAGCCTTGGTGAACCGGTTCTTCCTCAAGAAATCCAAGACGACATCCACCGAGTCGGCCATTCTCAACTAATGCTAGCAGGAACCTTCAGCGATGCCTGCATTCGCCTCAAAAAAAAAAAGGAAAACTAAAATAGTTAGCTCTTTTTATCAGTTCCCAAGTTCTTCCTAAACATATTCAAAAACGAGGTAGCGATCCCCAAATCTCCAGGTTCCACGCCCAAAACCCTAGCTCTGTCAACCCCGACCCTTTGGCGTCCAGATCAAGGTACCGGCACTGCGATGGCGACCGGGGGCCAAACCCTAACTCTCATCAAAGCGAGAAGCTCGGGTCTAGGAGAGAAGCTGGGGGAAAGAGGAGGGTGGACGTGGGGCTTACGGATCAAGGGCACGCAGGGCAGGAGAAAGAGAAGGTGCCTTCCGGAGACGGACCGGAGAGCGGCGGAGCTCCGGCGCGCGGCCTTGCGCAAGGCCATCAGGGGTAGCAGTTGCTGGAAAGGGAAGACGTCATTTTTGCAGTCCTGCAATTGAAGCGCTCTTCGGACCAGGGCAATAATGGTAAGCGGCAAATATTGTTTGATGTCCACAGCATAACTTGCCATCACATGTATTTGGTTAAATTACTACTTAGTACCTATTTGATGTTTGATATATATATTAGCATGCCTAAGATTATGTTCATATTTTTTTTTTAAATAGTGAGGCACATTGAGCTAAAGTTAACAATATCTCCAGTGAAACAACTTGCTAAATGTGATATCATAAATCGCAATTATGTACGTGAGCACTTGTGCAGTGGTAGAAGCTCGTACGTAATAAACCTTAGGTAAATTTCATACAAGAAAAATATTGATGTATATGTTAATATATCTAAGGCCTCATAAAAATTATTTTGAAGTTTTTTTTAGTTCAACACAAATTTTAACTGCAAAAATCAACTTTATTACACATTTATCACAAATACAAATCTTAGAATTAATTTTATTTCACATCTTATACACTTTTTAATATTAAAATAAATTTTTTTGATATTAAATTTAAAAAATAAATTAATTTTTTCTCTTGTTTAAAAAAAAATTCAAACCAAAAGATACCTAAAAGTACCAGTATCAATATAAGATGAGCTATATTACATATTGATGTACTCATAATAGAATCAAAATCTAAATGTTTTTTAATTTTATAATATTTTTGTAATATTATTTACACATACTATTAAATTAAATAATTATCCTTTCGATATTATATTTTCATAAATTGATCCCATAATACTTCTATAACGTTTAAGTCAATTGCCACCAATTTATAACATCAAAGCCCACATTAAAAAAAGAAAATCAGTAAAGTGACAACGAAATTTGTCAAATAAATGGATATAAAAGAAATATCCTTGAAAACGAAGGACCCATTATAAATTTCCAGTGTAATATGTATATATTACTTATCTATAGCTCATACGCTGGCCGGCTCTCCGCTCAGCGCAATTCCGCAGAGATTTTTTTCTCGGTAATTTCATCCTCAACCCCAACAATTATATTATTGCACAACGGACCTTCCAGAAGTTGAGAAGTGGAATATGCCTTTTCTTGTTTGCATCGACGTCCCTTTGCAAAGATTTGACAGCGTCAAATGGACTTCATCAACATATGGGTTAATGAAAATTGATATAAGAGAAAATTTTAAATTTATTTATGATAAAAAATTAAATTTTAAGATTATATTTATATAAAAATATGAAATAAAATAATTTTTTTAATATTTAAATTTATATATAATATAAAATATTGATAATAATATTTTGGATAGTTACGTTCAGATCCCTGAGTTTAATATTTATATCATGCAGGTCCATATTTTTAAAATTATAACATCTAAGTCCATGAGTTTTAGGGGGCGTTTGGTTCAGTATTATTTAAATGTTATGTTATGTTATCTTTAGAAAGTAATTATTTGATTTAATGACATCTTTAAATAATATTATAATTAATTACAAAAAATGCCATTACATGATGACATCTAGATGTTACCCCAAATCGGGCGACATCTCAAGATAACACTGTCAATTTATCATTATAATGTCAATAACTTCTAACTAAATAAAAATAATTTGGATAACATTAATATTTTCTAATATCATAACATTGAATCAAACAAATGTTCATTGATGAATAACAATGACATTTAGATAACATGACATCTAAATAATATTGACATTGAGATAACACTGAACCAAACGCCCCCTTAATAAATTATAAATGGATCTTTTTTAAAATTTTTTATTATTAAATTTTTTTAAAATTACTGCTTTACCCCTGTCATTCTCTCTGTCTTCCTGATCCCTCGATCCATAAATTTTTGTGTCTACCAGTGGCTTCTCCTATTACCTGTAATCTAGGTCTCGTTTGATTCAAACTTTTTTAGACAAAAAAATATATATTATTTTAAAATTTTATATCAAAAAATTTTATTTTAATATTAGAAAGTGTATGAGATGTAAAATAAAATTAATTCTAAGATTTGTATTTATGCTAGATGTATAATAAAGTTGATTTTTACAGTTAAAATTTGTGTGAAGCTAAAAAAAACTTTAAAACAAACAATAATATTTTTATTTTATTAAATATATGAAGTAAAATAATATTTTTTATATTAAAATTTGTATAAAATAATTAAAAAAATATTTATTATTATTTTTAAAATTAGTATTATTTTGGTCCTGATTTGATCCTCTCGCTAAACAGTAAGAATCATATCAAGTGATTATAAAAATTAGGCGATTTAGGATTCAAACATCTTAATATCATTAAATGCGGACTGCCTCAAGGGACAAATATATGATATTTATTTCATTATATTTGATTATTATTGAGAACTATTGACTAGTTTTAAATTTCTTCTACTACTAATATTTAACGTTCATTTGCTAAAATTATCAGATTTGTGATGTCGTTTTTGGTAAATATTTATTTTTAACAAATATAATCTAAAATAAATAAATATCATATGAATTTTTAAAATTATGTAGTAATATTAAATGAATACACATTTTTCAAAAAATAGAATCTTTCAGATTTATTAAAATTTTTAGGGCGATAATATATTACATACTATATTTATTTAAAAATTACATATTTTATATTATTTTTGAATAAAATATAATTATACTTTTAATTCTGAGACTTAAAATTATAATTTAAAATCTAAAATATTAAATTTTATGCCATAACTTACTTAAACACTAAAATTAAACTATAAACTCTAAAATTTTAGTTTTCATATATTAGTTATATATATATATCACTTAAAATTTAATCTAACGAGATAAAAAAAAATTATTATAAATTTATGAATTATACACAATATAATAGATCTATAGAAATACATCAATAATTAATTATTTCATAATTTTTTTAAAAAAACATCATATAAAATACATAATTTTATTAGATTTTGATGTACCATATGTAATTATTTCAACTTTTAAATTGGTCTCTAAGCTCAAATTAAATATTTCATATCAGTCCTTTTTGACTGTTTTTTGTCAAAGAATGAATTTTTATTATTTTATCCTTAAAATTGATATTATCCAAAATCTTAAAGTCGTTAGATGATAATTGTTCAAAAATTATGAATTTATGTAATATTATGTTTTAATATTAAGAACTTGTATGATATTTTAAAAAAAAAAATACTTATTAATGTATATCTTCTAATTGGATTTGATTAACGGAGAAATAAAAGCTTTGATGACTATTATCTAGGGCACTTAAACCCAAGTTAAAAATTTTGAGCACTTTTTCATATAGCTGTTGAATTTTTACTAATATATTTCACTAATTTCTCATAGGGCTTTCTCCTTAATGGGCCAAAATAAGCCGGCCCAACAAAGGCAAGTAGGTGTTCTTAAACCCGCCTTCATTATTAGATTATCTCTCCGCCCTGTTTGTCTGTAAGATTTAATTTAAATTTAAATAAAAATATTTTTTATTAAAAATTATAAATAATGTGAAATAAAATTAATTATTATGTTGGGATATATAAGAGATGTGATATAAGTTAATTATTATTTTAGTAATATGTATAGGATGTGAAATAAATTTAATTTTTAATATTGCATTTTATATATGATGTGATATGTTAGTTTAAAATTAAACTAAATTAATTTTAAATTGTCAAATAAATAGGGCCTTAGAGGAGACGGAAAGAAAGTGATCATTAGATAAGACAATGGACTAATTTAGATAATTATTTATGATATATTAAAATTATAAGTCAATATAAAGCAAGCTTTCATATAAATGTTAAACAATTTATTGAAGTAATCAAATGATTTTTCTATTCATCATCTTTTTCAATTTGAGTTCTCTTTGAATCCTTTTCAAGTTGAGTTCTCTTAATAAGGTTTTTGACAAGAAAATTATTAGGATATTGTGTTCTCATCGAAATTAAGTTTAATTTCCTTAATTTTAATGTTGAATGTAGAGAACTATATTGTAATCATGTTTTTTTATTATTTGAAAATTATTTCATTAATTTATAAAATATTATAAGTTCATTGATATTTGTTGTGATAATTGTTTTCCTTTAACCTTTTGTTGTATCAAAGAAATCCCAACACTGGCCTCGTTTGGTTCGAGGCAAAAATTTTACCCAACACAAATTTCAACTATAAAAATTAACTTTATTTCACATCTAATACAAATACGAATATTAGAATTTAAAGTATTTCACATTTTACACACTTTCTAATATTAAAATAAATTTTTCTCCCATTAAACTTAAAAAATAAAGTATTTTTTTTCTCTTGTCCAAAAAAAAGCTCGAACCAAACGAGGCATTTGAAAACAAATTCACTTCAAAAACTTCTTATTAATACAAATATCAAAAACAAGATCATTTGCTATTTTTGCTATTTTCAAGTCAAAAATATTCATCAATCTATTCTATAGTAAAGAGATCGTGAAGTTAAGATGATATTCTTAGTGGGTTAGTAAGTCGGATTAGCCAATTTTAAGTTAAAACAAAACCATCAACTATTACAATCGCAAAATTAACTGAATATTGTTGTTGTCAAACAAAGGCCCAAATCTCGTCAAAGAGAAACTCGAGAAATAATGAAGAAAAAATCCATTATCATCAAAAGATTCAAATTTTGACCGAGATAAAACTTTGATTAGACTCAGAAAAACAACTATGAAAGCACATTTCTAAGACCTTATATTAACTCTGAAATAGACTTAAAATGATTTAATACTGACCTAAGGTTGACACAATCCTAATAACTACTTGATAAAATTTGTTTTTTTGGTGACATGGTGATCGATTGAAATTATTGTGGTCTTCACTAAAATTAGTATTTCAAAATGAAGACTTTGACTATAAACTTTTAATTGTTTGCCTCGGTTAATTTTTTCAGATTTTGAGTAGACCTTGAAATATGTACATATATATGTATGTATATTTGTATACATATAAACCTAAGTTTAGTGAGAAATGGAGAGAGAGATGGAAGGAAGAAAAAAAATTTATTTTTCAAAAATCAATACTAGGGGTCTATTTATTTGTAAGGTTAAATTTAATAAAGTTAAAATTAAATTTGAATAGAAATATTTATTTATTAAAAATTATGAATGATATGAAGTAAAGTTAATCATTATGTTGGAATATGTGAGGAATGTGATATAGGTTAATTATTATTTTAGTAATGTGTGTAGAATATAAAATAAAGTTAATTTTTAATATTAAATTTTATGTGCGATATGATATACCAAATTAAAATCTAACTAAGTTAATTTTTAACTTCAAAATAAACGAAACTGTAGGTAGTTTAAATAATAATTCATGTGTAGGCACTAATTAGTGGGTTTTATGACTTGTCTACTAACTACTAGGTTAACCAAAATATGATACAATTGAATACAAAATAATTTTCATGAAAATATCCTAAAAATTAGTCATCAGTTAACGCACAATAATGTTTCAAATTATATTTCAAAGACAGAATATTCACTAATAACAAAAGCGGGTGAAGTATATAATACAGAGATTCATTAACAAATTTCTAAAACTTGCAAACAAGAGTTCTTTCAACATCAACGATGAAGATGACCTACCACCACATATATGATATAACGTGAAAGATGTATATAGAGGAGCTTTAATAAAAAAATAAGATTTGTATAGAGAAACATTCAACACATATTTACACATGATTCCAGCAAATAATAATAGAAAAACGGAGAATAAATTATATAAAAAAATTAGGAATTTAAAGGTACAAGGCATGTATTCATGTTAATACAAGATTACACTATGAAAACATATAAATTAGAACAACTGAGGATAAATTACAAGATTAAATTTAGAAAATTATATATATTCTCATGTGAAGGAAATATATATATATATATATATATAATGACGATGATAAAAATGAGGACTCAAACAAAGATCAACACAAGTCGATCAAATTTTTTTAGCCTCGGAGACTCGTCATCGATTTCTTCTTCGGGCATCAGTTCGTTCGATGGGTGAAGTAGGAAGGGCATGCCAAACCTGCAGGCCACAGCCCTGTGGGTGAAGCAGATGACTGTTCTGCCCTCTTATCATTCCTGAAATTCCAACACCAAATTGAACTGAATCAGAAGACCTTCACAATATTCCAACGCCAAACTGAATGAAATAAAAGATTTTTCTGTTCCTCTGATTTATAGCTGCATGCCATTCCCAATTCATAGCAACATCTCCCAGCTTTTCAAATTATTATCACAGAGCCACGCGGCTTCGGACCAAATTAACCCCCCACATTGGCTGAAATACCTGCAAAAATCTCCTGCCATACGAATTGTTAAGATGGGAAACAATCAACGAATTTTTACGTGGAAAACCGACTGGCGGAAAAACCACAGCTTCTTTTCGAGGAGGCTTGAAATGTCACTAGAAATATCTTTGTTTGGGTTACAGAGTATTCAAAGGGTTTTTCTGGATCTTCAGCCCCTTTGAAGACTGTGTACAGGAAGTATATATACTCTGGGCCTGTTATGTCTAGTCACTTCCAGCCGAATAATCTATGGCCCTAATAACGGCCCAATTAATGCCTGCGGACAGCTAGTACATGACTCCTGTTGTACGGCGTGTCAGTGGTTGCGATCTGTCGGCGGGAAAACCGCATCTTCCACCGGAGCAGTACGATTCCCAACGGTCAGATGTCACGTCGGGTCTTTGTTTTTCGGGATGCTACCTTTTCGGCGTCTGCTGTTCGGGCTGATACCTTTCTTGTTCGACTCGGAGGTCTTGCCTACGTGGACTCTATGGATTTCTACGTGGACGGTCCTGATGAGGGAGCGTGGATCCAATTGCAACACGAATAGTTCCAAAGGCATGCATACAAACACGATCAAACTTCTCAAATAAACTAAAAGAAGAACTCAAATACATATGAATCCTCACCACAAGACCACTTTAACGATGAAATACATATAATAGCAAAAAGCAATGACCTGAGCCCAAAATCATGCCCAATCAACGTAGCAGGTGTCGCCAGTCTGCCGGCATAGCATCAAATTTCACTCCATGAAAAATCAGCACACCCCATTCCTCTTGTGCGCAATGACAAACTTCTTCCAAGCTCTGGCCACCTCCCTCTGCCTTTCGACATCGGACTTCTTCAGCACAATCACCCCATTATCTTCCGGCACGAGCGACTTCTCCGGCGGCTTCGCGCTGTCGCCGGCGAGCAGCAAAAACTTTGACGGCAGGGCGTCGAGGTCATGCAGAACCTTCTGGATATCGAGAACGAGCCGCTCGGCGAGCGTGCGGCTGAAGTCCTCCCGGATGACGACGCGCAGCACCTTCACGTGCTGCGCGTCCGGCGGCATCGTGTATGCCGGCACGATCCAGCCGAACCGCCGGAGATACTCGGAGACCTCGAACTCGTCGTGCCGGCTCCGGTCGACGAGGGAGAAGGCGACCAAGGGAACGCCTTTCTCCTTGGAGACGACCTTGAACCGGCCGGTGCTCACCAGACCGTCTCGGAGCACCGTGGCGTTTTCCTGGCAGTTCTCCATTATGTTTCTGTATCCCTGCAGCATGAGATACATACCAATATGCGCATCAATTCATTGAATCCTTCTTAACGAGTGAGATACTGAATTTACTGTAAATTTAACGAATAAATGAATTTTTTTTTTTTGAATCCAAAGCTCCCATTTGATGATCCAACCTCATACGTTTGCAATTTTACTGAATAAAATTTTAGATTTGTACCTCTACTTTACTAATTCTACCGTATAAGTTATTAAACCTACTAAAATAGGTAATTTACATTTTTAATGTATAACTCTTGAGACAAAAATTTTAATACTTAAATTATTTTTAAGAGATATGTCTCATTACATAACTTTCTTTGATAATTTAATATTTATTATATTTTTTTTTTTCAAAATAATCAATATTAGGTATAGCTTTTTTAGGATAAAATACACTTAAAGTTTTTCAATTTAGAGCATAATATTAAGAAGGTTTTTTATGATTTTAAAATTTAAAAATTTGGGTCCTGAGTTACATATAATTTATCAATTAAGAGAGGGGTGGCAACCTGCTCCGTTCCAGGAGGGAGGGAGAAAAAGAGAGATAAATAATTAGGTATTTTAACAAATTTTAATATTAAGAAATTAAAAACAAATATTATTGGTATATTATATCTTACTCAACGATAAATCTAAATGATATTATGTCTATAACTGAAAAACTTAAATATAATTTACCTTTTTTTATAATATTTATATAATGTATTATATATAAATAAAAGTTAATCAATAATTCTAGTATTTTTTAAAAAACAATTGATGCCTAAATAATTAATCCAAAATTAAGTTTATAAACTCCGGATCATCCTAAAATTTAATTTGAATGCAACTGTCATGCCATTTAGTGGGCTATATAGGTTCGTATTTGTACCTCTAATCCAAGGCGAATCAGTTGATAGTACTGAGCGATGACTTGGCTTGAACCTGGAGGAAAAATCAGGAAAACGAAAAGTCAAATAATAATCAAAGTTGATTCATATTTAAATCAAACTATTAGCTCATACTAAAATGAACTGAGATAAATTTATTCTTAACGACAAATTAACCCATTATATATGATTCTTAATTATTTATGACATGAGTAACACAAGACAAAACAAAGAAGGAAGTAAAACAATATGAAATTATACTCAGAAATATTAAGGAAAGTAGCAGTTAATATGAATGTACGTGCCTTTGGAGAAGTTGAGAGTGAAAGTGGGTTGGTCGGCGCCGAGGTAGTTGATGTGGAAGACGAGCTCCTCCGGCAGGTCCTCCTTGCTCCTCCAGATGACCCAGCCGATGCCGGCGTAGACGAGCCCGTACTTGTGCCCGCTCACGTTGATGCTCTTCACCAGCGGCACCCGGAAGTCCCACTCCAGCTCCGGGTACAGGAACGGCGCGATGAACCCGCCGCTCGCCGCGTCCACGTGGATCGGCGTATCCCATCTGCATATGTACGTACATATATACACTTGATTATAAATTAATTAATTAATTAATTAATTAATTAATTAATTCAAATATTGAAGTGTTTATAGAAATTTATGCGCACCCGGTCTGCTGATTCTTTTGGGTGAGGAGGTCGTTGAGGAGCTTGACATCCTCGAACTCGCCGTTAAGGGTGGAGCCCAGGATGGCGGCGACGCAGATGGTGTTCTCGTCCACCATCTCGACGGCCTTCTCGGGGTCCATCACGTAGTAGCCGTCCCGCAGCTTCACTTCCTTCAGCTCCACCTCGAAGTACCTCGCAAATTTCTCCCAGCATACCTAATTAATCGCATTACCACAGCCATCAAGTTATTAGTAATTTAGTACACACACACACATATATATATATATAGCTATTAATTGCATATATCAACTAATCAATGCTTCTATCTCCTCTCTCTCTCTCTCTTGCTCTAACCCAGCCCACCTCCAAGGTCTCTTTCTATCACCTGCTACCCATCCTTCAAATTTAAAGCTCATAATATTTTGGTCCTTCAAGTTTCAAAACCCTTTGAATTGATCTCTCTTTTAGAAAAATTTCTATCAGAAGAATCCAAACACGAACAATCACTTAAATGAAGGAACCAAATTGACTCATCTTAAATTTCAGACTAATGATAAAAATAAAAATGTAAAAAAAAAACTGCTATGATCCCAATTCCCAAATACAATATTTAAGATGAAAATAAGAAATTAGGTCTGAAATTAATTTTGATCCACTTAATAATCAGGTTGAAAGATGAGTTGACCCATAATTGAAAACTAAATGGATTGAAATACCTGCACGTTGGCGCCGGTGACAATATTTGGCTTGTCGCAGGGCTTGCCCTGAGCCCTCATCTTGTTCTGCCACCGCCTCTTGAAGGCGAGTCCGGCGAGCATTATGGCCTCCGATGAGCCGACCGTCCCGACCCCGACCGCAGCCTCCGAATCACCCAGCGGTGCGTTGAACAGGTGGGCAATCATGTTCACGCATCGGTTCTGAATGCATTATGATACCCACCAAACATATTTTTCAGATCGAAAAAAATGAGCCGCCACAGTTTGATTAAAAATATTTGAACTATTACTATCAAAAAATTTTTGGAATATTTCGTTGATCATTTCCTGCTTGTAACTTTGCGGAGACCACAGAATTCCACGTTGGCTAGATATAAAACTCAGTTTAGTTAATTATAATAAATATAAATTAAGTTAGAAAGGTCAACTGCCCTCGTTAAAATACCATAGAGCTTCAACTAACCATTGAGATGTGAGGTTAATCATTGACATAGTCTATTAATGTGGTATAACACTTAGAATTAGGAATTTTTTAATTTAAAACATGAACTCTAGTGGGGTTAGAAATTTTCATTAAAGTGGTTCGTTAGGAAATGCAAAGTTATAAATATGTATATATTAACCGAAGCTCAACCTTACAATGCAAAATTCTCCACATAAATAAAAAGGACATCACAGAACTAACTTGGATTATCACCTGAGTTGCAGCACAGCTTGAAATGATCTAGAGAACCTTTACAGTGACAAAAGAGGAGCAACATGGAATACTTACTACCAGCACCAGAAAGCTACAGATAGACCAATACTCAAATTACCAAAAAGGATGGTCGATACCTCTCAATTTCAACTTCAAATACCCTAAATAGAGAGCCCTCTACCTAAGAAAAGAAATGGACTAGCAGACAATACCAAAACAATTGCAAATCACGATTCGAAAAGCTAAAAACAACACTAACGTAGAACTAAAAGACATTTTGAGATACTATGAGAAGGCAGACCTACATTATTCAGAAGGCCAATGATGCATCACCAATAATAAAAATTATCACAAGTGATTCTAATGTAAATGACTATCCACCCAAAATTCTTATACTAAAATATATTATGAACATTTTACATTCTTTTTTTTTTTTGAAAATTACTCATGTACAGCATAACATTAATAGTGTGACCGATTTTTTGGCTCATTATGTTTTATTAAGCAATTTTTATTAGGTGAAAGGTTTGACTCTCCCTATCATTTTTTACAATATCTTAAAGAAAATGTTGATAAATTTTTTGTATACTTAGCGTATTATGTCAGTGTAATGCAAAGATTGTCAACTTCTGCTTTATTCCCGACCCAGTAGACACATAAAGTATATCAGAAAAGCATCTCATCTAAATTCACCTAAAATTTAACCGAACTATAATCTCACTAACAACAAAAATATGACTTTTAGGTTTAATCCCAAAATTCATCTTAAAAATATAAACTTGAATGTAAGTGAAGTACTTATTTTACACTACTCAAATCAAGTAAAGCTTAAAAACTTTTATAGCTCAAATGTATTACCATTTAAATTATAAGATTGAAACACAAAATAATGATGACATTAATTACTGGGATACTTTCATATCAATTTTATAATTTTTTTTTAAAAATTATTTATTTTTAATTTACAAATATATCAAACTCCTCCTCCAAATTTTTTAATTATTTTAAATTAAACTCATAATTAAGAGATTTAAACTTTTAATCTCCGCTAACTTAACTATAAGCCGCTATGTGACCAAATAGCATAAAAATTTATTTAAAAATATATTAATATTTTAGGATTTTGAACTTAAGGTTAAAAAATTAGTGTTTAGTTTGTAAAAATTGGATTTGGGTTTATGTTTAATAGTTTAATTTATTGGTAATTAGTTTTTGACCTATAATTCAAAGAACATTAAAAATTCTAGTAAAAAAATTAAAATATTAAATTTATTCATATAAAAAAATGAAAAATAAAAATATGATAATAAATTTAAAAAAAAATAGTCTTACATAAAGAGTTAAATGAGACTTTATTTGATAGTATATAATAAAAAAAAGGGTCTACATAGCCAACATATTTGGTGGGATTAAGCGTCGGTAGTTATTATCGTAGTATTTAAAGTTTAGATAAAAGGGTTGAAAATTATCTTATTTGATTAGGTTTAGTTCTATTTTAGTTAAAAATTTCCAATCACTCAATTAAGGGCTAACTAAAAGAATTCAAAGAATTAAGAGCCCGCCCATAATTATTCAATATTACTTACTTCACACGCATCCATCATTCTCTACGTCCAACTCATGACGCGTGCTATTTTTCCTTTGAAAGAAATATTTTTATTGAAATACCCTCGCAATGAGTGACCGATACTGGCCGTGAATTCTATATGTAGTAAAAACATATTAAATAGCTAATTCCATCACATGATTTACATGTAATAAAAATTACACCCAGGTCCCTGAGTTTAAGGGCTATTATTACAGATCCACGTTTTTTAAATTTAACATCGGGGTCCCTAGGTTTTCAAAAATTATCATTTGGGTCTTTTTTTATTTTTTTATTATTAAAAAATATTAAAATTACCATTATACTCTTACCCTCCCTCTCTCCACCAGATTCGACAGCCGCGCCGCCTCTGGCGGCCTCGCGCGGCCGCACGACACCCCGGCGACCGCGCTACGCCGCCAGGGCGGGCCCGCTGGATCTGGCGGAGAGAGGAAGGGTAAGGGTATAATGGTAATTTTAATATTTTTTAATAATAAAAAAAGACCCAGATGATAATTTTTAAAACCTAGGGACCACGATATTATAATTTAAAAAACGTGGACTTGTGTGATAATAACCCTTAAACTCAGGGACCTGGGTGTAATTTGCCCATTATAAAAAATATGATATTTAACAAAAATTTTGAGGAAAGCAATTATTTTCTTTAACTCAAATGCAAACCGAATGAACTACTGATGTTCTAGTCTAATGGGAATGGGGAATGAGCTTGCTTAGATAGCGGCAAGTTAAAACTACACAAATATCATAAATTTTAATATGTAATTATAATTTTAATAGATCCAATCAAATTAATTTCAATCAAGATTTTTTTATAACTAGATTAAAAAATTCTAACTTTAATTTTTTTATTAATATTCTCATTTTAATTTCGACATAACTGATGACATGATATTAATAAACAATCTCATCAAAACCAATTTAACATATTATAATTTTATCAACTAATCATCAAATTTAGGGAACGTTTGGTTCAATGTTATCTAGAGAAAGCAATTATTTGGTTCAATGACATTTATAAATAATCTTTTATAAAATTATAAAATTATTAGTAAAAAAATGACATCTAGATGTCATGATATCTAAATTACATAACATAACATCAAGATAACAACGAACCAAACGTTCCCTTAATGTTATGTTATGTAATCTATATATCATGATATCTAAATGTTATCTTTTAATAAATAATTTTATAATTTAATAAAAAATTATTTATAAATATCATTAAATCAAACCATTGCTTTTTCTATATAACAAAACATAACATCAAGATAACATTGAACTAAACGCCCCCTTAAAAGAATTCTAAAAGTTAAGTTTTCATTTAAGTTTGAAATTAAAAGTAACACTTGTCCTAAATTTTAGGACCAGTTGGACTGAAACTTAAAAAAAATATATATTAATATTTCAAATTAATTAAAAATTTTCATAATATCATTTCATATTTAATATGAATTTTAATATTAAAATTTAATTTTATTTCATATTTAATATAATTTTTAATTTTAAACCAAAAAATTAATACTAAAATTATTTTATATTATGTTAAATTTATAAATTAATATATTTTTTATTTTTATCAAAAACTAAATTCCAACAACAAAATCACAATCAAATAAGAATTTTCTTTTAAGTTGAGAGTTATAAATATAATTATTTTTTAATTAAAACATATTAGATATAAAATAAATTGTATTTTTAGTGATGAGATTTAAAAAAATATATAAATAAAGTTTGTATTTTATAATAAAATATATGTAGAATATTAAACAAAAAATTAAGCTCTTTCTGCGTATCAACTTAATAAAAACAGCATTTAACTAGATTATTTTTAATTAAGATTTAATTATTGATAATGCCATTTAACCCTTAATTATAATAGAATCTGTTAATTTTGAAATTTTGCTCTGAAAGTTTGCTGATAAACTCATACATTTTAACTAGAATAATATTAAAAATTTTCCCTATTATTATTTATAATATTTTAAATTTATAATTTACTTTTTAATTTAATATGATTAATTTTTCAAAAGAGTTAATAGCAATTCTTTGATTTTAATCTATGTGCAACTGATTTTTTATTCTTAATATTAATTAAATTGATTTTAAATTAAAATAATATATAAATAAATCTTTTAATAATAATAAAATTATATAAAATAAAAAAATATTTTATCAAATTATTTGATTAAATTAAACATTAACATCATTATTCTAATTAGATCTAAAATTTAAATTATTTATTAAAATTACAAAGTATTTATATTAAAAAAATATAATTTATTAAATTTTTTATTTTTTTATAAATATTTATTAAATCTTTTTATTAATACATATAAAACTTTTTGTATATTATCTACAAATCAATTTAATTTAAAAATAAAAAAATTTAAATATATATAAGCATAAATTAAAGAAAATTAATTGCTATTAGCTTTTCTCATATACGACGAGAAAGAAATAAAATTACATGTGATCGTGCTTATAACCAAATTCTATGATGTGATAATTCATGGAGTTTTATTTTTGACACTATTAAAATCTCATTTTATTTAAAGTAATTTTTTTAACATAAATTTTAATTATAAAATTTAATTTTATTTCATATTCAATGTAAATAAAAATATTTTATATTTTAAATATTTTTTAGTATTATAATAATTTTTTTATTAAATTTTAAAAATAAAATATATTAAAAAAAATTCAAACCAAACCAGAGATTGATTTACGTACTTTTAATAGTTAAAGCTTCTATGTATTTTCTTTAATTATAAAAAAAATATTATTAGCTTTTAAAAAAAAAATATGGTACAGAATCCGGATCTCTCCCTCTTTCTCGGCACACGCTACACATGTCCAGTGGAAAGGAGGAGACGCCATCGCTCTCTCTCTCTCTCTCTCTCTCTCTCTCTCTCTCTCTCTCTCTCTCTCTCTCTCTCTCTCAGCCTCCCAGGTGAGCATCGTGCTGTGCCCGCCAGAAAGAGAGAAAGGGCGAAAAGATAAAGGTGGGGGAAGGCAGGGTGTCTCCTCTCAGCAGAGACAGAAGCTGCTGGAAGATCAAATGTAACTAAAAAAATAGACAGTTTTATTAATTTCATTTTAATTTCGATCATTGATTCTAAACTCATCAGTTTTTTTTTTAGTTGAAACTCCCGGATTTTAAACCAAATTTATTTAAAATCTAAATATTTTAGGTAAAATTCGTGAAAATTACAAGTATTGAGAGCAAAATTCAAACCGAATTTTTTCTTAAACTCGAAACAAAGTACCTGCAACTCGGTAGTGACGGGGTACTCATCCATATCGACATAGTTCTTGTTAATGGCGGACATAATAAGCCTGTCGCACTCCGGCTCCATCCACGTCGTGACGAAGGAGGCCAGGTTCAGCCGCGGGTTCCCGTCGAGCATCAGCTCGTCGTTGATGATCTGGTACGCCGCCTCCTTCGGAATCGACTGCTCCGGCATCCGAAACCTACATAAATGGCGGCAGGCCGCCGGCCATCAGCCAAGCGATCGTGAACGAAGAAGACAGAGGGCATCGCGGAGGAAGACGATCCGATCCGTTAAATTAAGCTGCCGGATCGCAGATCTCTCACCTCGGAAGCGCTGCGCGGACGTAGCGGGAGGCGAAGGTGGAGTGGATCGAGACGTCCGACTCCGACGAGGCTCTGGAGAGCGCCATGGCCGGGAAGGAATTAGGGATTTTGTCCTTTGGACGAGGGATATGGAGTGGGGGTGCAGATCTGTCTGGAGAGAGAGGAAGGGGAAGATTTATAGCGGGGGAGAGTGATTTGGGGGTTTCGGGAGGGTAGCAGGCAGAAATATCGTGAGAAATAGGGGGATTTGGGGAAGACGACGACGATACGCGTTTCCGCGTGAGGGGTTAGTGGGCCAAAATTGCTGTACCATGTGGGCCGCCGCTGTTAAGGACGGCGAGATCTGACTGGGGGAAGAAATTTTTTTACTGATTAAAATATTCTATTCCACAGACTTTATTGGTTCCGTTTAGACTAATTCAGTTAGACCACGACAGCACGTGACTCTCTGGGCCCCCGTTTCTCATCTCGTGTGAAGTCAGCTTTTTCCTATTGTCCTCTTATCACACAGTCTATTTTGGGCAATTTCGAATTAATTTAAATCAAAAAAAAATGTAGATTGAACTTAATTTAAAATTAAAATTTTTAATTTTATGTTAAATTCAATTTAAGTATGTCAATTTTTTAAATTTTGATTTGATTTTTGACTTAAATCGAGCAAAATTATAAGCTTTATAATTAAAACTTCAACCAAGTAACTATATGGCAGCATTTGCCTCGTGAGTTCCGTTTAGACTTATTCCGTAAGATCACAACAGCACGTGACTCTCTAGGCTCCGTTTCTCATCTCGTGTGAAGTCAGCTTTTTTTCATTGTCCTCTATCACACAGTCTATTTGGGCGATTTTAAGTTAATTTAAATAAAAAAAATGTATATTGAACTTAATTTAAAATTAAAATTTTTAATTTCATGTTAAATTCAATTTAAGTATGTTAATTTTTTTAATTTTGATTTGATTTTTGACTTAAATCGAGCAAAATTATAAGCTTTATAATTAAAAGTTCAACCAAGTAACTATATAGCGCAAATGTCATATCCTTGTTTTCTAAAACCTAGGCGAAGTCTATGATACTATAAAAAATAGAACAAGTATATTAAGTACAGTAGTCATAATTCTCAGTGAAAATCATGTAAAATTCAGATGAGAGAGATGTACCCTCATTCATCCTATATTAGCTATATAGGCTGAGGATGCAATAAATTCAATAGTCTTATTGGCAAATCTATATATATGTATAACTCTATGTACCTTAAAGGTACTTAAAAAATCAGATAACTCATGCTGTAAGTCGCTTTTAACAGCTCCATATAGTGAGAGCAGGATATCTCCAATAACAATAGTAGAATCCCCCTTCAGTCCAATGCCTTGTGCAATAACTGCTCAAGTACCAGCCACCTTAATTGCTCTCATAAATAATCTGGTACCCACGACTCTTAAGAAAGCTTCTTGATGGTTACGAAGAACTGCTGCTACACTGGCCTCACTGTTTGATCGTACGAAGTCATCAAAATTGACTTTGACCTACCTCGAAGGAGGGAACCCAGTAGAATAATAGAGGTTTACCATAGCCACCTAGGTTAATAGGTTCCCAAATTCTCGAGGTGCGGTCAAATATACCTTGAGCTACGTTTGAGCAAACTAGGACCACTAATCCATGGAGTGGCGTCACATCCCTTTTGCAACCATAGCATAACTAGCTTTGATTTAGGCCAAAATTTGAATCACTAATCTGATATGATCTAAATCTAACTTGATTCAAGCTATTCGTCACTCAAATATTATGTATTTATATTTTAGATTGGGTTTTCATATATAAATCTTATGAACTATTGCAAATTGGAGTTTTTGGCATAGTTGAAATCAAATTGCTATGTGAAGCCTTTTTATGCAACTTTGATTCGATTTGAATCCAATGATACCAAATAATTTGAGGATGCCTGCAACTCCAACCGTGAAGAATAGAAAAAGAGACAAATAGAGGAAGGAGATAAAAAAGAGAGAAGAAGGAGAATTCTCTATTCACTGTCTTTTATTTATTTATTTCACATTAATAATTTAAAAAATATGTAAAATATGAAATACTTAAAATTTTAATATTTATATTTGTATTAAATGAAAAATAAAATTAATTTTTTTAATTAAAATTTATATTGAATAAAAAAATTATTTCAAATCAAATAAGGCCTAATAAACCCCAGCTAATTTGAAAACAACATAAAATTGAATTTGACTCATAAAAGGCTCATTCTAGATATGACCCATTAGTCAAAGGTGAAGCTTTTGGTAAGGCATGGAGATGGTTTTATTTGTTGATCTAGATAGTGAAGTCCTTTGACCAGCTTGTCTTACGGCCAACAGCTTCTCGTGCTGAACACCAATGCCCTCACGTCCCGACTCACTAATAAATAGATTAAGTAGCGAGTCGAGAGTGATCCTAATATATTTTTTGTTATTAAATACACAATTTAACATTCAAAATAATATATTAATAATCATAAAAAATAAAGTAATTTTATTATTTAATCAAAATTATCTTTTAAGTTGGCAGCTCTCACACCCATCCGAAGTATAGTCTGAAGTGTACCTGAAAAATAAATAGAGGGTGAGTTCTTACGAACTCAATTTTTACCAACTTCACATGAAATCAAGCAATATATAAAATACAGTTTAATACAATTAAATAAAAAGATGTATATCTTCATATTATGATGTTTATCACATGCTTAACAAAAATATTATAGTATATCAGCATAACACATGAAATATAATAATTAATTATTATTCTGTATTCTGATGTAAAACTATCATTCTCATATCATTTTTACATAGAAGCTTGACAAGAGTTTCTGTCACTCTATCATTCTAGAAGCCTGTTAAGAACTGCTCCTTATACCAGTAATTTTCCTCTTAGTACATTATCCGGTGAACACACCCTGCCCTCATCAGAACATTACAAATTAGTTTAATTGGCAGAACAATAATATATCAATAATAGAATAACAAGAATAGAAAATATGAGCACATCAACATAAATAGACAATAGAATCTATTTTTAGCAATCAACAAATAAATCATATAAAGTTGGTTCCCACTACCTCCTAGTTGTTCAATAATTTATTTTCACGCGTACACCTGAAAAATAGAAATACAAATAAATTAAAATTTATTTCTTTTAATGAATTTTAACTCTTATTTATATATTTCATATTCTTATAAATCTCTCTAAACAAATATAGTTTTAACTAAATTTGTATTATAATTTTTGTTATAATTTCATTTATAGCCATTTACCAAAATAATATTTTACACCTAACAAATCAATTATTAATATACATAAATCAAATAAACAAAATAATTTCTTACATTTTTAATCTTCTCCTCCTTCTCCTTCTCCTTCCCTTTCTTCTTCTTCTTCTTCTTCTTCTTCTTCTTCTTCTTCTTCTCCTCCTCCTCCTTCCCTTTCTTCCTTCAAGCTTACGTCAGAGGCCAGCAAAATTTATCTAGAAAAATGCCTCTGTTCTCATCCAATGAAATGAGATAATTATAATTTAGTCCTCATAATTTCACCTCCATACAAATAGGTCCTCCTTGTCCTTCTTCTCCTTGTCCTTCTTCTTCTTCATCTTCTCCTTCCCCTTCTTCTTCTTCATCTTCTCCTTCCCCTTCTTCTTCTTCATCTTCATCTTCTCCTTCCCCTTCTTCTTCTTCTTCATCTTCTCCTTCCCTTCTAGAAAAATGCCTCTGTTCTCATCCAATTAAATGGGATAATTATATTTTAGTTTCCATAATTTCATCTCCTTACAAATAGGTCCTCCTTCTCCTTCTCCTTCTCCTTCTCCTTGTCCTTCTCCTTCTCCTTGTACCTTGTGTTTTATCTTTCCCATAATCTCTTGGCTTGTGTTATGATCGTTTCCAACTTACTATTTTTAAATAGCCTAATTTTTCTTTTTGTGTGGGAGCAACCATGTTAAAGTATTGAGGCATGCTATTTATTCATTTTTTTAGTTACCCACTCAGTTTTATCTTCAGTGTGTTGGCTAAAGAGTTACATGCTTTCAAACACAAAAAGACAAAAGAGCTCATTTGCTTCTCTTTCCTTCCAACAAAAAAAATCCTGCATATATTTTCTTGTAATCCTGAGTGACATTAAAAACTTACAGTTTTGATTTTCTGTATACTCTGGTTTTGGTTTGCAGCAACTCACCTTCTCTTCTTAAGCTCTCACTCGTTTTTCAACTCTCCTAAAGCCATATTTGCAAAACATTTGAAGGAGGTTGTGGTGCTTCTCAAGTGAAGAGAAACTGAATTCTTCCCTGATTCTTTCTTTTACAGCTTCTGAAACTTATTCTTGTTGCTGTTTTGCGTTTGTTTTTCCGTGAATCTTGGTATTTCAAGCTATTACTAGTTGAGGTTTACCAAAACTCTTAGTTTCAACTTGATCTTATTGATTATCATTGAAAGTTCACATTGTGTCTTTCATCTCCTAGCTTCAAGATTGTTTTTGCTCGCTGTTTTTATTCAAGCTATTTTTGAATTTACTCAAGTATTTCCTTGGATAAATTTGCATATGCATAGAGTACCTCATTGTAATATTTATTCTTGTACATGCATTGTAATTTAAGCTAGTGAGTCTAGCAAAACCTATCTTTCCTTTCTTCTTCTCCGTAGTGAAGGCTTGTAAGTTTGCTCAGCTTTGGTTCCTGCAAAAAGCAGTGGGATTGTAGGTTTACTTGGCTTTAGTTCCTTGAAAAAGCTATAGAATTGTACTGAATTTGTTTAGGTTTGGTTCCCATAAAAAGTCGGGGTTATAGTGAAATTCTCATTCGAGATGCGTGGGGAGTGGACTAGGCGGGAAGCCGAATCACTATAAACACTTGATGCCTTCTATGTGGTATCTCCTAGAATATTAATTAAACCAACTCCCCTATAAATTAAAATTTAAATCCAAACAAAATCTTATATTTCTTGTATGAAATTTTACTATAATACATATATCTGATATTTCTTACTATTTGCTCCATTCTCTGTAATTTGTTAAGTTTCTATGAGAAATTCAATTTCTTAAATTGACCTCGTGTTCTGGTGGTGTCATCTGTTCTAACTCTTCTGCAGATTCATTTGCTAAATCAAACTCTCAAAATTATATAAAATATTTCTCTAGTTTATTATTTAAATTTATTTTAAAATTCTTTGATTCTCAATTCACTTCCTCTTAGAAAGCTTTTGGGCCACATAGAAGGCATCAAGTGTTTAAAAATTTATATCTGTATAATAAAAAAAAATAGTTAATAATCTTAAAATTTGTGCAAAATATGAAATAAAATTAATTAATTTATATATTAAAAATAAAAAATAAATTATTATTTTATTTTAAAATTTTTAAAAGATGAAAACTATGTTGATCATAAAAGAAAATGAACTTCAATTAAACATTGATTTGGATGTAAAATTATCTTTTCAAAAAAATTAATCTATTCTCTCTATCTCTTATTTTAACTTTTAATTTTTAATTATTTATAATAAAACCTTAATTACATTTTTTTTTTCTTTCTCTGGTCTACTAGAGAATCGGACAACCCAAATAAATATTGGACCATTTGATCACATCAATTCAGATGACAGAAATAAATTATTGGACGATTAGTCTGAATATCGGAATTTCTGATGTCAAAATTTGGACAATAAAAAAAAATTATTGGATGGTTAGTACAAATATCGGATCAATCGATGTCAAAAATCAGCGATAGAAGAAAATTATTAGACAACTAGTTAGCTTATTGGACCATCTGATCTCAACAATCGAATGGATGAAAATGCACTAATCAGATCGTTCTATTATATTATCAGAAACTCAGATCGTTCGGCCGAATTAATGAGTCATTGAGTCAAAATAGGTACCAAGGTTTAATAATGTAATTTTGCGTGTGGTTAGAGGCGGAGCTACAAGTAGTCGCCGAGCCCTAGCATGAAGGAGGATTGGTTAGAGAAATTTCACTTGCTGGTTATTTCGCTTCTGTGTCGTCTTCTTCTTCTTCTTCATTTTCTTCTTCATTTTATTAATATTTAAAATTTATTATAAATTTTTATAATATTATTTCATATTTAATATAAATTTTAATATTAAAATTTAATTTAATTTATATTTAACATAATTTTTAATTTTAAAATAAAAAAATTAATATTAAAATTATTTTATATTCTAGTAAATTTATAAATTAACATATTTTTTATTTTTATCGAAAATAAATTCCAACAAATAAATCAGAATCAAATAAAAAATTTCTTTTAAGTTCACGGTTACATAAAATGTTAAATATAATTGATTTTTTATTAAAATATATTAGATATAAAATAAATTTTATTTTTTTATGAGATTTAAACATAATATAAAATAAAGTTTATATTTTATAATAAAATTTATGTAGAACATTAAATAAAAAATTAAGCTCTTTCTGAATTTCAACTTAAAAACAGCATTTAACTAGATTGTTTTTAGAGTTAGTTATTGATAATTTTCATTTAACCCTTAATTATAATTGGATCTATTAATTTAAAATTTTGCTGATAAACTCATAGATTTTAACTAGAATAATATTAAAAATTTTCCTTATTATTATTTATAATATTTTAAATTTTAAATTTACTTTTTAATTTAATATGATTAATTTTTCAAAAGAGTTAATAGCAATTCTTTAATTTTAATCTATGTACAACAAATTTTTTATTTTTAAAATTAATTAAATTGATTCTTTAATTTAAAATAACTTATAAATAAGTACATTAATAATAATAAAATTATTAAATAAAAATATTTTATCTAATTATTAGATTAAATTAAACATTAACATCAAAAATATTAAAAATTAAAAAAAGTTAAATATATATAAGCATAAATTAAAGAGAACTAATTGCTATTAGCCTTGCTTATGTACGATGAGAAGAAAATAAAGTTGCATATAATCTTACTTATAACTAGATTCTATGAAGTGATAATCTATATATATGGAGTTTTATTTTTGACACTATTATAACTCATTTTATAGGAAGCAATTTTTTTATTCAATATAAATTTCAATTATAAAAATTAATTTTATTTCATATACAACACAAATATGAATACTAAAATTGAAAATATTTCATATTATTGATGCAAAAAATATACCAAAATAAAATGAAATGAGACGATAATTTTTACGTGTAAACCCGAGTGTCCGGGGAAAAACCACGATGTCGTCTAGGTGATTTAAATCCACTAATCGAATCCATTCTCTTATAAAACTTGAGGGTCTCTAAATGGAGACCGAGTGAGTACAAGAGAGAGAGCCAAAGAGAGAGGTCCCCAGAGAGAGAATGGCCCGAGCTTCTCCTCCTCCCCCTTATTTATAGCTTGGAGAGGAGGGGATATAATAGGTTTAGTCTGTCATATCTAACACTTATTCCTGCAAATGACGATTAGGAAGTAGGCCCCTATGCTGTCTTAAATGCTGAGTTGACATAGTAGTACGGAGAGTACAATCTAGTGATATTTCTTTGAGAAGCTGTTCGACAAGGGGCTGTTGTTGAGCTACTGTTCGACAAGGGGCTGCTGTTCGACAAGAGGCCGTTGTACGACAAGGGGTGTTATAGAAAGTTCTAACATGTCCCCCTCCAAAGCATAACGTACATTGATGTACGTGCAAGTTTCGATTATGCTGATTCAGTGGACCTCCATGAAAATCGTTCCTGCAGAGTTGTCAGCTTGACATGGTTGGGCTGCTCTGTGAAAGCTATTTAGAGAAGTGCCGTTAAAGGAGAGCTGTTCGACGGGGGGATTTAGAGAAGAGACTAATCCCTACAGAGTCGTCAGCTTGTCGTAGTTGAACTGCTACATGGAAGCTGTTAGAGAAGAGCTGATCGACAAGAGGTTTTAAAGAAGAGACTACTCCCTGCAGAGTCATCAGCTCGACATGGTTGAACTGCTTCATGGAAGCTGTTAGAGAATAGACTACTCCCTATAGAATCATCAGCTCGACATGGTTGAACTGCTCCATGGAAGCTATTTAGAGAAGAGCCTCGACTTTCAATCGACGAGCTGCAATGATCGTAAACGAGGACTTTGAGAAGGGGTTTGCCCTTGACTGCCCGTTACCAAGCTTTGACTTTCAATCACCGAGCTGCCATGGTCATAAGTTGGGACTTTGAAAAGGGGCTTGCCCTTGACTACCCATCACCAAGCTGTCTTGACTACAAACTGAGACTTTGAGAAGGAGTTTTAGGGAAGTGGTTTTAGAGAAGAGGTCACCCTTTACTTTCAGTCGCCGAGCTGTCATGGTCGTAAGCTGGGACTTTGAGAAGGAGTTTGCCATTGACTGCCCATCTCCAAGCAGACTTGACCATGAGTTGAGATTTTGAGAAGGGATTTTAGAGAAGGGGTTCTCACGTAGTGAGGGTTTTAGAGAAAGGGTTCTCACGTAGTGAGGATTTTAGAGAAGGGAATCTCACGTAGTGAGGATTTCAATCCTGCGTAAGGGCACCACTGTTGATGCAAAAAATATACCAAAATAGAATAAAATGAGACGATAATTTTTACGTGAAAATCTGAGTGTCCGGGGAAAAAATCACGACACCGTCTAGGCGATTTAAATTCACTAATCAAACCCTTTCTCTTACAAAGCTTGAGGGTCTCTAAATGAAGACCGAATAAGTACAAGAGAAAGAGAGGCAGCTCGGCTAGAGAGAGAGAGCCAAAGAGAGGGGTCCCCAAAGAGAGAATGGCCCGAGCTTCTCCTCCTTCCTCTTATTTATAGCTTGGAGAGGAGGGATATAATAGGTTTAGTCTGCCACATCTAATACATATTCCTGCAAAGGACGATTAAGGAGTGGACCCCATGCTGTCTTAAATGCTGAGTTGACATAGTAGTACGAAGAGTACAATCTGGTGATATCTCTTTGAGAAGCTGTTCGATAAGGGGCTACTGTTGAGCTACTGTTCGACAAGGAGCTGCTGTTCGACAAGAGGTTGTTGTTCGACAAAGGGTGTTATAGAATGTTCTAACACATTTTTATATATTTTTTAATATTAACTATTTTTTTATTTAATTTAAAAAATAAAATATATTTTAAAAACAAAACTTAAACCAAAACAAAGTCTTAGAAAGGAAATTGATTTATGTATTTTTAATAGTTAAAGCTTCTACGTATTTTCTTTAATTATTAAAAAACATGTTATTAGCTTTCAAAAAAAATGTACGGTACAGAATCCGGTTCTCTCCCTCTTTCGCGGAACACGCTACACATGTCGGTAGAAAGGAGGAGACGACGTCGTCCATCGTCCATCGTCCCTCGTCCCTCGTCTCTCGTCTCTCTCTCTCTCTCTCTCCCCTCCCCTCATTCTCTCTCAGCCTCTCAGGTGCGCACCGTGCTGTGCCCGCCAGAAAGAGAGAAGGGCCGAAAAGATAAAAGTGGGGGGAGGCAGGGTTTCTCGTTCTCCTCTCAGCAGAGACAGAAGCTGCTGGAAGATCAAATGTAACTTAAAAAAAAGACAAAAAGAGTTTTATTAATTTCATTTAATTTCGATCATTGATTCCATCAGCTTTATTTTTAGTTGAAACTCCCGAGATTTTAAACCAAATTTATTTAAAATCTAAATACTTTAGTTAAAATTTGTGAAAATTACAAGTATTGAGAGCAAAATTCAAACCGAATATTTTTTTTAAAACTCGAAACAAAGTACCTGCAACTCCGTAGTGACGGGGTACTCATCCATATCGACATAGTTCTTGTTAATGGCGGACTTAATAAGCCTGTCGCACCTCCGGCTCCATCCACGTCGTGACGAAGGAGGCCAGGTTCAGCCGTGGGTTCCCGTCGAGCATCAGCTCGTCGTTGATGATCTGGTACGCCGCCTCCTTCGGAATCGACTGCTCCGGCATCCGAAACCTGCATAAACCGCGGCAGGTCGGCCGTCAGCCAAGCGATCGTGAAAGAAGAAGACAGAGGGCATCGCGGAGGAAGACGATCCGATCCGTTAAATTAAGCTGCCGGATCTCAGATCTCTCACCTCGGAACCGCTGAGCGGACGTAGCGGGAGGCGAAGGTGGAGTGGATCGAGACGTCGGACTCCGACGCGGCTCTGGAGAGCACCATGGCCGGGAAGGAATTAGGGATTTTGTCCTTTGGATGAGGGATATGGAGTGGGGTGCAGATCTGCCTGGAGAGCACCAAAGGCTATTTATAGGTAAAATAAGACAGTAGTTTGCAGATATCAAATTAAAACAAACTTAGTTCTAAAAAAAATTATTATTAATAGCAAGAAGAGAACACGTGAATTCTTGATTTATTAGACCGTTGAGAACCGACTGACCGACTACGGATGACTAAAAACCTGCAATTATTTATTAACTAAAGATGACAGTGGTACCGGAGGCACCGTTATAGGAATAGCACCTAAAAGATGTTGACGCAGCAGTCTCTATTCAGTTGAGTGACGGTGACTGATACAAATGAAGCCAAGCATCATGGCCAATGTTAGCAAGCTGAGCTTGCATCGTAGATGATGCTTTGGAGTTCTTGTAAGGTAAAATAGCACACATTATATTCGATAGTATAAACACATGCAATGTGATAAATAAAAAGAATTTAAAAAATTTTTAGATATCACATATATGTAGGCCTGTCAATGGATCGGATCATGACCCGATCCGATCCGAGTTTCGATCCGATTAAACCCCCAAATGAATTTTTTTTGACCCGCCAATCCGCCCCGTTTACTGACCCGATCCATCTACAAATAAATGGATCGAATATGGATTACCATTGACCCGACCCGTTTAAAATCTGATCTTTATATAAATAATGAGTCAACTCAATCAAAAAAAGTAAATGATTCAATATATATATATATATTGAATATAATTCTTTTTATATTTATATAAATAATGATTGAGTTCAATCAAAAAACTAAATGATTCAATTCTTGTTCCTCTGTGCTTCAATTATGAAGGCATCACCATTGAAGGCCATAAAGGGGACAAATTTCAACGGAGGAGCACGGAAATGAAGGGGAGGCCGCCGCCTAGCCGAAACACTATAATACAGGCACATGGCGACAGCCGCGCTCGCTCCTTGTGCCATCATTTCCAGGCACGGGCGCGGAAATTTCTATTCGACGAAGGCCTTCGGACCTAAGTTTCGAGCCTCCATCGGCAGCTCCACGCCTTCCTCTTCCTCTCCACTGGCGCCTCGCGATCTGTGTTTGCCCGACGGCGATTCGTCACCGGTTTCTCCGCCGACTGTGATTCTCGCCTCACCGCAGGTGTTGCCGTCTGGGTCCGAACGCACTGGTCGGATGGAGGCTGGGAGGTACGCCAAGGAGCTTGGTGTGGCGGTTCGGGTGGTGCAGATGGCCTGCTCGCTGTGCCAAGGTGTTCAGGAAGGGCTGATAGGGACCAAGAGGGAGCAGATCAAGTCCAAGGACGACGATTCTCCGGTTACTATTGCAGGTTCTTGATCTTAACCCTGATTAATTTCAGATTTCATCCGGAATTAGTTCTATGGATTTGGGTATTTCTGTGAAGTTCTGTGGATTCTTGGATTAGAGTCGGTGATTGGCTTTTAAGATTTGGGTTGAGGTGAAATTGGTAAATGCAGTGTTGAACATGGCTTAGGTCACTGTTGTTTCTGTGATAGTTAAAATATGTGGAATAGTGATGGTTATTTGATCCTAATAGTCTCTTGGAGCCATGTTAAGATCATCTGACAAATGGGTTTCTTTGGGCAATGTAGTATATGGCTGCTCGATTTTGTTCTCAATGTCTTCTTTCTGATGTGTATATGAGGAGAGCACATTCTGGTGAATTCTTTGGGCAATGTAGTATATGGCTGATACATTTTGTTCTCAATGTCTTCTTTCTGATGTGTATATGTGGAGAGCACATTCTGGTGAATATTTCTGTGATATGGAAGTGAGATACTTTTGCCTTTGATCTTTTCCCATATAATCAGTTTATTTGCGACCAAGAGAGGTTATTCAATCTATATGGATAATCGTTTGTCCAAGTTTAGGTATTCAGCAACTAAGAACAAATTTATAAACATAACAATAAGCAGAGCATTTCTAGCTGAAATGAACTGGTTTGTTTGAAAAATCAACGGAAACTTGGTCATGTTTATCAGAGAACAAAGACTCCATAAGATTAAGAGAAATAGTTAAAGCATGTCAAACAATGATGTAGTGATTTTCTAGCTGGCAGGAGGTCAGTGATTTTTTATTCCAAAAGAAAATAAATTAGCAGGATAGAGGTACATTCCTGTTTGAATCATTTGAAATGTTAGTAAATATATGAAGGTTTAAAGTCACAATGTCAAAAGAGATGAGGTAAGTACTTTAGTTTAGTGTTTGTTGTTGAGTACAAAAAACTATATCCACTAGCCCACGGTTTTGCTAAGTTGGCCACCAACCATGCACCTTTGGGGCTCTGAGCTCTGTAGCATCCACATAATAGGTGAAAAGTTGCTTGCCAACCACACCAAGAAGCCTTCGCCCATGATCAAAGAGCATCGTAACGCAACCCACTTGACCATGAGCTTTATAGAAGCCATTAAGTTAAACTTAAGCCAATTAAGAGGAGGGTAACACAAGAGTACCAAGGTTATATGCGGAAGAAGGCGCGAGGGAACCAAGATATCCAATACGGAATGAGCTAAATTAGTCCTCTGGATATCCACGTGTTAGCCGCTATAATAGAGGGGGACAAGTAGACCGCAAAGTGTCTTATTGTTGCCAACTCGCCAAATATAGTAGCTAGCACCAAAAAGTCTTGTTGCTAGCACCAAAAAGTCTTATTACTTGAAGATTGTGGGGACCTCATCAAGCTTATGCAGCGAGGGAACTCAATATCCCATCAACAGATGTCAAAACCACCAAAGGAAAATGTAGCAAAACCAGCTTTAATTCACATCTTATACTCATCTTCAAGCTATCCCGTGTATTATACATGTGAGGTATTCAAATATTATTAGATGGACAATTTAAGTGTTCATTCAACAAAGCCAGCTATCACATATATTTATATATAGACACGCACACATGCATGAAAGCACTTGACTGATACCCTGATCACTGTTTTTCATTCTATTGCTGGTTTATGGTGATATATGTAATCATCAATGTTCTACTTGGTGGTTGTTCTTTATGGAAGTTTTTTTTGATGAACATATATATTTTCACTTTTTTTGTTGTAAGCAATTTAGGCAATTATGAACATTGATGGTATAAATATAATTAACAAAAAGGTAAGAAGTTGTGAAACTTCTGACAATATGTAGGGAAATGGTAAACTTCCAAATGAACCTTTTTATGTCAAAGAAGTAGCAAGTTTTAGTAGTATTTTTTTCACTGAGATTTAAAATGATAAGAAGGTTATAAGATTGGGCAAAGAAGGGGAACCCCCCCTCAAGTTACTGATTTTTTTAATTATCATTCCGACTGGTATTATATTAAATTCTATTATATATATATGCGTGTGTGTGTGTTTGTGTGTGTATAACACTTATGCATGTCAGTTTTTTCATAGAACATGTTCAAATATTGCTCATATAGTGATTTCCCGTTATATCATAGATTGGGGAGTGCAGGCAATTGTTAGTTGGGTTCTGTCAATGTGTCTTGGCAGTGATAATGTGTCAATAGTGGCCGAAGAAGATGCTCAAACTTTATCCAGGAAGGATTCATCTAGTTTGCTGGAATCTGTTGTTAAAGCTGTCAATGGTTGCTTAGTTGAAGCTCAAAAATATGGACTGAAAGTTCCACAGAAGGCACTCAGTAGTGATGAAGTTCTTCAAGCAATAGGCAGATGCAACTCTAACGGTGGCCCCAAAGGAAGATTTTGGGTCCTTGACCCTGTTGATGGAACTCTAGGGTTTGTTCGGGGGGATCAATATGCTATTGCTTTAGCATTAATAGAAGATGGAGAGGTCGTTCTGGGTGTTCTCGGCTGTCCGAACTATCCTATGAGAAAGCAATGGCTAAACTACCATCAACGCTATTACAGGCTAATGTCTAAATTATCAGCCTCTGCTTCTGGATCGTGGCATAAAGGATGTGTAATGTATGCTCTAAGGGGCAGCGGTCAGGCATGGATGCAGCCGCTTATCCATGATCATGGAAAAACCGAATCCCATAATTTTTCTGCAAGGTTGATCAAAGTATCTTCTCTTGATGATCCAGTTTTTGCAACTTTCTGCGAACCTGTTGAGAAGTCTAATTCAAAGCACTTGTTTACTGCTGGATTGGCACAAAGTGTTGGTCTCAGGTATGAGTTGCGTTTATGCTCAATTCTCTTGTGTATTTATTTTCTTTTGATTACGTTCTCTCGTGTATTTTGTTAAGGGAATTCATTGTCTATTTATATATTAATCACTTAAATCTCTAGATTTACATTGTGCAGTCTTATAATGCCTTTATCACGATTTGAAATTCTATGTAGTGGGCCGAAGGTTGTGTTCCTAAAATGACATGTAACTTGTGTTCCTGTGTATTGTAAATGTTTATGCATCGAACATTTAACATGTATGTTTTGCATGCATCACACCATTCAAATGTGAATAAATGGAATCTATCTAGAATGAACATGCCGACAACATTAAACATCGTGTTAAAATCATGGCATTTACTCTTTATGAGTTTGAGCAATCTAAATGCTGTGATTTTGATGGTTTATTTAAATAGTCATGTCTACTGTGTCATGTATGCAGATTTTCTTCTCTAAACAAATTATAATGACTTGTAGAACCTGGATTTTTTACCTTCTTGTTCATTTTGTGCATGCAAATCAGTTAACTGAGTTTGAAGTTTCAAAAGCTAACCTAGCTGTAGACCTAGCATGTTATAGCTGTTTATAGAGAATTTTCGAACAATTTATCTCTTTCTAAACTTTCAATTTTAAGTATTTAGGTTGTGATTTTAAAATAATTTGGAGTAACATTCAAAGTGCATTTTTAGCTAAGCCAGCAGCAGACATTTTATTTCCTTTTTTCTCTCTGGTTCTTCTAGAAACTCTATAGTGTACTTGGAGTTAAAAGGGCTACCCAATAAATAAATTAAGTTTCTAATTTATGAATCTAGAGGCATTAAATTTGCATATAAATTAAGAGGCCATTTCCAGTATCATAAATCGGTTAACCCGTAACCACATGGTCACCAACCCTGTTTGGTTTGGGATTTGAGTGGGCTTATATTTGAGCTTCATTTTTGAGCTTTAAGTTAATTAGTTATCAGTGCATTTAAAGTTGTTTAATTCTGAAAGCTATTTGGTTGGTGATGAGATTTAATCTGGATTGAACCCCCTTTTAAATGAGAGCTTTTTGATATCTGGTCATGGGTCATAAATGTGAGCCGGGATAAAAGTTTTGAAATTTGGATTAAATTTGAGATTTGAGTCTCAAAACGAACAGAGCTGCAGCCACTAGGAGCTGAAGCTACAGAGTTTCATACATGATCATGAAAATGCTGGACATCATTGGGTAGAGTCTCATACTAAAAATTTCTTCTGTTTTATTATTTCTGCTAGAAAGCAACCCCTGCGAGTCTACAGCATGGTGAAATACGCAGCAATTGCCCGTGGAGATGCCGAGATATTCATGAAGTTTGCAAAGGCTGGATACAAGGAGAAAATCTGGGATCATGCGGCCGGCGTTGTCATCGTCCAAGAGGCGGGTGGGGTGGTCACAGATGCCAGCGGCCGACCTTTGGATTTCTCTAAAGGAATCTACTTGGAAGGTCTCGATCGAGGCATCATAGCTTGTTCCGGTTCTCTGCTGCATGAGAAGATCATTAAAGCCGTAGATGCGAGCTGGGATTCATCAAATTTATGATCCTATCGAGTTATTAGCATAAACTTATCTGGAGAATTCTTTGTACATTAACTGAAATGGTAAGTTTTTTGCGATAATTGTGCTTGATGATAACTGACTTCTGTCTGCTGACGAACATCTGCTTTTGAAGAGCAGGAATAATCCTCTGGAGTTAGAGTAAGTTGGAGGTGTTCTACAGAAGAGTGAGGGGAAGGAGAAATGGGGACAAGGTGATGAATTTCCTCTATCCAATCAGCAGTTTTGGGTTGGTTTGTCTGCCAATCTTTCCACATTTTCTATGTTGAAATCTTTTCTGTGCGCAAAATAGGAATGTGATGTTTAATAGTAATATAAAAATTTCATAACCACCAGTTTTAGCTGAAAAATCATGAGTTTTTAGTCTTAACCAATGAAAATAATTATTTTCAAGCAGAAAAAAGACATGCTCTAAATGCATAGAGGCTCGTTTCTTTATCGCCAAAATGCCTGTTTTCGATCTAAATTTTCGCCCCACTGAATTTTCAGTTCAAGTACCGAAGCATGAGATGATTTGGGATTTTATTTTCTTTGCTCGACTTAATTTTGTTCTTGCCACTATAAGGTCATGTTTAGATGAGTTTTTTGTCACAATTGTGTTGTTGGTTGCAATTAATTATTTTAGAAAAAACAATATTCTGTCAATTAATTATTAGCATAAGCTTATCTGGGAATTCATCAGCAATTTTAGTTCTTTTTTTTTTTTTAAATAGCGTATTTTAAACTCCATAATTTTCAATCAAGTTTCTTCCCCCCCCTTCTTTCTGCATATATATATTTATTTATTTATCTGCATGTACTCATATTTTCATATTTTATTAATTTTAATATATAGATTCTGAGATATTCACGCTCCCAGTTAGGTCCCAAAAATTGTATCATCATGCAGATCCTTTCACATGATTACACAGTAATCTATTTTTTTAAAAAAAAAATCTTAAAAAAATATTTTGCATAAAATAATTTACCTGTTTGATGCAAGAACTAAAATAGAACCAAAAAATATTAATTTAAAAAATAATAATAATAATAATAAATAAATTTTTAAATTATTCAACACAAATTCTAATATAAAAAAATATTATTTTATTTTATATATTCAATAATTTAAAATAAAATATCAATTTTATTTCACAGATATCAAATTTAAAAATTTTAATACACAAGACAAATAAAATTATTATATTCACATATTATTAGATACCTGTTTAAAATTAACTTAATTAATTTTAACCACATATTGATAGTCATTGCTACGTATCTTATATTTATAATTTCATACAACACACTTCCATCTAAAATGTGATTTGATTAAAACATTAATGAGCTTAGGCCCATAATGAGAAGCCCGTAAAAATCTTATTTTAATTAATCTTAAGATTAATTAAATTCAACTAAGCTATAAAATTTCCCAAAATTAATGTATGGGATAATTTTATGCAGCCACCATTAATAGCTTATGGGATGTTTACGTCGCGGGATTTTCTAATTCACGGCTGCCTCATGACTTTATTTTTATTTTTGAAAGTGAGGATTTCAATGGCAATTTCTCGTGATTCTTTTTCATCGACTACACAGATGATTTCATAAGAATTTGAAGACGACCATCTAAAGCTAGAAGAGCGGTTTGATCATCTAATCTAGAAGAAGAACAAGATTTATTTTCTACATCCCGATCAAATATGAAAGGCTGAATGATTAATATAAGTTTCTTTTCCTATCTGATTTTTTACATAATAAAATCTCTGTACTCTCTCCGTAAATGTAGGAAAACCCCTTTGAACCATATAAATCAAAGATAGCCCGACTATGCAAACATTCACACTATATTAACTCAAGAACTCTTTAAGTATTATTAAAAAAAAATTACAAAAAAGAAAAGCTAATCTTTTTTTTTAAATCAGAAAAACAAACATTTGAACAACCTAACAACAAAGAACAAATTACTGCACAAGCATCAAACAAAGAGCTACGACACACCTGTATCTGCCATCTGCTCCTCCATACCCTGAAGATCATTTGATGAACAACGAAGGTTCTCATACGGCTGCTCTCATTGCGCCGCGCGCCGCCTCCCTCTTCATCTCGGCAGCCTTTCCGCTGCCTCTGAAGTACATGTATACTTGCTGCAAAGAGATCCCAAAACAAAAGTTAAATGTAGTTTATGAATAAAATTAAGAACGTAGAAATTAGAATGAATGGCCAAGATGGCCTCCAACCAAACAGGGCCGAAGAGGATCTGAATTTTATGAGTGCGACTGACCAACTCAAGCTCAACCAAATCTGCTTTGGATTAGCCAAATCTATCTAGAAATCCAAGAATCATGATTTTTTTTTTTTTTATGATTTGAAGAATCATGAATTTTAATTACACTACAACAACAACAACAACAGCCACCAAGCCTAAAGATCATAAAATAAATCAAAAGGATTAAAGTTATCACAAGACTTTATATCCCTTCAGGAGGTTAGAGTTTTCGGATCAATCCGAACCGAACCCAAAGTTTTTTATTAGGCATGATTCTTCAATCTGAATTTGGCCCAAAGCTTGAATGGAAACTTTCAGGTTGGATTGTCAATTCATGTGCAACTTTGAAACCCCTAATACCAAAAGAAGATGATTCATGCTGAACACTTGAATGCTGAGAGTTACCAAAAATCCAATATCATTTAACTAAATCATGAAACCAATCCCCTCAATCCTCTTAATTAATCAGGCTAATTTTGAGGTTTTACTGAATGCCTAGTACGCATAGCAAGGTACTGTATAAAATCCGCTCAGCAAAGAGTAGAGTGAAAGAAAGAGTATGACCTGAAGAACCCAGATGCTCAGTAATGTTTCAATGCAGAAGAAGCCAAAGCCAATGAAGTAGAAGATCTGAAGTCAAAAATATATTCCAGATTCATCAGCAACATTTTCAACCACTTACTTGAAGTATATTGAGAAATTCTAAATGTAGATTCTACACTTGAAGGATACAGGATTGCAGAAAAAGCATCAATGTTAAGTAATTTCAAAAAGGATGTGAATCTCTTAAACAAAACTGCCTTCCATCAAATTTATACAAGTATACAGATACAAATACATGCATGTATACATGTAAACATGTGTGTGCACATGGTCACAGATGTGTGCGCGCGTGTGCGGCTATATTCTTTCTATTAAAATCTTTTTTTATTTGATTCATTTTAATCAAAATACACATTCAGCTTCAAATTATTATCTTTGATGAAAATAAATTTAATTGCTCATAGAATACTAAGGTTTTTCATGCCTCCATAACATTGTTTATCATAGAATACTCTTTAATATTTCTCCGTACTAAGGTTTCAAAACTTCAGTTTCGATTTCAATCACAAGATGAAAATATCGATTTTTCCAATTTCAATAATTTTGGTAGTTTCGGTATCGACAATCTCAGTTTTTTATAAATTATTTAAATTTTATAAATTCAAAATTGAATTTATTAATGATATTTATTGAATATTATTTTTTGAAAAAAGACAAATTTCAATAGTTTTAGTTGAGTTTCAGAAGTGCTGGCCGAAACTCAACCAAAAATACCAAAGGTAATGCCACCGAGTTTCGGCTGAAACTACCGAGTCGATAGCTTCTGCGAATCGGTTTCCACCAAAAACTGAGCTATTTTGGCCGAGTTTTAAAACCTTGCTCCATACAAGCCAACTAGCTTTAAATGTATTCGTAATGTCCCTGTTTGTATTTGCATTTTTGTAAAAGCCAAACCAAAATACATTAATTGATCCTTCTACAAAATTTTATGTCATTAGTGATTTATAACTATTAATTTTAACTCTGCCAAAATTACAAACCATGTATTTGATATTTGTTGACTTGTTTGAAATGCCCTCCATTATTCTAACATTTCAATAACTTTTTTAAAACATCACCTCTTATACACATACAATGTCGAAAATAAGAGGTACTATTAAAACAAGAGTAAAAAGTGTTATGGATATAAATGTACAACGTAGTAAAAAAACAAGTATATAACATTTGGGTTGTATCTATCGCATATTGATACAAATGCATAATGAAAAGAAGAAGAGACGCTACTAAAGCAAGTAGATAACATTTATGTTAAACAATACAAAAGAAACTTATAGAATGATAAATTGGTTAAGACGTTTTATAAAGAAATTTAGATAAGTTCAACATGGCAAAGGAAGTTACATAATACAATATCAACCCGTAAATAGGATTAACAAAGTTGATCCCAAATAGTTGGGATAACGATGAGGATGATTGGTCCTACCTCCTTGGTGAGGACTACTTTAGTCAATCTCAAACTACTTCTAATACTTTCATAAAAAAAAAGATACTTTTAATACTAATCATGGCTTCAACATATACATCTCCAATAAATATATTTGACATAAACAAACACACACATAAATACAAACACAATTATATACATGTTCTTACTTACAAAATGAATTAGATCCATTGCTCAGCCAAACTAGTGCAACACATGAATAACAGGCAACTAAGTACCGCCAAAGTTTGTGCCACATAAGCTCATTATTTACACAGAAGGCGTTATAGGCCAAAAGTAAATCGGAACAAGTTAATGTCACATGAAGATGACAGGTTCGAAATGGGAAGTTAGGTTTCTGGAAGAAACTTCGCAATATGGTAATTAGAACAAAAAACAACATAAAGCTGGCTGAGGATGCCATGCATAATAACTTACCCCAACTATGACAGAATCCCCAATAACATCTACAGCTGCCAAGATACCACTGTTTTACAGAAGCATGTCAGAAAATACTAGAAAAGGTGTCATATCACCAAAAAATGAAATGTCAGCAAGCTCAAAATTATTTTGGAAGGTATATTCATTAAAATTTCGCTGACAGAAACCCACACAACTGTTGCATGATACCTTATCAAGCAAAAACAATCAGTAGCCATGTAGCCCAATTCTATTCACGCATTTCTATCTGTAAATGCTTCTCCGCTATCTATTTTTAATGAAGGGAGATAAGTATAAAACGTGAAATAGTCTAAGCAATTTAAGGTTCTGTTTGGTTGGAGGCCAGGCCATGGCCAAAATGGCCTCCAACCATTTTATTAAAAATTATAATAAAAACAAATTAAATATAATATATTAAAAATTATATAGAATATAATACAAAGTGAATTTTTTATATTGAAATTTATATATTGATGATGAAAACTATTTTTTTTTTTTAATAAAATAGTTGGAGGCTATTTTGGCCATGGTCACGACTACAATGGCCTCTAATCAAACAGGGAAGATTATGTCTCTACTGATAACTTTAGCATATCATATTTTCCTTGTAGAAAAAAGCATATAACTGGATCTTACGTAAGAGATTTTCCTTTGAACAGAATAGGAGGAGTCACAGCAGCAAAGATACAAAAAGCAATGTGAAGCTGCAAAGCAAAGAAATGTGTTTGGTTTACGATTTAAATGCAGAAAACTTAAACAACTGGAATTTCATTTATTGTGACATACCAAGTAAAAAAGAAAAAACCATCCAAACTTCAATGCACTGTCAGTCCTGGTTTATTGTAACAACAAACATTAGGCCAAAACTAGAATACACAGATAAATCCAAACAAGAAAAAGAAAAAAAGGCTAAATAATAGAGGTTGATGAGCCTGTGCCTCACCTCATGGCATTATAAAGAGGGCGATACCACAGTACATATGCTCCAGGGACACCCGAGATAAAGTAGATGATGGCAAGTAACCAAATTTTTACATCTGAAGCAGAAAACGTGTCATTCAAAAAAACATCAAACATGATTTAGAAAACGGAGTTTAACGACTTGAAATCTATTTTTTTGTGATAGAAAACTCACTTGAAATCTTTATCCAAGCTGCAGTAACAGCTATAATGTTCCAGAACAGGCATACAGTTAACCCTGCAAAACAAGGAAGTGAAAAATGCAAGATGTCATAAAGACATGCCTTCCAAAGAACATAAAGTAGAAAGTTTTTCAGATACTTTGCCAAAAGACGCCTAAGGAAATGTTGATAGTCTCAGCCAGAAACAAGAACAGTAATGAAAAATGACTGTGAAGCTTTCTTAGCAGTTGACATGACTCCAAGCATTAGTGGGAGGGGAACTAAACTAGTAAAATTACTATGAATCTTTCTTGGCATGACTCCAGAGAATCAGTGGGAAGGGAACTAAACTTGTAGAATAACTATAAAGCTTCTTGGCATGACTCCAAAGCATTAGTGGGAAGACATCTAAACTTTCCTGGAAAACTACAAACACTGAAGTTTGTTGATTCTCCTCAACTGGAGAAAATTAAGACAGTACTGTTGGGCAGCTTAATGAACATCACTATTTTTTTTTAGTGTTACAAAGGATGTCAGTGGTTACATAAAGTAGTGAATGATGAGGAGATTAAAAAATCCTATGAGGAGCCATATTCTTTTCCAATCCCCTTTCATTCTCCAGTAGGTGGAAGAGTGATGGCGTTTATAATTGGTGCTAAGAGATAATTTGCTCCTTAGCTGTGAATAGGGTTAACATCGAGTCAAGTTCGAGCTATTCAAGTGTGAATTCAAATTGAAATTTTCAAATTTACATCAACTTGCAATCGAGCCAAATTTGATTTCAATTCGAGCCAACTCGACTATATTTTCAATTTTGATTCAACTCAAATTTAAATTCGAGCTAAGCCAAAATTTAAAAGTTTATTTAACTCCCTCCCAACCTGTAATCATCTTTGCTCTAAAAATTCCTGGAGTTTGTTTTTGGGTGGTTGTACATGAAATGGATTCCGAAAGGAAATCAAATAAGAGCTAGAAATATAGTTGGGCTTTTAATTAATAGGCTGAGACTAATCCTTCAAAAGAATGACACTGGTTTGACATGGCACATGGCGCTGCTTAAAATTTTTTGGAGGAGATGGGAATCACAAGATATACGATGAAAATTTTTTATTCTTTCCTTCACGTGACTTCATTCAAATCATGGAGAAGTTGTTCGGTGGCAAGATTAGGGCCAAGTGGCAGTAGGTCCAACAACTGCGAAAAGGTCTACGACAATGCGGGGTTGATGGTTGGCGATGGCGGAATGGAGGCACAAGGTGGTTTGCTAGCTAGGGTTAAGGGATAGAAAATCAATAAAAATGGCTAGGATTTTTGAAAGGAATTCTCCAATTATTTTTTCTATTTTCTCAATATAAAATAATTAGAGTTAAAGGATTTTCACCCTAGTTCCCTTGCTCTTCCTTCCGGGATATCAACCCCTTCTACGATATCGACATCTCTTGAAATCTTCTACAATCAGAACGTCAACTTGAATTTTCATTACTCAAAGTTCAATATGAAAGATCAATTACTAATCCCATCATAAAATAACATTAGGCAATGTAGGACAAAACAAGGCCCTTAAATATTAAAATTAATTAATAAATAAAGACTTTTAATAGATAATTTGCAAGTGTATTGATTCGGTCAATGTAATGCACCTCTCAGCTTGACTCTTCTTATTGTTGACTACCAACATGAGGGGCTCGAGTATATCTCACAAGACGTCAGTGGTGGCTCAAATGCAAAAGTTCACAAGAATGCAATTGCCTAGACCGCACGGGACAACTTTAAAGGAAACATCTTGATAATTAAAGACCCAATTTAAATCCAACCAGTTGGTTATGCATGGATAGAATTAATGTATATTAATTTTATTTTATGTCAATTTATTATTTAGAGAGTTATTATAAGTTTAAATTAATCAAAACCTTATTTATTTTAATTAGTGAATTTGTTTAATCCCACATGACTTGCTTTTATATTAGGACAGAATTAATGTATATTAATTTTATTTTATTTCAATTTATTATTTAGTGAGTTATTATAAGTTTAAATTAATCAAAACCTTATTTATTTTAATTAATTAGTGAATTTGTTTAATCCCACATGACTTGCTTTTATATTAGGATAAGATTAACCCTTTTTAAATAGATCCTGTACTCAAAACATTTGAATAACTTTTAAGGAATGGCAATTTGAGTTTATATGCAATTGACTTTGAAATGGGTTAGTGCAAGAGATTCAGATCAGCATCCCGGAGTAGAATGATAGGAAATCTAAGATCCGAATTCTTAAAACCCTAGTTACATTTTTTAATTCTATTGTAAAAAAATGAAAAAAAGAGAAATTTCCCATCAGAACTCTAGCTGCCAACCTGATGTTCAACCACTCACCACTGTCGTGGCCATGCCTTCATCATCCCTATGCTACTGCACACCACCGCCTTCATTTCGTTGTTGCAATCATTCAACTCACCATGATGTAAGATTTCATGGAATAATTTTAGTGTTGGAGCATGATTAAAATATGGTATTTATTTTGACATTTTATTTAGTTCTTATTAGATTCGTTTTCATCACACATTTCATTTACATCTATATTATACTTATTATCTTATCTAGTGTGAGTCTGTGGTGATATTAATTTATATTATATATTTAGAATGGATCTCAATCTAAGAGATCAACTAGCCAATAAAATGGCTAAGATTGATAAGACTGATAGGATTGCTCATCTAGAAGTAGTGGTCTCTAGTATCGAATGATAAGTTATAGATCTTATAGTTTATTTGGATTAGAAGATTTAGATGAACTATAATTTTAAATATCAACCTATTTATGATATGAGGTGTGTGATAGCATCATTGAGAAAGTGAAAATAGTTATTTTTAAATATATAAGAAAAAGAGATGAAGAATAAATAGAGAGATGAGTGGAGAGCAACAATCCACTATATTTGATTTTTGTCATACGCTCGTAATGGAGTATATACTTAGTTACTAATTTTCCCTCTTATTTTATGTAAAATTTGTAGCAAAAAATGGCTTTCTAGGGCTTGAAATAAAGTAGCTCCAAAAACTAATCTTGAAATACAATTAAATACTTCAAATAATTTTTTGTTGGATTATAAGTTGATGAATAACGCGTCGTTGCCGGGTCCCAAGTCCCGGATGAGAAACGCGGAGGGTTGCGTTAGACAGTCGACAGCCAGCGTAAAACTTGTCGAATCAATCATGACATGAATCCTTTAGAAAATTGCACTAAAGTTAGGGCATTCCCTGGAAGAAAAAACTGTATTGCCTGAATACAGTGAAAAATAGGCAAGGGCCGCTGCATCGACGCCCGGGTGCAGTGAAAAATGAGCAAGAGTCCCCACATCATGGACGGATGCGGGTAAAGAAGCTAGTCCATCATACTAAAACTCAAGTCAGTAGGATTAGATTAGAAACTTGGAATATTATGATTCATAGAAAGATTAATATTTTGTACCTGCAGGAAACAAAATGGGTTGGGTAGAAAGCTAAGGAAATTGATGGCTTAGGTTTTAAACTTTGGTACTCTGGTAAGAATAAAAATAAGAATGGAGTGAGTATAATTTTGGATAAGAGCTTGAAGGATCACGTAGTGGAAGTTAAGAGAAATTGTGATAGAATTATGGCTTTAAAAATTATAATTAATGGAATAATTATTAACATTGTAAGTATGTATGCTCCCCAAGTTGGCTTGGATGCGAGCATAAAGGAAAAATTTTGGAATGATTTACAAGAGTTAATACAAGAGATACCTCAAGAAGAAAGATTATTTATTGGAAGAGATTTAAATGAACATGTTGGAAGTGTTGCTGAGAAATTTAATAGTATCTATGGTGGATATGATTTTGAAGAGAAAAATGAGGAGGGTAAAACTATTTTAGAGTTTTCTTCAGCATATGATTTTGTAATTGCTAATACTTTATTCAAGAAGAGAGAGGAGCATGTTATCACGTACAAGAATGGAACTTCAAGAACTCAAATTATTATTTTCTTATAAGAAAATGAGATCGCTTGGATTGTAAAGATTGTAAGGTCATTCCAAGTGAATATTTAACTGCCCAACATCAATTAATAATTTTAAATTCCAAAATAAAGTATTGGAGAAGAAATAATAAGTCAAAATCCTATTCTCAGGCTCGATGATGGAATCTAAAGAATGAGAACAAATGTATATTTAAGAAGAAGGTTCTAGAACTTGGGCAATGGAACATTAACGGGGAAACTGATCTTATGTGGTTGACAGTTGCTAACAGTATCCGTAAGGTAACGAAGCATATCGGAGAATTCAAAGGAATGATTCCAAATAATAAAGATACTTGATGGTGAAAAGATAATGTACAAGAAAAAATTAAGGAGAAGAAGATTTGTTATATAGATTGGTTTAAAACAAAAATAATGATAAGTGGGAGAAATATAAAGTGGTTCGACGAAAATCTAAGAAACCAGTAGGCAATGCAAAAAATATGGCTCTTGAGGATTTATATAAGAAGCTAGACACTAAAGAAGGAGAAAGACAATTATATATGATTGCCAAGGCAAGAAATAGAAAAACTAAAGATTTAATTGAAGTAAAATGTATTAAAGATGAATATCAAAGAGTACTTTTTAATATTGTCCTTATTGAGAAAACTAAAGAGGGAGCTAAAGCGAAACTAGAGCTTTGGAGGAATGCTCTAGAATCTAAAAGTTTTTATCTCAGCAGATCAAAAACTGAATATATGGAGTGCACATTTAGTTAAAAAAGAAATACTTATATTGGAGATGTGACAATTGGTGATCAAATTGTCAAAAAAAGTGAACGCTTTAGATACCTTGGATCAATTATACAAAATAATGGCGAAATAGATAATGACGTTGTTAGCAGAATTCAAACAGGATGGGTAAAATGTAGAAATGCTTCTGGTGTGTTGTGCGATAGAAAAATCTCATCCAGAATCAAGGGTAAATTTTATAAAATTGTAGTAAGACCAACGATGATATATGGTGCTGAATGCTGGTCTGCAAAGAGAAAACATACAAATAAAATAAATATTGCAGAAATGAGAATGTTAAAGTAGATGTGTGAATATACACGAAAGGATAGAATGAGAAATGAGTATATCCGAAAGAAAATTGGTGTTACACCAATTGAGGATAAACTTAGAGAAAGTCGGCTTAGATGATTTGGACATCTAAATCGTAGGCCGATTGAAGCTCCAGTTAGAAAAATTGAGTTATTGAATTTTGCCCATGTACAAAGAAAAAGAAGGAGACCAAAAAAGACATGACAAGAAACTATAAAGAGTGATCTTAGTTACTTAAACTTAAATAAAAATTTGATAACTGATAGAGCGCAATGAAAACAAAGGATTCATGTAGCCGACCCCACCTAGTGGGATTAAGGCTTGGTGGTGGTGGTTGTTGTTGTTGTTGTTGTTGTATAAGTTGATGAATGTTTATAAATTTGTAACAGATAGGTTACGTTGCGCTAAGTTCAATATATATATATACAAACATACTAGGTGGGATCGACAACATGGATCATTTGTTTTCACTGCGCTCTATCAAATAATAAGTCCTTATTTATCTTCAAATATGTGAGATCATTTCTGATGGTATCTTGCTGTCTTATTTTGTTTTCCTCTTCCTCTGAATAAATATATATATACATATCACTTTTAGTTTGTTTTTCAATTTGATGAATCACAAAATCAATTTGTTTTACGCTTCATTTTTCATATATTTTCTTCAATATAATTGTTAGATATTACATGTTATTTAACATATATAATCTTTGTTATTATATTTGTTGTATGATATCATATTCGTGCCTTACATTTTGACAAATTGTTGTCTCTCTGCATCTGCGGTATCCTTGTTTTATAGGTTTTAGACATACCGTGACAATAAATATAATACAAATAAGAAAAAATGGTAATGATCACATTAAATTGTTTTTTTAAGACTAACATGGACAAAATAGTGGAGTATTTCTAATTTTATAATAATCAATGATTTACTCCTATGTTAATTAGTAGTCAATGAATAATGAAAAATTAAGCATTTGTTCTTCATAGTTAGTGAAGACCAGTGTATTCATTTTATTCACACACTCTAATATAACTACTACATTTTTTGTCTACAAATGGACTTTACAATTTCCATTGTTCAGCATTTATAATAAAAGCACTATTTGCAGCTAGAAACTTCTGATGTTATTTTCTTAAAAGTATGCTTTCATGCAAGCATTTCAGCCGTGATGGAATACAATGGCCGTGAATATGCTAAAAAGCGAAAGTATTATATAGTGCAAAGGCAACATAAAAAACGTGTCATGCACATAGTATGGAAAATTTTCTTTTATAATACATATAAGAAAAAAAATTCATGTCAATGGTGAATCAAAGTGATAGAGAAGACTGCGTTAACATATACTGTGTACAAGGTAAGAAGGAAATGAACCTTAATAAAATTATGGAATGATAGTTACCTAGCAATGAGGCAAACGCCACGTACTGCATCCTCTGCAAGTGGACAGGTATTTCTTTGGCTATATCATGATGTATGATTGGGAAAAATGCTGGCCAATTTTTTTCTTCTAACACTATCCCAGCTGCAAGCACACAGATTTATCACATAGTAAATAATAGATAGATTGCAATAGCAACTATGTATTCATTAATAAGAACCATGAATTCTTTGGAAAATCACAAATAAAAACCTCGTGCTACAGCATCTTCTCTTCGCTTTAGTTCCTGTTCAGTTGCAAAAGATAATATCATCAACAATAAACTAAAAAATGAAGCACATATATATAGCAGTTGTACGTTGCAAAAGTACTAAGCAACACTTCTGTTAAATCCCAGATCACCAGCTGACCAAAAAGCTTAAGCTTATAGGTAATAGCTTGAGGCTAATTTTATATTCTAATATACCTCCTCACATGCAACTTATTTGCATTGTGAAGTTTACTATATTACCTTTATGCCATAAATAATTGAAGGTCGCCATGGTTTGAACTTGAAATGTCTAGCTCTGACACTATCCTAAATCCCTGTTTACCAACTAACCTAAAAGCTTAAACTTGCAGGTAATGGCTTGGGAATAGTTTAATATTCTAACTCGTGTAGAGAAATATGAACAAAATATTATACAGGATTTGGAAAGTAACAGGTGTTTGAAGACAAAAACAACCAAATTTTCTAAATTCAACAATTAAAACTTAAATGAGCATTACCTGTTCCCTCCTCCTCAGTTCTACTTCCTTTGCTTGAAGATCTCTCTCTTTTTTCCTTGAATCCTACATGCAAAAAGTAACTATAATGCCATAGAAAATAACATAATTTTCAATCTAATCCTTGGTTGCTTTGTTATCTTAATTCTGTAATTCCTGTTTTTGAAGATTTGGAGAAGTATACACTGTTATTACTAGTTAAAGTGCAGAAATATTTACGTAAGGTTATGAGAACTTGGAGCAATCGGGCATTCATATCGAATATATACTAACTCTTACACAATTATATGCAAAATTAAATTCCACAAGGATGGGTATTGTTACTCTAGGAGTCAGTGAAGTGTAAGACACAAATATTTCTAGCTATTCACATGACAATAACCTATCACAAATGTGTCCGATAACCAGCTAAACAAATCTTCAAAAAAACGGTAACAAGAAAATGAATCACTTAATTTACTTTATTATAATTTTAAATCATCTCTTACCGTTGTAGAATCAAGGGGAATACCAATTGTTGCACCATGATCATTGAAAAAACCGGCTGGTTCATGAGGAAGAGGTGAAAGCCTTGAATTAGCAGGGGGAACACCGCTCGTATTCTGATATTTTAGACAGCAATGTAGACATAAAAAAGGAAATTCTAGTGGTCAGATGGATATTACAATAATGTTATAGCTAGAATTTCAACCACTCAAGTAATGTTTACTAATTAAAAACTAAGAAATGTAGTGCAAATAACCTATATAACCCACTACGCCTCAAACAAAGTCTGACAACCAGAAACAGAAGAGGTGGTTGCAGTAAATTCAAACTTCAGAGTTTTCTATGCATTTCAATTTCTTGTTGCCTCTTTCATGTGCAATGCTATAATGAAATCCCTTCCACCCGAGACAGCGTCTTATGGGTATATTAAATTAATACCAGCAATTAATGAATCACATCCACTTCCAAATTTCTCTTCAATTTTTGATAGAAATTGATATAAAGGACCTGGAAATACTACTCAGATCTTAGATCCCAAGCACAGAAATTAGGAATCAGAAATTTACAGGAAGACAATACGCAGAAACCAATGCCAGAAAATTCATGGACACAGTGCTTAAGACAATTACTTGGATGAGAAAAACATGAACATCACAATAACTTAGTAATTAAGCTTATCAGACCAGATACTATGGAACACATTCATTAAACATATTCCACATGTTTCCCCAAATCAATTCAAATAAACTCTCTCGCATCTTCAAAACAAAACACAAGTCTCATCGGACATGATTTCCAGCCTAAGAACAACAAAAAGCTAGACGTATTCTTCTATTATACTTAATAATCATTGTGATATTGAGCAATAATACGAAATAGATGTATAATTACAGGTCTCCTCGCCTAACCGAACGATTATTTGTTGGCGAGAACAAACAGCATCGCTCAGGCAGAAACATAAGAAATTATAGCTTGTAGATGCTTCCGATCATCAATTCGCCTATACCGTAACCCTTACCCTAATCAAATTTCGAACAAATCAGAAAACACAAAAAACTGTCGATGAAACTCACCGCAAAGGGATTAACTTCCTCTTCGTCGAAGGGATTCGGATCGTAGCGTCGAGCCATGAGACCGCCAAGAAGGAGAAAGAGAGAAGGTAGAAGGGAAGAAGAGGAATAGCAAGGAGGAGGAGATCAGGAGCGCAACGCCGGTCCCCTCGTCGACTTCGCAATTTTATTTGGGCTTCATGCTCGAGGCCTTGCTCCTCTCCGCCGTCACTAAAAAAATCAAATTACTCCTTTACTTTGACGGTTCTTCATATCTTTTTTGCCCCAATCTAACATTTAAATTACGTCCTTGCCATCGCTTCACAAATATCAACTTCTGGAAATTACCTGACCTCTTCTCCTTTTTCTCGCCGTTTCAACTCGTTTATGATTAATTTATTATTATATTATAAATTAAAATATGCCTAATTTACCGTTTATCCTAATTTAGCCTAAAATATATATATTTAATCGAGTTTAAAGCCCAGTTTAGCTCGAGAACCAAAATCAGAATTAAACTAATTATTTTGACATCTCTCAAATAAAGTTGATATTTTTTTAAAAAATTATTTAATATATGAAATAAAATAATATTTTTTATATTAAAATTTATATAAAATAATTTTAAAAAATTATTTATTATTATTATTATTATTATTATTTAAACTATTATTATTTTGTTCTTTATTTTAATTTCGTGCCAAACAGGCCCTAAATATACGTGAGCATAAATTATATCTTGCTTAAAATCTGCCTATTCATTATGAATTTATCACACAATATAATACTATTCATTATAAGGTCTGTTTGTTTGTAAGGTTAAATTTAATAAAGTTAAAATTAAACTTGGATAGAAATATTTTTTTATTAAAAATTGTGAATAATGTGAAATAAAGTTAGTTATTATGTTGAGATATAAGAGGGATGTGATATAAGTTAGTTATTATTTTAGTAATATGTGTAAGATATAAAATAAAGTTAATTTTAATATTAAATTTTGTGTGATGTGATATGTTGGGTTAAAATTAAACCAAGTTAATTTTTAACTCACAGACAAACGGGGTGTTTTTACTAAGTCCTTGAGCTTAATTTTTGTTTTTTTGTTTGCACTTTGTTAACACGTGGTTCCAGCGCTGCATCTTCGTCGTACACGTAGCCCCCAGCTGGCTTTTGGCCTTCATTTCTTTTAATTGATCCATCTTTGTTCTCACAAGTCAGACCTCAGTCAAACCTCGGACACAATGGAACCAAGCCTCGTCCACGATGAGCCAGGACCATCCCTGATAACATCGTCCTCAATGTTACAAAGCGGTGCCTGTCACAATCAAGCTTCGTCCGACCGCGTCGTTCCCTGTACAAGATGCTTTTCCCAGACCCGCAAATCAAGGATTCGCCAGCTCAGCTGTCACGGATCCCTAGAAGCAGTACTAATATTAAAAGTTAGCATCTTCTTTTGCTGCTTTTGGTCCCTCCGGCGGCCAAGGCGCGAACTCAGAGCTTGTTCACCTCCTTTTCTCCGAAAAACCAGGATAAAGCTGCATTATCCGCTGCCTACAAATACCTCTGAACAGTCTTCATAGAAAAAGGAGGGGGGATCAAATATCAGACCAAGGAGGGTCCATCTCTGATTTTCCCATTCTCATTGTATCAAAGCCCCAACTGAGGAGCTCCTTTTATCTCTCTTTCTTCCAAGCATTGTATTAAGCCTTCGCGGCTACCCTTTTTCTCGAGTGAAATCCTTTTACTGATCGTTCGGTGGACGTAGGGGACTTCCTCCCTGAACCACCTAGTGATTTTTCGATTAGATTAGTCCAACTATGAATTATTTTTAAAATCTTGGAAAAAAAAAAGGAACCTCACAAAATGATACAAATGTAAAATACCTTCAATTCTAATATTCGTATTTATGTTAGTTGTGAAATAAAGTTAATTTTTATAGTTAAAATTTGTGTTGAATAAAAAAATTATCTCGAACCAAACGAAGCCTTAATGCTAGTCATGAAGCATGTCCGGCAAATAATTTATGAATTATGTGATGCCTTTTTTGGAAATAATTTTTATAAAATTTACTGAACATTTGGTTCAATTATGGTATTTAAATTTAATAATATTTTAAATATTATTTTTATAATTATAATTTTATATTTTTAAAAAATTTATTTTTAAAAATTATCAAATTAAATACTTATTTTTTAAATAAAAATTTAAGTAGATTCAAAATAATTTTAAATGTATCTCATAGACTCATATCAGGAATTAAATATTCAATTTGCCATGAGTTATATTTGAAAATTGGGACTATAAGCTGCTTAAATCTCTTGAAATTGCCTAAATTTTAAGCTAATTTTCAGTTAACACTCTTTCATTTACTTTTTTTTAATATGCTCATTTATTTACATTTTCGCCAATAAATTGAAGGTAAAGTAAGTTATTTTTGAGATTATCCTCTAGTCAATATATTATGCTTCTATAACTGCTTTGCCTAATTCTTCAGCTAGTTGATTTAAATAAAATAAAATTTATAATTTTTTTTAATTAGAAGATTAATAATGTGGTTGTGATTTATATGGATGTTTCAAATTCTAGTTAAAATTTGAGTCAAGCCATAACTATTTAATTGTAAACATATATTTATTTTCTCGATTGTGACACTCACGAGAAGGACAAGTGCATAGGCTTGCGTGAGTAAATAAATATACAGACTTATTGTCATACTCGATAAGACTAATTGATATTTGAGCAAGTATATGGACTTGTCAATTTAATAAATTATAATATAAAAATTTTACTACGACAATAGATTAAATTTAAATATGATTTCTGTGGGATTACGTACCTGCCTTAGCTCGAGCATATGATATGATATTTGGCGCGACGACGTCCATTGACAATTTTCGACTGTCATGGGGGGTGACGATCCCCAAAGCAGATACGTGTCTGCTGTGGATACGTGTCCACTAGAGGTCCTCACATGATATTTGTTGTGGATACGTGTCCACTAGAGGTCCTCACATGATATTTGGCGCGACGGCGTCCATTGGATATGCCTACGAAGGGCTATTCATGGGGGGTGACAATCCCCAAAGATGTAAAAGACAGCTGAGGCGTAGTACGAGAAATCACAGGCCCAAAAGATAAAAATAAAATTAATAAAAAAAATCTGCTCGTTACTTATATTTTTTATTGTTTTTGTTTATATGCTTATGTTGTACTCGCTATGCAAATTAGTTATATTTGTTTAAGATTTGCTGTTTACACTATGCTTTGTCATCTTTTTATTCTACATGCATGTTTAATTATTTATTATTCTTATTATATCATATTAACATATTATTATTATTATTATTTAATATTTTTATTTAAAGCTTTTGTCAGTGTACAACCTACGAGTTTATTCTAACAGACTCTGTTACTAACGTGGCAAGTACTGGAGCACTTGATCACGGAAATGGGGAGAATGCTAGTCAAGAGAAAAATTAGTTTATTGCTTTATTTTCTAGAGAGTGACTTTTGCTTATGTGTTCGGTTGAGACTGCAGTAGTTCTGCTTCATTTGTTTTAGGGGGCGTTTGGTTCAGTGTTATCTCAATGTCAATGTTATTTAGATGTCATGTTATCTAAATGTCATTGTTATTCATCAATAGACATTTGTTTGGTTCAATGTTATGATATTAGAAAATATCAATGCTATCCAAATTATTTTTGTTTAGTTGGAAGTTATTGGCATTATAATGACAAATTGATGGTGTTATCTTGAGATGTCGCCCAATTTGGAGTAACATCTAGATGTCATCATGTAATGGCAATTTTGTAATTAATTATAATGTTATTTAAAGATGTCATTAAATCAAACAATTAATTTCTAAAGATAACATAACATAACATTGAGATAACATTGAACCAAACGCCCCCTTAGTTGAATGTTTAATTTTATTCTAAGTTATAGTATTGTGAACTCTTGTAGTAGCTTTTGATCCGTTTAGTTTTCTTCCGCTGTTGATTTAATTCTTTTTTCTCCCCTAACTTAGATAATTTTTAGTGTGACGGCTAGGGTCGTCACACCTACACTAGTAAGCATCTAGCTGTCTCTTTCAGCCAGTTTGCTTAGGCGAGAGGAAGAGAGAGAGAGAAGGGGTAGGAAGCGATACGGAGATTGGGGATAACAATACTAATTAAAAATTTTAATAAATTTTTTTAAAAGAAGATATATTTAATATATTAGGAATTTAAATATTAAAAATGTAAATTTATAAATCAGCATTATATATGCATTAAATTCAAAAATTCAAATGTAATTTACTAAAAAGGTAAAGATGAAAGTATTACCAATTAATTGAAATAATTAGTTCTTTTCAATTATAGAACTGATATGGAATTTATTACTTAAAATTATTTAAGTAAACATGATAAAAAGTAAAATATATATAAAACATAAATTAATCATAACTTCTTTTTTATTCTTAGAAAAGCTATATGTGACGCCCGTTATCGAAGAAAGCAGAAAGTGATCGTTAAGTGATGCCTTAAAAGAAAGTGATCACTGAGACAAAGTGCTGCTCTCGACAAGCTTCTAAGTGGATAAAAAATTGTGAGAGAAGAATAGTAATAAATCGTCATACATCAGAAAGAGAAAAAGATCCTGAGCTGTTTAAGTAGATAAATTTTAAAATTACTTTATTTCATATCTTATATAATTTTCAATATTAAAATAAATTTTTTTGATATTAAATTTTAAAAATACAGTATTTTTTATCTAAAAAAAACTCAAAGTAAATGAGGTCAAAAGAATACTGTTTTTTTTTTATTGAAAGGAAATTTTATCTTTGAAACTAAAGGTTTAACTTGGCTTGAGATACACTTATGATGGGACATAAAATTAATTTAGTATGTTAAAAATTTTATATTTTATGAGACAGTATTAATGATTATATTAAAATTTGTGTAGTTTATAAAATAGATTATTTTTTATGTGAAATAAAGTTAATTGTTATATTAGAATATCCGAAGAATATATTATAAGATAGTTATTATTTTAATATATGTATAAGATATAAAATAAAATTAATTTTTTATTTTATATTACATGTATAATGTAAAATATAATTAAATTTTAATTTTAAAATTTATGTATAATTTAAATTATTTAATTAAAATTATTTAATTAAAATTATTTAATTAAAATTAATCAATTTAATTTTAATTTGACTAAACAAATAGGCTGCTTAACTAGAGAGAAGGCTTTGATCATTTTTTTCCTCCAAAATTATTTATAAATATTTAAATTAAATTTGAAATAAATAAAAAATAAAAATTTAAGATTTTTTTATAATGAAAAATGTGAAATAAGAATTAGCAAATAGCAAGAGAACAATTTGGAGTGAAATGCAGACCTGAGGACTAGCATAAAACATATGGTTAATAATAGGGAGCTGGTTATCATTTACCAAATTTTACCTGCACGCGGGAATCGTGGGACACGTGGCTAACCATTACGCGTGTTGTACAATGATCATGGACTTAGATCAACACCGGATCTGCAGTTCTGCCTGCCGCACATGGCGACCAGCTGTATCCATTTTACGCGAGCGTTGATTTCAACGCGTCGAACCACTTCGCACTCCGACATTTTATTTTTATAGGGACGTAGAAGTCCGACGGTACCAACTTGCATTAGACTTAATAAATGAGTTAAGTATTAAAATTTATATTTGATTCATTTAATAAATAAATTATCATAATTTCTTAATTATTATTCAGAAAGTAAGAGGAGAAAATATTTGCATTACAGTTCAATTATTAAATATATTTTTTTAAATTTATATTTTTATTATTTGAGAAAGCAATATTTGAGTTATTATAATTTTATAAATTTAATTTTCACATTATATTAATATAACTATGAAATTTAATTATTTTAAAATAACTAAATTATCTAATATATATCAAATAATTAATATTAAAAATAAAGAATAATAATTTTGATAAACGAGTTATTGGCGGCTCATAATCGTTGACTATTTAACATGCACCTGAGTTCTTTTAAATAGATTAAATTCAGTTCGACTCATTTATTACTTGAGTTTGATTTAATGATATTTTATTTAATTTGAAATTAATTAATTTTTTTGTTACTTAAAATTGATTCATTTAAAACAAATTTAATTTAAATTTGTAACCGACAATATATATATATATATATATATATATATATATATATATAAACATATGTATTTATAAAATTTTGAAAACATATAAAAAATTATTTATATAAAAATATTTTGATAATTAATATTTATTGATTAAAATATAATAAATTTTTAATATACATAGAATATTTTAATTAAAAAAATATGACTTATCATTTTTCTTGATATAAATGAGAATTAAAGTAAATTTTGTAAATTAAATTAAATTTAAATTTAAAATTTTAATTATGAATTAAGCCCGGCAGGCTTCAACAATACTGGAGGCCGGCCGGTCTTAAATTATGTTTTTATGTTAGATAATAAGATGATATCATGTGATAAATATAAGGATCCATAAGTAATAAATTAGGAACTTTTAAAAATACAGAATAATTTTTTAATTACCTCATGAATATTTTAAAGTAGTTCTGGTCAACCTTTTTAATCTGAACATATTTAAATTTGACTAAAATCTGTTATATTTATCAAGCTGATTGAAATTTGAACATCAAAAATTCATGCACAACCCATTTGAAAAAATATGTAGCTTGAACAAGTTTAGATGAAATACATAATGTAATGAGAAATTTAATAATTTTTTTGAATATTGACAAATATTTCATTTTTTAAATGCTTCGCCTCTAATTAGTTATTTCCAAAAAAAAAAAAGATTATTTTCCAAAACATTTTTTAATGAAAATATTTCAAAAAAGCATTGCAACTACCAGGTCACACCAAACAAAATTATTTCAGCTCAGATCTAATTATTTATGTGACATCATTTGATAAATTTAAAAATTAAGCAGTTTCATTTAAAAATAAATTTTTTTCGATAAATTATATTCAGATACTTCAGGTAGGGATGTCGTTGCTCATGACTCCCAAAAAATTAAAATATTATTAGATCCACAAACATTTTCGTTTAAAGAAAAAGAATTGTTTTTCTTTATGTTCTGCATATTAAAAATATCATAAATTGAACACAAATATTCAATAACAAGTAAATTCCTCATTTAACTGTCACAATTTGAATCCTTTGCTTTATTATTTTGAATTTATTTGATTTAGCACATTAATTTCAATTAAAATAAAATAAATTTAATTAATGGTACTTTCTTTTTTAAAGTTACATAAAAATATAAAATAAAATTAATATTTATCCCAAACAGAATATAAAATATAGTTAAACTTTTTATCTTACATAATAAGTGAAATAATATTATTTTTTATCTTAATATTTTATATTATACAAAGTATAATAAATATCATCTTTAACTTGATTAATATTTTTAAGTTTTTTCCAATACCTATTTTTAACTTTTGAAAAATTAACATTTATTTTAAAGCCGTTTTATCAAATACAGCACCAGTTGTATAAAACATTTCAAAAAAATATTTATTTTGAATTATATGTATGATAAAAAAATTAATTATATTAAAAATTAATAAAGTATAAATAAAGTTGATATTTGTTGCAGAGGGCACTTAGGGATTTTTTTTTGTTATGTGATATTTATTTTGAGAGCACTTGGCCCTGTTTGGCGCGAGGTCCAAAACAGGATCAAAATGATATTAATTTAAATAATAATAATAATAATAATAATAAATAAATAAATTTTTTAAATCATTCTACATAAATTTAAATATAAAAAATATCATTTTACTTTATATACTCAATAATTTAAAATAAAAATATCAACTTTATTTCACATTCTAGACCAAAATATTCAAATCGAGTATTTTGATCTAAGATGTGAAATAAAATTTATATTTTTATTAAAAATTATTGAGTATGTGAAGTAAAATATTATTTTTTATATTAAAATTTTTGTAGAATAATTAAAATAATTTTTTATTATTATTATTTTTAAACTAGTACTATTTTGGTCTTATTTTGGTCCTTGTGCCAAACAGGTTGGAGATTTTTTAAAAATTTCTGTATTTTCTATCTTTTCTAAGTTGTTTGTCGAGGTTCCGCAACTAGTTACCGCCCTTAGATGCAAAGCTCCAACCTCTAGTGATCAGGCCTTGTAGAACAGACTCGAACTTGACTTGAACCGATGGTTTGGGCTCGATCGGGTCAGTTTTTGTGTCTAATAAATTTATTTGGGTGAACCGAATCGAATCAAACCAAAACTTGGCGCTTTGGCTATTATAATTTAATAAATTATATGAAAGCTCCTTCATATATTAGATATAATTTTATTCCACGAGTCATTCACTCATTCATATATTTTTAAATATACTATCTTGTTGTTGTAATTATCTTTAATTCTATTTATTTTTTATTATAGTATGAGAATTATTTGGTATTTTAATTATTAAACTTAGCTCTAATACCTTACTATCAAAAAAAGAAAAAAATAACACCAATACTCAATATTAAATTAACTCTATATAGGTGAGAGTAAAGAAAAGTAAGTTAAATTAGAATTGGAGCATACATGCGATGGGTGCACGAGAGTTGTGAATTACCAATAGAATTCGGCCCAGACCCAATGGTTCGGGTCTAAGTCAATTCTATAGATGCAAGGGCAGATTTCGGTTCCATATATAGTTGAACTGATTAGGCTCAAGTCGGGTTCATAAAAGGCATGGAACAGACTCAACCCGACTCATGAATACCCCTAAACGCACATATTGGATCGATATGTTAGAATTTTTTTTTCAATTTGTTTGTGTAATAATATTACATTAAAAATTGTACAAAGAAAAAATAAATTTTTAATAATAAAATTTGTATAAAAGGTGATAAAAATTAAAAATTTGCAGTTATTTATTTTTTTGAGATGAGATATTTTTTTTATGACAAGATGAGATCAAAATAATAATATGTGAATTAATTTTTTATTTTTCTATTTTAAAATGAAGCATGCAAATTAGGCTTTTTTTTTACTTTTCGAATATTTTGATTTAAAATATAAAATAAAGTATATATTTTTATTAAAAATTATTAAATATGAGAAATAAAATAATATTATTTTATATTAAAATTTATGTAAAATAATTAAAAAAATTTATTATTATTATTATTATTATTTTATTTTAAATTAATATTATTTTTATCTTGATTTGATCTCATGAATCTAAATGTAAGTAGTTGAAACAGATTGTCGCACCACATGGTCCACGCCACCAGCGACAGTCGCCGGGGGCGGGAGAAACTGACGGAATTACCTCACCGGCTTACGCTTCACGCGTTGCTTTAAATTTTCCTAGATTTTCCCTCCTGCCACTTGCTCGCTCACACTCCTCTATCCTTCACTCCGTCGGAGGGGAGAGAGAGACAGAGAGAGAGAGGAGGTATGCAGTGGGGAAGGGAGATCTGCGATTCTTCTCCGTTAATTTGCGGTCTAGGGTTCCGATCTCGAGGACCGATCCCGATTTGAAATCTCCGCCTTCGATCCAATCGATCAATTTGGGATTTGAAGGAAATGGGGAAGACGACTGGCCGCGATTGGATGCAGATCTACTCGATCTACGGCACGGACGAGTGGCAGACGGTCGCTTTCCTCGTCTGCAACGCCCTTTCCTTCGCCGTCATCTCCCTCCTCCTCCTCCTTTACTTCTCCCCGTTCCTCTCCTTCGTTCACTCCGTCCTGCCTGGGCTGCCACTCCACTTCATCCGCTTCGCCGCGGGCTTCTCCGGCTCGGTGCTCGCCCTCTCCGCCCTCTGCCTCCTCTTCGCCGCCGCCAACGTGTTTTACTCCTCTCTCCCTCTTCGCTGGGACATGGCCCAGCGCATCGTCGCCGCCGTCCCCGACTGGTCTGCCGTCCGCACCGCCCTTGACGTCGGATGCGGCCGCGGCATCCTCCTCAACGCCGTCGCCCTCCAGCTCAAGAAGGAGGGCAGCTCGGGCCGCGTTGTCGGGCTCGACGGCCGCCGTGAAACCGCCGTCGCTGCCCTCCGTCGCGCCAGTGCCGAGGGCGTCCAGGAGTACGTCACCTGCCGCGAGGGGGACGCCCGCCGCCTCCCCTTCCCTGACGGCTACTTCGATGTGGTGGTCTCCGCCGTGCACCTCAGCAGCCTCGGCCGGAACCCGGGCGACTCTCCGGCTGCCGCGGCGGCGGAGAGGGTAAGGGGATTGGGCGAGCTGGTCAGGGTTCTGAAGCCAGGCGGGGTAGGCGTGGTGTGGGATTTGGTCTGCGGGCCGGATTTCGCCCACAAATTGAAGGACATGAGGATGGAGGAGGTTAGGGTTTCGGAGCGGGTCACTGCTTACATGGTTGGCAGCCATATCGTCTCCTTCCGGAAGCCAATCACCGCCTTGATGGATCCGTCGCCGCCCCCCGACTGGAGGGCTAACATCTGCTAAAGCTGTTCCGCCGGAGCACTAGACCTCAACTAGTACGATGTTCTCTCTCTCTCTCTCTCTCTCTCTGTGTGTGTGTGTGTGTGTGTGTGGGTCGTATTCTGAATTAATTTCTTCTCTTTTTTTCTTTGCTTTTTAAATCCTGAACTTCGGCCTACCGTCCTCTGCCAAAACAAGTGTGAATTTGATGGCTGAGGGTGACGGTGGGTCAAGTTTGGAAGCAGAGTTAGAATCCATCTCGAAGAGAGGGATTCGTTTAATGGGTAATTAATCTCGTGTTTTATCGAGCAATATATGGCTTCAACAATTATGCTCTCCACAAACTCTGTGTAAAAGTATTTCTGCGGGGAATTCGATATCTCTTTTGCGGCATTTGTGCAGTCATTTTCGTGCTTAATTTGCAGTTTGATCTTAGCAATGTTCTTCTGATTTGGTGGTTTGCTGTGATTTATTCAGGGGATGTGTCTACGCTGTTAATTTAGATAATATCTATTGAAAATTGAATTGTATTTTTGATCAAATTGATCAAATTGGTTTAATTTAGATAATATCTCAGCAACAATCCATTTTATGGCTCGGTTCAATCTCAATTTGGCATAAAATCAGATCAGGATGGCTGAAAATTTAATCCATTGGAAATGATAAATATTTTTATTTGTTTCCAACTAATAACCAAATATACATCCTCCATTTTCTCTTGTGATTTTTATTTAAATTTATAAATTATTTCTTTTAAGTTATAATTTTTAGATTAGATGGATGGTGAGGATCATAAGTAATTTAATGAAGAAATGCAAGAATGCCTAATTGCATATGATTTTGGCATGAAGATTGAATATTAATGGATAATCGGATTTAATTTGTCTTGGATTGAGTTTAAATCGGTTGCTAATGAGCCAAACCTAGTTTGGATTGCGGGTGGATTAAACTCTCATCGATCAAATCTTAGATCGGATCGAGGTAAAGTTGAAAACTTTGAGTTAATTTTAAGTTAATATTTCTTCAAGCTTATGGCAGAGGCCAGCAAAATTTAGTCCTCATAATTTTACTTTCTTACAGATAAGTCCAAAATTATTATTTTAAATTCAATTTTTCTTCTATAAGACTCAATTCATTTTTAATATATTTTAAATTCTATTTTGAGTTACACAATACTATTAAACTATTTATAATATTATTTAACATAATAAACTTTTTACTTTAACATATTAATACAATATTTAATTAAATATTATAATTAAAATTTAAAATTTAAATTCTGGATATTACAATTCTCTCCTACTTATAAAATTTTCATCTTCAAAATTTTCTTAGTCATTCACGCTTTCAGCGCCACTCTGATTGGGACGTTAACGATATGATTGGGACATCACCGTGTGAACACTCTTCGCCCTCATCGGATCAACTCACCGCAGGCAATTTCCCACCCTGAACAACAGTTAATTTCCATGGTAGTTATTTATATCAAAATTAATAATAAATATTACTTATGTTAATTCAATATATCATTCAATCATATTATTAATGTCCCTATACGTGTGTTTCAATGTCATTTATATAAATGTTATGTAGATGTTTATACTATTTTGTAATTTTTGTTTGTTGAATTTTTTACTATAAAAAATAAATAAAAATTTCTATTTTTTGTGAATTTTATTTAGTTTAATATTATATTATATTATATTAAGTGTTAATTATTATTAGAATTTTGATTTTTTATGTCATGGAATTAGTTTTCAACTTTTTACTGTCATTATTTTTCTATTTGTAGGGGATGTCACATTAGAGTGATTATTTTATTTTATTTTATTATTTTTAAGAGATATTTAATTCAATATTATTTTTATGTTATTTTATGTTATCAAAATATTCTGATAATTTTTAAAATTATATATATATATATATCATCAAATAAATAATTATTATTTTTAATTAATATAACATTATATGGAGATAAAGTTGAATTAAATGCTTCCTAATATTATATGAACATATTATCAAGTAAAATAATTATATTTTTTAAGAGTAAGTTCATAGTGATATTAAGCTAGATCTCAATTTTATGTTTGTTCATAAAAATAAAAATATATTATTTAATGTTTTTTTAAAATAAAAGTTTTTTTATGTGGATTTTTTAATCTCATTTTTACAAGTTTAATTGCTAAATTGTATTTTAAAAATTTAAAAATAAATATCTAAGTATTAAAAATAAATATCTAAATATTTAAAATATATTTAAATATTTTAAATTGTTAATCTAAAATTTTATTTTTCATTATATTTTTGTCAAATTCTTAAATATATATATTTTAAATCTTTTAAATTAATTATTTGGCTCTATTTATTTAGTCATTTAAAATTAACTTTATTTAATTTTAATTAGACATATATATCACATTAAACATAAAATTTAATATTAAAAATTAATTTTATTTCATATTTTATATATATTATTAAAATAATAATTAATTTATATCATATTTTTTATATATCTTAACATAATAATTAAATTTATATCATATTTTTCACATATTTAAATATAATAATTAATTTTATTTCATATCATTCGTAACTTTTAATAAAAAAAATTATTTAAATTTAATTTTAATAACAAACAGCTCTTTAATCATAAAATTTAACATTATCATTAAAACGTATGTACATGAAAAAAAGTCTGAGCAGCAGAGTTTCAGATAATATTTTTTTACTTTTTTTTAGATGTAGGCGGCATTTAATTTACTGTTATTTTAATGTTATATTATGTAATTAAGATATTATAATATTTAAATATTATTTTTAAATTAATAATTATATAATTTTATAAAATTTGTTAAATATTATTAAATTAAATAATTTTTTTATACAATATGATTTAATACTAATATAATATTAAATCAAACGTTTCCTTAATTAAATAATTTTAATAAAATTATTTAGTTTTATATTATTAAGATCTTTTAGCTTGGTATTATTTTAATATTATATTATATTATTTACATATTATTTTTTAAATAATAATTTAAATTATTTAAAATATTATTAAATGAGGACTAAAATTAGAACCAAAATGATTTTATTTTATATCTTAAATTAAAATATTCGATTCGAATATTTTGGTCTAAGATGTGAAATAAAATTGATATTTTTATTAAAAATTATTGAGTATGTGAAATAAGATAACGTTTTTTCATATTAGAATTTTTGTAGAATGATTAAAAAAATTTATTTAATAATAATAATATTATTATTTAAATTAATATTATTTTAGTCTTAATTTTGGTCCTCGATTAAATGATAATATTTTTTTTTGATAAATCTCTAAATGATAATGTTGAGCGAAGCTTTCTGTATGATTTCAATTAATTATATTTACAAACCAATAGTTTGCATGCTTATTTATATTTATAAAGATATAAATATTTGACTAAAGTTATCCCGTTGAATTGGGGAAAATTTAGTAATAATTAAAATTTTAATTTACTTTAAAAAAATAAAATAATATTATATATTTATTTTATATAAATTTTAATAATAAATAATTATTTTATTTCACAATTAATATAATTTTTAATATAATTAACTTATTTTTTTATATTATATATATATATATATTTAAAAATTTTATAATTTTTTTTAAATTATTATTTTTTAATCAAACTAACTTAGCAGACACTCTTCCAATTTGGTGGCTATATATAAAAAGTTATGTTTTTTTTAATATTTCTTTTCTGATTTAACATAAAGTTTAGTCCCTGTTTAGTTAATATGCTGCTCATGACTATTTTTAAAACTTTTTATAAAAATATATATATATATTTTTTAGATGAGAAATGAAATTAATTAATTATGACAATATTAAAGAAACATTTGGTTTAATATTATCATTATATTATGTCTTATTATTTCAAAAAAATAATTATTAAATTTAATATTATTTATAGATAATTTTTTATAAAATTGTAAAATTATTAATCAAAAAATAATATTTAAATATTACGATATCTAGATTATATGACATAACAGTAAGATAATAATGAATCAAATATCTCCTAAGTAAAATTAGTTGATATATTAAGAATTGTATAAGTTATTTTATTTTTTTAAAAAATAATCATGACCAATTTAAATACCGATTAAATAAAGCAAATACATAAAAATTATTTAACTTCACATATTATGTAAAATAAAAATTATAAGTTAAGTTACTTTCATATTTTTTACATCTTTAGTTACAATTTTTATTCTAATTTTGTAATAATTTTCAACATAACGCGCCGTTGCCAGGTCCCAAGTCCCGGATAAGAAACGCGGAGGATTGCGTTAGACAGTCGACAGTTAGCGTAAAACTTATCGAATTAATCAAGACAATAATTTCCAACATGAAGCCGATTGAACCTAAGAAGATCTCAATTCTGATCCAAGCTTCATTAAGGGGTGTTAATTCAATCTTAATCTAAGCCGGGATTCATTTGCTGTCAATTCAAAATTGATTTGAGCTAAAGTTGAATTAAATTTCAATTAATGTTAATTATTTTAAATTATAATTTCTCTTTAATTTTAATAGTTATAAATAAATATAAAATTTTTTGATTTTCAATTAATAAGTTTTGGACAGGGGTTGTTGTATCTGGATCTGCGTTAGCACATCTGAAGCGTACACGTGGAAGCTTACGTGGTAAGAGCTCAAGGGGAATTCGACGACAGATGAAAGATGAAAGGCACTTGTCAAATTGCCATTAACGAATGCCCCAAGCTGAATTACCAGTGCAGCCAAGGCCAAACTTCGGCCGCGGTGCTTAACCATCCGTAGCTTCTCTCAACAATTTCAGTCAACGATACTCGTCTGTCGTTGCCTCAGCCTAGTGGAGTCTATCACGTCAGCACGGTTTTCACTGTAGATTCCCGCCAATCATGTAGATCGAGAGCACGCATGCCCACGCCCGTATCAATGGTCTTCTCGGTGCCTACGAGTATGAGCTTGACGACATGTAGCCAACAATTATAATATTCTAGCCTGAAAACCTATTATATCACTTATATTAGCTCACTTATAAATATTCCTGGCGAGCATACTAAGCTTGTATTCTCTTCTTTTTTCTTATACTGATCTCTTGATCAAACACCTTTTCTGAGTACTAGTAAAGCCTTCTTTCTCTGATTCTTTGGTGGACGTAGAAGAACCTATTTCTGAACCACCTAAAATCTTTATGTTTTTCGAGATATCTCTTGACCTCTCTCTTTCAGTATCCTGAACATTGCGGCAGCTGATCTTCGAGGCTCTTTCTCTACCCCCATCAACGCAATATCAGAAATCTAATATCGACACGATCATAAAAAAATTATAAGGTAATCATCTATGTGGTTGTGATTGTAAAACATAACAAATTAAGCTAATATGTAAGCACACGATGATAAAAATAAGAACTCCTATTATTGCTTGGGATGTCTTGCAACATGTTAGATGTCAATCTAAAAGAAATATTATAATAATACACAGTAGTGCATAATACGACAAAAGCAGAATATATTCTCCACTAATTTTCATTACATAATATAAAGTTTTTATATAAAGTTAATAGTTCTTTATCATTTCATTTTTCGGATAATTACCTATATGTCACACCATTTTACTTTATTTATACGTTACTTATTCATTCTTAGTTAATTACATTATGCACACTCAAAACATTATAAAATCTTACATACACACACTTAAATTAAAACCCAGTCAAAATCTATTTGAAAAAATATTTCATTAATAAATCATTAAAATTACATTTTTACCTTTAATAATACATATTTTTTTCTTCCTCGATGTCACACTAAAGCGCTGATCTATCTTAAAATTAATTCACGTCATGGATGTCTCCTTCCCTTGCCACTACCTAAACATCAGAGTTTTAAAATTTTCAATCAAAATATATCGAACTAAGAATAGATAGGTAAGGCATAAATAAAACTAATGCGAAGTTTTCAAAAGAAACTAATCTTTTGAATAATTTGCTATTTGTTTTATCGACTCATTTGGATTTACATATGTAAAGCGAAAAAAAATGACATTTATATTTGGTCAATCTCATAACCTGCTATTACTAAATAAAATAATAAATTTCTAAGGCTTAAAATATTTGAATTCATATTATCTCCGTATTTTGACTCAAAATAATTTACTTGTTATGAACTTATGAATTTGGAACGAAATGGGGTGGCTCTTGGCGAAGCAGATTGATGTGTACGAGTGGTACAAACGAGTTTTGGAAGAAATAGAGCGGGAAAGAATAGATGTAGGTATATGATCAGTATAAATAGTGTTTAATAGATAATTAATCAGGTGTGAATTTTATTTAACTTAACCCAAACTCAACCTATTGAGGGAAGGGATTCGTACAAACGCTCAGGATCGACCGGTCCAAGTTCAGATCCAACCCGTGAACGGTTGTTCTACTAGCCTGCCACAGACAGTTTATGCATCGATCCCCTCATTTAGGGGTGACAATATATGATTTGATTCGTGAATTCAACTCGAACTTGATCCGAAAATTTCGAGTATGGGTCATGAATTTTGACTCGTTTATTAAAAGGGTTGAGTTCGAGTCGGACATAATCAGATTGAGTCAGATTCGAGTTGGGCATTTATCAAAAAATACTTTATAAATTGGTCAGGTTGATCCACCAATCCGACCCATTTATTAATTGAGTCGGATTAGGGTTATAGATTTTGATTCATTTAATAAATGGGTTGGATTTGAGTTGAAACTATTTGGGTCAGATTAGATTCGAGTTAGACCCAAACCCGACCCGCTGACCTTTTGCCACCCCTACTCTCATTTGCCCTCGTCTTCTTCTTCTTACTGGAAGATGCTGGAATGTCGGCGTCTCGGATGAGCCCAGAAGATGAGAGAAGATGAGAGAAGATGAGAGAAGATGAGAGAATGGCGGAGAAGATGAGAGAATGGCGTAGAAGATGAACGTTCTCATTCCTTATATTGCTTGCTCGTTACCCTTTGTTGCCTATCAATCCAATCGATCTCTGTGCGATTCCCGGATCTCAGTCAAAGATGTCGATCATCCGGCGAGCCAACATCTTCGATCCCTTCTCCCTAGACCTGTGGGACCCCTTTGAGGGATTATCCCCCTTCTTCTCACTTTCCGGCCCCCGCTCCACCGCCGGCGACGATACACCGGCCTTCACGGACTTTCGGATCGACTGGAGGGAGACGCCGGAGGCCCACGTGATTCAGGCGGATCTGCCAGGACTGAAGAAGGAGGAGGTTAAAGTGGAGGTGGAGGAAGGGCGGGTGCTGCAGATCAGCGGCGAGCGGCGCAGGGAGCATGAGGAGAAGAACGGCCGCTGGCACCGCGTGGAGCGCAACATCGGTAAGTTCCTCCGCCGATTCCGCCTGCCGGAGAACGCGAAGGTGGATCACGTGCAGGCGACGATGGAGAGCGGCGTGCTGACGGTTCTCGTGCCCAAGGAGGAGGTGAGGAAGCTCGAGGTGAAGGCCATCGAGATCTCCGGTGGAAGCGAATAGAACAAACCGAGCGGACTTTCGATCTCCGTCTAAAACTGCTCTATCGTGTTTTTTTTTTTTTTGTTTTTTTTTGTGCGATCGTGGCCGTCTGTAATGGTTCTGTATGTCCTATGAACGGTGGTGATGCAGTCTGTGTTGTTTATCTGGAATAAACAAATTATAGAAAATATTCGCATTAAATCGTAATTCTTTCATTTCTTACGCTTAATGTGAAATGATTGATGAAATATGAAATTGGCTTTTGAGATAATTTTTAATTGGGGTAAAAATTTTAATTTTTTATATTAAAATTTATAAATTTTAATCTTAAATTTTATGTAAAGTTTAGGCCTCGTTTGGTTCGAGTTTTTTTGCAGACATGAAAAAAAAAAATTATTTTTTAAGTTTAATGAGAGAAATTTATTTTACTATTAAAAAGTGTATAAAATGTGAAATACTTTTAATTCTAATATTCGTATTTGTATTGGATGTAAAATAAAGTTGATTTTTATAATTAAAATCTGTGTTGTCTTTTGATTTTCTATAAGATTAAGGGGAAAAAAAACTCTAATAATATTAATTAATTTCCTGACCTGTGACAATTATTAGATACCACAACAGTGCTATTTGAACAGTTCTTAGATGAACATCATAGAGCCGAATAGAGAATAGGTGTCGAATAGAGAAAAGCTAAAAAACGATGAGATTTAATGATATCATTATTGGAGGAGATGCGGTAGAGGTCATTTTAGCATTGCAATCAAATACATATAATCTCTCTCGTGGGACTCAAATCCAAAAGATGATGAAAGAAACGACTATTTTCACCAATGGCCAATTTACGCTCTCGACGAGAAGGTAACCAAGTAACTCACAAGCCAGCAAGATATGCGTGCTTCAACACAAACTTGAAATTTAGATGGATTCCCTTTAGCTTAGTATCGATAAGATCAATTATATGAATTATATTGTCCAAATGCAATGTTATTACTCTTGAGATCAAACAAAAAAAAAATAGTGGTGTCCAAAAAGCACAACAAAAGACAACACTCAAAGTATCAACAAATCTAAAAAATATAAAAGAGTTAATAGCAATTGGGTTCCTCTAGTTCTAGCCTATATCCAATTAGATCCCTCTAGTTTTCAAATTAACCATGTTGATCCTCTAATTTAAGGTAACATGCAAATATGTCCATTAATATTAAAGGGATCTAATGAATCACTTAATTATATCAATATTTTAAGTGACATATTATCCAATATGATCTTGTAACATCCCGTGATCTCATTGTAGAGGTATTATCGGCTTTGGTTTTAGGAAAATTGCGTGCTTGAGTACTTCCCAGGAGGTCACCCATCTCAGTACTACTCCAGCCCAAGCACGCTTAACTACGAAGTTTTCCATCATTAGCCTCACGGTTTTGCCCCAAAAGGCGCCTCTACCATTTGAGATCACGTTATCTACTTACTTTTCCAATGTGAGACGATTCATTCATGCGCCCCTCTCAACACTCATTATTCGGCCTAAAAGCCTGTCAGGAGCCGCACTTTGCCTCAGTGATTCCTTTCTCTTAGGACATCACTCGGCGTCACTCCCCGCCCTCTTCGGCCACGGGCGTCACAGATCTAGTAATTAGAGAAAATATTCTTCATTAAATACCTTTAATACCAAAAGATCTATTTGCAAGTTATCTAATTAGAAAACTAACTCGGATAACTTGAGGGATTCAATTACACAAAAGCCCAAACTAAATAGACCCAATATAAAAACATTAGCTAAAAAATCTTTTCTGATAGAAAAGAAATGACATCAACAATGCTCCAATTCTCTTAACTCCAGGACAAAGAAAAAGAAAAAAAAAATCATAAAATGAGTTTTCTTTTAAAGGAAAATTCTATGGGTTGTCAACCTAAAAGTGAACAGTAGAAAAGGCAATGAAGATCTAACGATTTGATAGATCACAAAAAGAGGATAACTAAAATGATCCATCACCAGTCACAGGCCTCATATTGTACAGAAGAAGAAGGAAAATATTGGCTCTTGACCTCCATGGGCTGTGGATGTTATAAAAGTTGAAGCTCCCAAACTCCCACGAAGGCGTGAAAGAATCAAGCATGTGCCGAGCTACAAGAATCCGCAGAGCAAATCGGTGAAAGAATGAAACTTTCAGCCGGCAAGCGCTCCCCAGTATGCAGCCACATTGCCCTTTTTCCTCGTCTTTTCATCTGTCATTGTGACAATGCCCATACAATGACTTCACCACAGATATTTCAGCTCTTCTTTCACCCATGTTCTAGATTTTGTTTTCTTTTGTACGCCCTTTCTCCTCTCTTGTGATCCTTGAGCTAAAATTTTAGTTGATTTGAACTTAAATAACCATATTATATTTACCCAGAGAATCTCTGGCTTCTCTTCTTTTTTCTTCCCCCCTACTCTATCTCTCTCTCTCTCTCTCTCAAGGGACAGGTGGATAGGGGATAGAAAGGGGGTGAGTGGGGGATGACTGGCTGTGGGAAGAAAAGAGAGCAAAGAAAAGAAGAGGGAGTGAGGAAGAGATCAGAGAGAGCGATAAGAAAGAGTAGAAGTGCAACATTGCCCGAGTTGAATCAATTTCATGCAAACCTTGGATCTGAATAGACTTAAGTTGATTCCATAACTGAACAAAAAATACAGTTTAGTTTTTGTTCAATTCCAAATTTCTAGAAAGGGGGGGAACAAAGGAGAGAGGACAGATGAATAGTTTGATCTTTTGTTTAGTTCAATAGTTTGAATGATTATTATATATAAGGAACATATTGAAATGGATAATGTTAGCATAAATTTGAAATCTGGAATTAAAATAAGATAAAAAAGAGAAAAAGATACAGGATATTGTTCAAAAAATATAAATCTATGTCAAAGATGGGCTAAAAATCAGGAACTGAAATATAATTTACCCTTTACATTATAGGGAAGCTTTCCCTGTCCTTTCTCCCAGAAACATCATGAAAGCCGCAATCAGTATCCCCAGTGCTTAAAAATGGAAAAAAAGAGAGGGGATGGACTCATCTTTGAACACTCTACAGCCTGTTTTAACAGAGTAGGAGATGGGTGGAAGCCATTAAAACAGTAAAACTGGTGGTCATGTCTCTCATTCCAGCATATATTCTCCCTGAAGAAGGCTCGGAAGGAGATAAAGAGAGATGGGTTTCACGAAGCCGAACCCAGGAATGAAGAGAGGAAGTAAGAAGTCTTGCAGGAACTTTCTCTGGAGGTTGAGGGAAGTGATCAGGAAGGCAGTACGAATGGAGAGGAAGGAGCAGGTCAGATTCAACTATGACCCCTGGAGTTATGCATTGAACTTCGATGATAGCTGCGGTGATTCCAGGGGAACTGATGCAGTAGAAAGCTTCTGGGCTGAGGAGATGAGGGCAGGGAGAAGTTACAGAAGAGTGTATGCAGTTAACATAGGCCAATATTATTAAGAGAATTTGCTCTTTCTCATCTATCATTCCTTCTCCCTTTTTCACCTTCAGCTCTCTCAGCTTCCAAATCTACTTCACCTTGAAGGTACTAATTTTATTTCTTGCTTTGATTCCAAGAAGAACTAGTTATAGTTTGCATCATGATATCAGGCAATAGGAAATAAACAATTATTAGCTTCCCTCTTCATTCTACTTTTGCTTTATATGAAGCTGCTTAATAGTCAACAAAGTTGAATAACAATGGTTATAGATGAGGATGAGCTTGTGCAAATATCATCTTAAAGATCTGAGTATGAATAAATAATTCGTTTATCAAGTTATAAGTCTAATTTATTTACATAATGAAGGTCTGACAAACAAATAGGAGAAAAATATTTAATTAACATTGCATAGCATTCACATTAAATAGATTAAATTCAGCAATGACGAGGCAAAAAATTCATAGTATCAAAAAATAAAAAATGCGAGGGAGGACCACCAAATCAATAAACAAATGTCTAGTTTTATTCTAATAACAAAGGTTAAAAAGCTGTCATATTTGAAATAAATTTAGTTTGATATGATGGAATTTATGTAATATGTAAAACAAAGTTGATAAATGTATTAAAATATGTTTAAGAAGTTTGTTATAAATTAATTATTTATGTTAAATTCTGTGTGGCATACGATTATATACGCCATCAGGTCACATATATATATATAGGAAACAGGCTTAAAACAACAACCAAGCCTTTATCCCACTAGAAGAGATCAGCTACATGAATCCTTTGTTTTTATTGCACTCTATCAAATAATCATTTATTTAGCTCATGTATATAAGATTATTTCTTATAAATTTTTGTCATGTCCTTTTTGGAATTCTTTTCTCTTTTTACATGAGCAAGTCCAATAACTCAACTCCATTTACTGGTCTATGATTTATATGCTCAAACCATCTAAGTCAACTCCCTCTGAGCTTCTATCAGCTACGATTTATATGTCCAAACTATTTATATAGAAAATATGTTTAAAAAATAAAAATTAGCTCCACAAGTTTTTGAATTAAAGAGAAGGCTGCAATTGGGCCAGGCACAAAATAGCTATTAGGAGAGCAAGCCATGTAGAAAATAGGACACGACAGAGCTATCAAAATTTTAGAGCGACTTAGATGAGCAAAATTTCAGGATCAGATGTTAAAAGAATGGTTCATGATGTGGACCAAACGTCAATGGATGATGGTAGTGGCCTTTTCAATGTTTCTAGTGCTAGTGCTTGCACAGTGAACAGTAGAATTGATGACCTTAAAGCTCTATTTATTCCGTGTCAACAATACTTCTCCCTCTCCATTTCCCGCAATAAAATATAATATGGGATTGAAATTATGGTGAGGTCGATTTCCTCACAGAAGAAATTACTTTGTCCGATGAGTGGAATGCATCATCCATTGACCCACCAATGACAATGCACCACGTAAGCTAGCGATCCGTGAGCTTAAATAGCATTAAAACACTAATCGATGATCATACCATTTGATCTTTATAACAAACCATCTATTCAAGAGAGATTAGACAACCTGGTAGAAAGTCGGAGAGTCTAACCAGACGGTCCGTTCCAAAGGATCGAATAGGCATCTAGTAGGTAATTGTGTAAAAAAAATAGGTATACTTTAAAATTAAGTATGTATCAATTGGAGAAGATGTAGATCTGCATGATATCTATTTAACTTCAAGTTATACTTATTTTTTTTGGACGAATACCTACATTTCTAGTGACATACTGGACTGTCCTGTAGGCATGAACGAATGATCCGTTGGACGAACAGACCATCCTATTATGCCTATTGGGCGGTTCTTCTAGTCCTCAGCGTTGTCAACTTAATAGCAAAATTT
>KZ451914.1:364671-377614 GCA_002786265.1 Apostasia shenzhenica
ACTAATCGATGATCATACCATTTGATCTTTATAACAAACCATCTATTCAAGAGAGATTAGACAACCTGGTAGAAAGTCGGAGAGTCTAACCAGACGGTCCGTTCCAAAGGATCGAATAGGCATCTAGTAGGTAATTGTGTAAAAAAAATAGGTATACTTTAAAATTAAGTATGTATCAATTGGAGAAGATGTAGATCTGCATGATATCTATTTAACTTCAAGTTATACTTATTTTTTTTGGACGAATACCTACATTTCTAGTGACATACTGGACTGTCCTGTAGGCATGAACGAATGATCCGTTGGACGAACAGACCATCCTATTATGCCTATTGGGCGGTTCTTCTAGTCCTCAGCGTTGTCAACTTAATAGCAAAATTTTCTGCAGCATGGCAGAATCTAAAAGGCAAATGAGAGATGCATCATGAACTTACACATCCTCCCATGAACGCCTTAAAGTTCATATTCCTTCATATGGAACGTTATTCCTTTTTTTGTTTTTGATAAAGGAGTCTTTTATTCCGAGGAGTGCAATTCGGTTTTCTGTTGCGATTCTCCCAGCTCTAAGAAAACAAGATTTCCAAACTATTGTAGTCATTATTTAGTTTTTTCAACAATAGACATTAATACATTTCAAAAAAAAAAAAGAGACATTAATGACATTTCAAAAAAAGAAGACATTAAATTAGTAGATATTTCCCAACAGTATCAGCACATACAATCTAGCAAATCCAGGAAAAGCAATAGAGAACTTCTTGATCATACCATGCTGAAAGACCAAGAAAACTTCACCTTTAGAACACTATAAGGAATCCATATAAGGAATCCATGAAACAATAGTTTGGCAACATCTGAAAATGGCAAGATGTTCAATAACATGTGAGGCTTTTAGATTCTATTTGGCAAATGAAAAGAACCCATGAAATTTTTTTTCCATGAAATGATTTAAGTTCTTATCATTTAAAAAATATAAAAAATTTATTTTATATTCTTTTTTCCGAACACCAAACGGGCCCTAATTTGTTAAATAAAATGTTCTGTATGTAACTATTGAAATAGAGATTGCATCAAATAAAAGTTTCTTCGTGAAAGAATTTCTTATGTAAAAAGATAACTGAATAAATATAATATACGGCTGTTCCTATTCTTTAACGTTAATATCAAATAGGTCAATGATTTTCAAATATAAGCATCTGGATCCTGACATATGACACAATTTTCAATTTGATCATTTCTTTTATAAAAAAAAATTTGATCATTTCGTCAAAATCAGTCTTTTAAGTTTATTTTTTTAATTTTGCCCTAGGCATCATAGTTTTTCTCACCTATTAAGAAATTATGATGATATGATTCAAATTTGAATATCCCAATACTCAAGCAAGCTCCTTCACTACTGGGCTAGAAGAACACGACCGCTTCAAGTGATTTCAAGCGGGATGAATTCTGATTCATCTCATAAATTTGAATCCGTTTTAGAAGCGTGAAACGGCTTCGAGGTCACGAAGCCGAAACCACCGAAATCGTGGTTTCAGACTCGTGATCTTTTCTTCTTTTTTTTTTTTCCGGATTTTCAGAAAAGCATATTTGGGGATAAATTTGGTATTTCTCTTAAGGCTAAAATTAAGAAATAATTAGAATTTGAAAAATAATAACAAATCATCTTTTGACTCGAAACCACATCCCTTAAATATCTCAAATTTTGATATATATTCTCATGAGAATTCTAAATTAATAAATATTCAAATAAATTTTGAAATTTTGAATAAGTATTTTTTTATTTACTTTTATTATAAATTTTATTTATTTATATTATTTTTGAGATTTTATTGTGAGATGAAGTGGTTTCTAAATTAATATTCATCAAAATAAAAATAAATTAAAGTAAATTCAAAACCAATTTCAAGCTACTTTTCATCCAAACATAATTGAAGTTTGAAACAACTTCACTTATCTGAAATCGCTTCAAATTTTGAATCCGATTCTATTTATTTTGAACCTGAATCTACAGTCAAAAGGGCCCAATGGTGTCCAGGGGTATTCGTCAAAATCACCTTTTAAGGCCCTGTTTGGCAATGGACTAAAAATCATGGCTAAAATTACCTACAGTTAAAATCTTAAATTTATTTAAAAAAAATTTAAAAAACTATTTTATATTTCATCTCACACAAATTTCAACATTAAACAATCACTTTATTTCACATCCAACACAATTCTCAATAAATCAATCAATTTTATTTCACATCATACACAATTTTTAATATAACCAACTTACTTTATTTCACATCATACACATTTTTAAAAAATGACTTAAAATTCTAACCAAATCTTCTTTTTTTTTTCTTATTACCAGAGAAGTTTTAGTAAAATGAACATCATACCTTATATTTTCTATTTCCTCTCCCTCTCTCTGGGTTCTGTAGCACTGCTGAAGCCTTGCCCGCCGCTGCCGCCAACCGCGTCCTCCCTGCTTTCCAGCTCCTCTCTCGCTCTCTAATCCTGTGGATTTGTATTTTCTTTTACATCAAGGGGAGCCCTGCAAACGGTAGCTCCTCCCTCTGGATCGGCATCTCCTCGGCCTCTCAGGTCCCTCTCCGGTAGTTGTCGGAAAACCTACTGTAAAAACGAATTTGAGTCTTGCAAGTTCTAGATCTGACAGCGTGAACATCCCCCGTGTCCTTCCAATGAGCAGATCGACTCCAATCCCCTCCTTCGGCTCTTAAGGACAGTGTTGACTCTGTAGCTCGTGCTGCCGCGCCATGGGCTCGACGAAGCCTAAGGAGAATCCCAATCCCAGAGGACGGCGAACGGGAAGAAGGGGTGAGGAAGGCATGAGCTTTCATGATTGGTCGACATACGGGCAGAATCATAGCGCTAGAGAAAGAGGCAGGAAGGAGAGGCAGGGGAAGAGAAGAACAAAAATTTTTGTGTGCAAAATATCTGCGACATCATCCAACAGCACATAAATAAAATTAAGCCAATGGTATAATATCACTAATTTTTGGCCTTGTTATTTAGAACTACATAATACTGATTTTTACTACGTAATACTAACTTTTTGCTACGTAAAATTGACTTTTTGCTACGTAAAACTATATAATATTAACGTCTTGTTATCTACATAATATTACGTAACTCTATGTAGTAAGAAGTCAGTACTATGTAGCAAAAAAATAGTACTACGTAGCTTCAAACAAAAAGACGTTAATATTATGTAGTCCTACGTAGTAAAAAATCAGTGCTACGTAGCAAGAAATTAGTATTATATAATATCTAAAGCAGCCTATCATGCTACGTGGCTTAATTTTATTTGTGTGCGGACGGATGATATGACACACATTGTGCATATAAGAATTTCTCAGAGAAAAAAGGAGAAAGTGGGCAGATAGAATTTAAAGAGAAGAGGGAGCGAGAGAAAAAAAAACTAAAGGTTTTTTTTTTTGATAAAAAAAAACTAAAGGCTTTACTTGATTTAAATTAAGAAACAATCATCAAAATTATTTAAAAATACATTTATTAATATTTTTATATTTATTTTATATTATATAAAAATTTAAATATTAAAATTAAATTTTATTTCACACTATATATAATTTATTTTATAATTAATAAATTAAAAAACAAAATCTTAGTTTTACTATTTTCTTTTCTTCATGGAAGTTTAACTCATGCCGCCTAAATCTTCATGATTTTTTTAAAACATTAATGCAAGAAAAATGTAGGTCAATTTCAAGAACTAAATTAAAAATTTTAATAAAATTCAAAGATTTAAATGTTAATGTTTAAAAAATATAGGCCTTTAATTTCAAAAATATATGAGAGTTATATAAGATAAATTTCAAATAATTTAGTTGATATAAATATTATCATTGCAACATCTATCTTAACTATAAAATATAAAAACAAAAAGAAATCGATGCATTCTCAAAGTTAATAAGAATATAGAAGCAGCGGTTAGCTCTATGGGGGAAACTTGAGTTTAATATGTTTAGATTCAATTTATAATTTTTTAGTCGCTTCAAAATAGCTTACTATCGCTAGAAAGTTCAACACGAGCTTGTTTAGGTCTTCTTTCCTCAACGTCACATTTTCGAGCTTTCTCTCTCATTCCTCCCTTATGATTAACTTAATTTCTTGGATGTTGACTACGTGGCACTAAACGTTAGAAAACAAAAAAAAAGTATTTTGGATATAAAGTATTCTCCCAATTTATCTCAATTAGTTTAAATTGAAAGAAACTAAACAAATAATCAAATCCGAAATATAAGCATTCTACATGTGATCCCTAGTATACCTCATATCACATATTAAATAAGAACAAAGCCACCACAAGATACATCAAAGAGCATCACTATTTTTGTAATATCTCATGATTTAAATGTAGAGATATTATCTATTTTAATTTCTAAAAAATGCGTGACTTGAATACTTTTTAAGAGATCATTCATCTCAAACTACTGTCCAGCCCATGCACACTTAGTTACAGAGCTTTCTATCATTAACATTATAATTTTACTCAAAAAAATATTTCTACTATTGGGGAATATATTATCTACTTATATAGCTTAACAATAACAGTTTGAATCATGTAGTCATGGATCTGTTGAAAGCAATTTTAGAAATCTAGCTTATCATCCTTTGTTAATGACGACTTTAGGGATGATGGTGCTATAGTGGTGGGAGATAATGGGAGCTTTTGAAAGAGATTGATACTTAATTTTGTTGAAATTTTAATTATTTTAAAATTAGTTTTTTATGCTTATTTTAAAAAGATTTTTTCCTTTAGATTTCTTTTGCGAAAGCATAATACATTATTTGCACAACTGATTAGGGGGACATTTGGTTTGATGATATTTTGATGTCATGTCATATAATTTAGATGTCATGATATCAAAAATTTATTTTTTAAATGATAATTTTATAATTTATTAAATTTTATGTAAAAATATCATTAAATTAAATAATTATTTTTTTAAATAATATAATATAATATTAAGATAATGTTAAACAAAGTAATTCCTAGATTCATTCTTTTGTAATGCAAATATTTTATATTTATGTTTTAATAAATATATGTATTCTTAATTAATATATGTATATATTTCATAAAAATGAAAAACACATGTATCTAAAATACTTTTGAAATGATACTTTTGTTTTAAAATTTTTGAAATTTTTTAAATAAAATTAATTTTACATTAAAATATGTATAAGATATAAATAAAATTAATAATTATTTTAAAATTTATATAAGATGCAAAATAAAACCAATTGTTAATTTTAATATTAAAATTTATATTTAATTTTAAATATGGTGAATTTGATATTGAACTCTATGCACAATATGATTTGAAAAATTAATTTTAATAAAAAATAATAATCATAAAAAAATAAACAACTTCTTTGACATATATAATCATTTTGCAACCAGAGCTTAATTATTGGATCTGATTAACTTAAAATGTGTGAGTTATGTTAAAAATTATATTAAAATGATATAAAATAAAATGAGTGAGATATATTAAAAGTTACATTATATATAAAATAAAGTTGATTGATTTATTAAAAATTATGTTATATGTGAAATAAAATATTATTTAATGTTAAAATTTTTGTAGAATGAGATACAAAATAAAATTTTAAATAAATTAAAGCTTTTGTCATAACTATTTTAGTTATCTCTTTTTTTTTCTGCAAACCAAAAGAACCATGAGTTTTCTCTTCTAACATTCGCATGGATTTGAAGTTTATATCTTATACATATCGATTTCAACGAACCTAATTTGCTCAATGGGTCAAAAAATGAAAATATTGTGTAGCCAAGTAAAAGTAGACTAAAAAAGCATTTAGTTTAATATTATTTTAATATTATATTATATTACTTAGAAAAAGTAGACTAATTAATGACATATATAAATAATCTTGTGAAATATTATAGAATTGTCACTTAAAAAATAATAACTAGATATCAGAATGGGCATCAAACTACCAAGTCCGACAATAGGTTCACGAATGAACCAATATGCAAACTGAAACCTATCATAATCGAATTAATTACTCATCCAATTTATGCTACGCAGATATTCCTAGGCCTGTATTTGAATTGGGTTTACATTGAATCAATCTCGACTTGAATTTGAATCTATTAGAATTTGGATTGGATCAAACATTTGATTGGATCAGCATTGACCTCGATCCAACTTAGGTCAAATTTAGTTGACTCTAATCACGAGTCTTGTCTTACTATTTGATATAAATTCAAACAAAATTTCACACATATAATTCAAATATTTCGAAGTAATGATTGATATATTAATTATGTGATTAATATTAATAGTTAAAAATTATTTATTCTTCCCTAAGATATTTTTATTATTAATTTATTAACGAGGGATTTGATGAAGGGGGAAAATAGCTTTGGATATTTTCATAATATAACGTGGCATTTTATATTAAATAAAAATTTAAAAAAGAACATACAAATATAGATAAATTTTCGGGGAGCATACAAATATAGGTCAAATCATGATCACTTCATGATCTGATTCGAAAATAATATATTTTAGGAGTTTTTACATACAAGACATAAAATTTATATGAAATTACTTATTTCATCATCAATTCGTAAATATTACCATTAGCATATCATATTCATTTAAATTTTATGTATTTCATATATTTCACAGAGCTGTTATAATAGTCAATCAGAGCCTATAAATGAATATGGTGTGATAGTGGTAATATTTACGAATTGATTGTGAAATGCGTAATTTTGTGTAAATTTGTACTAAAAATTCCTATTTTATTCAAATAAATAGTAAGAAAAATATAAAAAATTATTAATTATATTTGAGGTCGTGTCGATCAAAATCTGAGCCTGGCCTAGGTATTCCGGAAGGGCCGCTCGTCTCGACGAGTCTCTTCTCTTCGCATCAGCAGAGAGAGAGAGAGAGAGAGAGAGAGAGAGAGAGAGAGAGAGAGAGAGACTGTGGATGGGATCACCTGGTGGCCTGAGAACGGTATGGATCATAGGGTTTTTGCTGGTAACGGGGGAGTTTATCCCGAGGGTGCGAGGTGTAGTGGAGGCCACGATTGCGGGGAGGGGGCGGTCGCTCCTGGGATTCAGAGAAACGTTCGGCAACGTCTCCTTCGAGTGCTCGCCTTCTGGACCCTGCCTTCCATGTCAATACTCCGAAAAGGTATTTCAATCTGTTTTTGAATCTGATTCTCGATAAATCTTTATTAAGCTGATGTGTTGAGCAGTAACCTTGTTGAAGAGCCATGGGGTTCGATTCTAGGGTTATGTTTTGCATGGCAAAATCTTTAGGCTAACTCATACTGGCTAATTCTGCGTAGTTGTAGTTTCATTGAAGCTTTGCAGCTGCTAATGCCAGTTGGGTTGTTTGAATGATTTAGTTCCTTGTTTATGACGTCGACTGTCTATCAGTCTGCAGAGGTTTTATAAAGGGGACTAATGATGGCTTGCTTAATTTAATAAGCCAGTTTTTTTTACGTGGAGCGTGAGATTTAAATTGTCAGTATTACTACATTTTGCTGGAGATATTTCTAAGATTGCCTATCTTGATGGAGGCGGCTAGTTGGGATTTTTGAATGGTGATGAAGACACTAGTTGTGCAGTGAAATTAGATTAGTGATTCAAAAATGGAGGATTGATGCTTGCCCTGTTTCAGTAAATCTCAATACCGTTAAATGATTCCACCAGACAGATCCATTCTTGTTTATGGGAATAAAGCATATGAATGAAGAAAAGTAGGTAAGAACAACAGAACTAAAGGAGGACGAAGCTATTTTATGGCTACATTTCACGCTGTAAAAAACACAGAAGGATTGAATTTGAGGCAAATTTTGTAAAATATGTTACTCTAAAATCGAAATGAAGTTAAAGATTTTATTTTTATGTAACTTAGCTTTCTCACATTGTGTTTAGCAATATATATTCAGCTTCATGGCATGGATCATATTTGATGGCAGCCATTTGCCACTTTGTTGTTTTGCAGACACCAGCGATCGATTATATTCTCAGACAGATCTGTCTATTTGGAATTTGAGATCGTGATCTTTACTTACTATAACATGACTGGCTAAAAGCATATATATTCACTTTTAAAAACATTGCTAGAAGACAAGTAGGAACTCATCATTATCATGATCGTTCATGTTTAGTGTTACATGTGTTATTACTTAGTTTGTGCAGGTCGCTTTTACAAGCACTTAACGTTAGGTTTAGTTTATCATACTTTCTTCCTAATTCTTTTACAGTGATTTCTCCGTCTTATTGAGTTAGTTCTACTCTGTGGGAATTTTAATGCTTTTGAAAAATCTCCATTTTGCAGCCTCCATTTATTAGTATTTACTGCTCTTTAAATCTGAGTATTCTCTCTTTTTTTGTTTCAGAATGATGAGAAGTTCCGCTGCAGCGAAACTGGGTATCGCTTGCCCTTAAAATGTGTAGAAATTACAGGAAGTTCAAATGGGGAACATAAAAGCAAAAACTTGAGAAAGCTTCTTTTTCGATCAGATGACATGGATGGTTTTGTACCACAGAGAAAATTGGTAGCTGCTTTAACCAATTTTACGTATAGACGGCTTATGGATGACTCATCAAAATCAGGTGGTGGAAAGCAGAGCTATACTACTTACAGGAGTTGTGTACCAGCTGATGGTGAAGAAAAGTTGTCTGTTTTTGGTTTTGAGGTACGTTCTGTATTTATGGTTACAATTCCATTTGCTGGTAGTATAGGGGTGGCAATTTATACCCGTACACGATTAAACCGCCCCAACCCACCCCTAATGGAATGGATATGGGTACTTAAATTTCAGCCGCAACCCGCCCTGCCTCGTTATGAAATGGGGCGAGTTCGCGCATGAGTCAATCATACCCGCCCCGCCCCGCCCCGTACCCGACTCGATGCAACTCAGAAATTTTAAAAATTTGATAGCCGAACGATGCATTCCATGAAAATTGATCTATTTCACTTTTTATATTAATCTTAGTTTACTTTTTTTAAGTATTTATGTTTAAAGTTGTAATAGTTATTTTTTAGTTTTATAATTATTTAAAAAATATTTGTTCTTTTTAAGAATGAGAAAAATTACTTGTAGATATTCAGAATTAAAAAATGGTTAGATTTGCATATAAATTTTAAATTTATTATACAATTAAGATTTTATTTTAACTTAGTTATTCATTAAATTAATATGTAAAATTTTATAGTATGTTAACTTACATATATGATGTTATCTTTTGATATTAAATAACATTGGTTGTCTTACATAGACAAATTCATGATTAAATCAAAAACAGGAGTGGGTCGGGTCAGGTAACTCGACCCATAGAGAAGAAACTGGGCGGGGCGGGTACGGGTTTATGAAAATTAGAATCAGGGCGGGGTGGGGCGAAACCGGGTATGAGACGAGTATAGGTAATGAATAATGTATAACGGGGCAGGTATGAGTATTCATAAACCCGATTCAAACCCGCCTCGTTGTCATTCCTATGGTAGTAACTTTTTTATCCGCTTAATTAAAGGTTCTTCAAACTTCAGTTCAAGAATTTGGTAGCGTTTTATTTATTGGGTTCAGGACCTTGCTTTTGTAGTTATTAAGTTAAACTTGGTATCATCATCTATTATCTATTTTATCTAAGAAATTGACATGCTTTGTTTGGGCTAAATTTTCTATTTATAATTACTTAGTTATTTAATGTACTGTTATTAGTACAAAAATAGGAGAACATCATGGTTTTGGCCATGTTAGCGGGGTTGTGGGCTAGACAGTTTTTAGAAAAATCAGTTTTTTTGAATGCATGGATGTTGTCTCGATTTGCTAGTCAAATGATTTGCAAGTTGCATAAGCTGGTGGGGTCAGCACGTAGACAGGTAAAAATAACTAGAAACTTGAAGCTCACTCAAATTTGAGCTTGACTCGAACAATTTTGAGTCGAGCTACAATCCACAACTCGAACTTGAGCATCATTTCTATAGGATAGGTATGGTGTATAGCGTGGGGTGAATATACGCTATTTAAAAATTTTAAATTTAATTTATTTAATTATAAATGATTAAAGTAATAATACTATAGTGCAAAAAGTAGAGCGGAAGCGGTAAGCAAAATAGAAATTAGAGCGACATAAAAACGAACACACGACGTATCGTGGTTCGACTTAAACTGGAGCCTACGTCTACCCCAACCCAATCTATCAATTTACTATAACTAATCAACCCTTTAGACTTAGGTGAAGAAGGTTGTTCAATCTCCTTTAACACCTAGCTAAAAGCCCTCCTCACAAGCAAGTGAGGACACAATCTAACTCACTCCAAGACTAGCTTGGATGCACTCCATTTTTGTAATCCCAACCAGAAATAATAAGGGAGGGAGAGAATCTCAGAATTACAAAATCTCACAAGTTAAAACGACTCACTTTTTCTCCCAAAAGTTGAGCTTTTGTGCAAAAGGAAGTGTAGCGGAAAACTGGAGCACTTAATCGCTGTGATCACTTTAATTAATCTTTACTAATTTTCTTTTGGTTACTTGAGAGCTTGGAGATTTTTTTGTAGTTGTTGGGAGCAATCAAGAAGTCAAGGACTCAAGAAGAATTGCCAACAACCAGCTAAAAACCTTAAATAAATGTGGTTGTAATGGCTAGAAAAAATATTGCAAAGTAGTCCTTGTGATCGATTGAGGTTCTAGCATTTATAGCTTTGATCAATCATTAATCTATTGTTGTTATCTATTGATCAAGGTCAGTTGTAGTGCCAGACTACGCTAGTCCAAGATTGATTAACTGATTAATTAAGGCATTGATCCAGCTAAAACGTCTACTGTCTTTGATCAATCAACACCACTTTGATCGATCACTAAATCGATCAAAGACAGCAGAACTTCAAGTTCAATTTTAAGTGGGCAAACGCTAACCAACTCAAAGCCAATGAGATTAGCTAAGTCCCAAATGCAAATTAAGTGCTCAAAATACATTATTCAACCCTCTTTGACACATAAGATCAATCTATGAAGTAAATTACAAAAGATTTAACACAAAGAAATGTAATGAAGCATGGAGCCTTCAAACTTCAAAAGGTCCAACAATTCTTGACTTGATGCAATCTTGATCATAAGCAGTAAAAGTGTAATACTGCATGATTATATCACTAGACCAACTTATTAGAGTGTAATCAACTTAAATTAATTGCTAAACATCAAAATTTCATATTATAACAAGGGAGGAACCAAGTAACCCACAATTTTGAGTTGAGTTTGAGCCGGGATTGGCTCGCTCATTTTAAACTCAAATCGGCTCGAAACAAATTATTTAATAAATTTATAAATATATATTATATTGTTTTATATTTTATACATTGTATATGTATATGTATTAAAAGATGTACAAATATAATCTATTTCGAGCTTGCTCAAAATGAATTTCAAGTTAGTCCGAGCTCAAGAAATTTTGTCCGAGTTTGGGCTAGCATCAGCTTGCTCGAACTCAGCTTGTTTGCAGCTCTACCCACGGAGCCCCATTGATGTGATGAAAGCCTTGGTTGGTGTTTTACATATTTTGCACTAATGTATGGCCTACCCCTAATTAAATTACTAATTAATTATAAATAAAAAAAATTATCCCGTAAGTCGGAGAAAAATTTTGAATCCAGGATTTCAAAACTAAATGATTATTTAAATCCTTAAGATAATACCTATCATAAATTTCATGTATGCGCAATCAACTGGGAATATCATACTTTTTAATATTAGGCATAATTCAAATTCGAACATACTTTTAAAGGGTAATTCCACTTAGGCCCCTGAGGTTTACTTGACATGCCACGCAGGTCCACAATTTTTAAAACATGCCAGACACTTCCCCAAAACTTACTGTATAGGTTATTGTGGTTCTTAATATTTATAAAAAGCTTTCAATAAGGCCCAATTAAACATATTCCGTTAAATCAAAATTTTAATTAAGAAATCATAAATTTTTGTAATGTGAAATTACAATTGTACCTCTGGTCTTCAAACGTGCGAACGCCCGTGCTGCCAGCAGCGCGCGACTGTCGGCGTCCGCGCGCAGAGCGCGCAGGGCTTCCTCGCGCGGGTCGCCGTAGCGTTGCCAGCGAGCATCGCCAACCCGTGCGCCGGCGCCCTGCGGATGCGTTAGTGTATACAGGCACGCGATACGTTGGTGTACGAATAAAATCTCTAATTCTATATGAAAAAGAGAATCTTCCCAAGATTTAATTAAAGAGAAATGTTAAACACACCATGCAATAATAATAATCAAGAATGAAAACAAGAAGACACCAAAATTTACGTGGTTCGACTGTGAAACGATCTATTTTCACAGGGAGAGGTGAAATCAAATATCTACTATGAAAATAAAGTACAAATTTGGGCAAACAAATGAGAATTAAAGCCTTTTACAATCTAAAAGAAAAAGATTTCAATCAACAAGTACAAAGGATGAGATGCCAACTAAAGACCTCTAAATAATCGCCAATCCAAGCTTCCTTCACATGAATCGGATTCACGTTATTTGTCTTCGTTCCTTTAATTTTTGCTCTTTTTCTTCTTCTTTCTTTCTTTTCTCTTCTTCCTCTCTAAATTTTCTTTATTTTTTCTTTTCAATGGCTGCCTCCATATCCACGCGAAGCCCCTTTATAAGGGTTTTATTTTATATAATATATATTAGGGCGAATTTCACTCAGGTCCCTGAGTTTAAGGGTTATTATCACACAGGTCCACGTTTTAAAAATTTATCATTGGGGTCCCTAGGTTTTCAAAAATATCATCTGGGTCCTTTTTTATTTTTTTATTATTAAAAAATATATAAAATTACTATTATACCCTTACCCTCCTTCTCTCCACCAGATCCGGCAGCCGCGCCGCCTCCGGCGGCCTCGCACGATCCCGCCGGCGGCCGCACGACGCAGCC
>KZ451914.1:381506-400472 GCA_002786265.1 Apostasia shenzhenica
CGGATATATTATGTAAAATGTAAAATAAATTTGATTGATCTTTAGATAATTGTGTAAAATATAGTATAAGGTAGATTATTTAATATTAAAGGTTGTGTAACATAAAATATGCATTATTTTTAATTATTACATGGATAGAAAATTTAGCTGTTCTAGCCAAATTGCTTAACATGCCATGGAGTCATCTTTCTTAGGTATTTTTGATATATTGGTCGGATAATATTTTATTTTCAAAGCTTAACCTTTTAAGTAGTACATATATGTGGCGCTAACTAGTAGCCGCTCAAGGGAAAGGATACAAACGTGTGATAGTCCACTCAAAGTGTAGATCGATCATTAAACTGCTCGAAAATTAAATGTGCTTTTCAGCTTCTATCCTTCAAAACATTAGGAAGCATCTTTATATTGAATAGTTAAATTATATCAAATTTTGTGTGGGCTAATTAAACTGCAGATTCATGGAAAAGAGATATAGAAAAATTAAATATATATAATGCACTTGTTTATGTTAAATCATTCTGAAGGAAGATGACTATATAAAAATTATTCAAATATTACATATATATATTATTAAAATTTAGTTATTTTATATATAATTTATAAATATTCAATATTATATATATATTGATCTCAAAAATCATAATCTTAGTTAATTACATACATACAACAAATTTATAAACATGTGTTATATATGTATAAGTTATAATTTTCATATGATTTTTGTGGCTAATATGTAATATTAAATATATAAATAACTAAATTTTACTTACTTTTTCTTTGAATTATCGAGGTGATCATGTATATGTATGAAAAAATTGTAAAGAGCACCAACAAATATGTGCTTAAAATCTAAGCTATCAGGGCCCCTTCGTGATTTGGTTGAAGCTCCAATGATCAACCATAAATGATACACATCGATTGTTCTTCGCAATCACACATTCGTAGATTCTTTATAATGAAAAAGCTATGAGCACTCAAAAGTTGCTCCCAATTAGCTCAAAAATATTAGTTTTATGTCTAATCTTATGAATTATTCTATGCATTAAATTAATCATTCATTATTTTATTAAATAATCAGGCATAAATTAGACTATTAAATTTTAAAGCTTGTTTATTTGAAAATTTTAATTTTAATAAAGTAAAAGTTAAATTTAGATAAAGGTTTTTTATTAAGAATTTTGAATGATGTGAAATAAAATTTATTATTATATTGAAATATGTGAGGGATGTGATATAGTTTAGTTATTAGTTTGCTATAAAATAAAATTAAATTTTTAATGGGATAATTACCTACATGCCACACAATTTAGTTTTATTTATGCCTTACCCATTTATTCTTAGTTAATTACGTTATGCACACTCAAAACATTATAAAATCTTACATATACACATTTTAATTTATTTTTATTATAATGAGTAATCATAATTTTTTAATAACCTAACTATAGTTAGATTACAAAAAATTTGAGCCGTTCATTATATTATTTTAAGGATATTTAAATATATTTTGAGTGAAAATCCTAAAACCATAATGTTTAGGTGGCGGCAAAGGAAGGAGACATCCACGATGTGAATTGATTTTAGGACAAATCAGCGCTTTAGTGTAGTATTGAGGAAGAGAAAAATATGTACCATTAAGAGTAAAAATATAATTTTAATGATTTACTAACAGAATATTTTTTTTCAAATAGATTTTGATTAAGTTTTAACTCAAATGTGTGTATGTAAGATTTTGTAATATTTTGAGTGTGCATAGCGTAATTAACTACGAATGGATGAATAAGACATAAATAAAACTAAATTATGTGGCATGTAGGTAATTATTCTTTTTTTAATTTAAATGATATGTATATTATAAAATATAATTAATTTTTAATATTAAATTTTATGTATGATATAATATGTCAAATTAAAATTAAATAAGTTAATTTTAAATTGAAACGAATAAGGCATGGTGATCAATATATTGGATATTTCTTGAAGTTGCATAGCAAGTAACCTTCTATAAGGAATTTATCCTTCATTATAAAAATTTTCAAACATCTTTTATAATATAATATTTATGACTTAAATATTATATTTTTACTGCATGCATGATAAACATTGCAAGTGAATTTGAAAGTTTAAATGTTAAATATGTAAATAAAATATTTGCATATTTGATGTTGAAACAGTGATATTTATGCATTTTACATTCTATTATCATAACTTACACATGTATAACACTTAACATTACACAGCAAAACTGATAATATTATATTCCAACTATTTTATATTGTATTTTTTCTCTTTTTTTATAGGTTATATTGTAATTAATGTTGATATAAATGCAAGGGGATTAATTTCAGTATCATATATATAGGGAGTCCACATGTAAATCATAGTTGACATCTCGTAGAACATCGATCAAAGGAGCTTCTACTCACTATTTATTTTTAAATATTATTGTAGTTTGTATACTTTTGAAATATATACATATATAAAAGAGTACACATATTTATAAATCTGTCAATAAAATACATAAAATTATATATATTTATAAGTTTACTAATAAGATGATTAATTTTATTATTTTACATGTAGTAATTAATGACGTAGTATGGGAGCGAGGTTTGTGTCTCCTGCATAATTAATTTTTGCTTAGTCTTTGCTAAAATCTGAGGTTAAGTTGTACTTATTATTTGACTTTCTCTTTTGAATAATTTATAAGCCTAAGTTGATCTTTAAAAAAAAAAAGAATGTGCTTAAGTAAACGAAATTTCAGATTAGAAGTCATGTTGATTGTCATAATTCTTAATTAAGATGAAAAAAAATTACAATATTATGAATACAAATAAATAAATATATATATATATATATTCATAATTTCCATATATGTTGCTAAGAAAATTAAGTTAATTGTATTCAAAATAATTTCTTTCAAGCACGTTTCTTAATGTCTCAATGTTGTCACACATATTCGAATCAATCTTGAAATAAAGTTTTTGTATCGTGTTGTCATCACTATCATTAATTCAAACTTTAAAACAAGTTTCTTCAATAATGTTATTGGGCAGCAAGATCAGAAAAATTAATTGTTAAAGTTCTCTTATAGAATAATTTTTTATCAATTTTATAAAAAAATTTAGTATATCTTCAATCATAAAAATTACTGTACTCCAGAAACCTCTCTCAGATAATATCTATAATCATTTATTACCTACAAATGAAAGACTTTAACTTAACAAATTATTAAATTTGTTCTTACAATATTCCTATTACACATGAATACCACTTTGTATCTACTATCGACTATGAAAATAAAAGTTATATTTGTTTTATTTAAACTTGTGTTAATTTAATCCACGAAGTCATTCCCTTAGTGTACGTGTTAGAGGACGATCGATGTCATATTTTAATTAGGTACATATCCATTAAGTGCGCAAAATTATAAATTATCCAGCCAGTGAAAACTACATTCAAGCCATCCACTCACAATTTTTTTCAACAATCCATCCTTCAGTGTATTGCAAAGTTTGAACTCAAGATTTACTTTGATACTAACTCTTAAGATACTTAGTGCTATCAACCGTTCCAAAAACTTTAATTAATAGAAAAAGTACAAATTGTTTACTTATTATACTGTACACTTAGGTCTCACGAGTCGAATCTAATATTTTTTTTGACAATAGCATGCACATTTAGAATTATGTAAAGTGTGACAATAGCACTAAGGGAGCGTTTGGTTTAATGACATCTATAAATAATCTTCTATAAGATTATAAAATTATTAGTCAAAAGATGACATCTAGATTACATAACATAACATCACGATAACAACGAACCAAACGCCCCCTAAGTCAGTGATGATTTCACCCAGACTGTTGGGTCACTTCCTTTTTATACAATCACCTCCCTTCAGGGTATGCAAGGGTTTTGAACTCAAGACATGCTTTGGTACCATTTCTTACTGTCTCTGGCGCTATCAAATCTATTAAAAATTTAAGTTAATAGAAAAAATATAACTAATTCAGTTATTATACTATGCACTCAATGCTCATAGATCAAAGGTGATGGTATTAAGTCAATAACAACTATACTCAGGCTATTCAATCACTACTATTTCCAAATAATTTATGATTTAAGATAAAATATTACAAATAGGTGCTTAAGTTATGATTATGATTGTATGCTTAATTATCTAAAATGTGTATTTTATATTGTTTGGATTTATTTTTTATTATGTATATTATTTAAAAAAATTTCAAATTCATGTACCATATTTTTCTCACATTATGTCCGTTAATTCATCCTGTTATGATAATTTTATATTTAACAATTAATTTAAGTTAATTAATTATTAACTATTTTGTTTAGTACGTGAATCACATGAATATTAAACTATTACCATTTGTGATCATGGTTGGAACATCTGCCATTTTCAAGTCAGGATATGATTGAGAAGCACTGAAAATTTTGAAGTTTGAAGTTCTTCTTTTATTTCTTTGTGTGTACTTGTTGTAACTATATAGATTGTAATTCTCCTATTGATTATTCTCTGTTATGCTCGAATTAGTTGGATGAATAATTGAATACTTAATTAATTTTTTGAGAATTACTATTTCTGATTGATCATAGTTGTTTGATAGATCAAAGACAATAGTTGCATGTTTGATTGATCAACTTAGGAGATTGTGCGTGCTTCAGGTTTTGAAGTAAGTCTGATCAATCAATTGATCAATTAAAAATAGAGAGCACTTTATCTGGATCAATCTCTTGATCAATCATTTGACCTATCTAAGGCCGACGCAATTTGGTGCTGCTACAAGCTATCCTGATTATAGCCATTGAGTTGTAATGGCTAATCTTTTGATTGATCAAATACTATTTTACAGTAGTCTGACTAGTCATTGCAGTCAACTCTATTTAATGATTTTGGTTGATTTTTGGCCTCATTCTTGACTTTTTGGACCATTATTTGCTCTTAACCATTACATTAATTTCTTCGAGCTTTCAACTAATTGATGAATAATTAATTCGAGATTACGCAAAAAAATTAAAGCTCTAACTACATAAGTGCTTATTCTCCCTTCATCTTGCATACATGTTTAATCTTTGAAAGAAATTGCGAGTTCATCTTCTGTGTAAATCTTATTGTAATACTCAAGTTTTTTCTCCTCCTTATTCTCATTTATTATTCTAGTAAAGAGGAGAGAACTTTCGAGCTAGACTTGGAGTGATTAGTGTGTTCCCTCACTTTTGTATAAGGAAAGCTTTTAGTGATTTTTAGAGGAAAATTTATACTAGCTTCTCACCTTTGTTCAAAGGAGTATGTCTTAGTGGACTCTTTGATTGAGATTGAGGGTGGATCAGGCTCAAGATTGAGCAGATCACGTTACATTACGTATCTCATTTACTTGCTCTCGTGATCATTTCATATTGTGTATATGAAAGGCTTTTTTTTTCTTTCGTTATATATATATTACTTGTTCTATAAATTTATTTTACACTAATCCTTTATATAATAAATTAGGGTATATTCACCTCTCTCTAAACTCATATCTAAGATCCTATAACATACATCTAATATTATAGGAAAATTGCATATACATATATATATATATATATCACTCGAAATTAAGTGTTATTATTACCCATTTAATTTCTAAAAATAAATATTTATATCTATCAATTTTTTAATGATAATAATAACTTAAAATATGGAATAACATTGTGAATGTTATAATTTTTGCGGTGATATATAACAATATAAATTTTAGGAATGTAAATATTCATCTTTTTTGTGGAAGTAAATATTCTTCATTGAAAGCAATAGGTATTGTAAATATTATTAACAAACATTCATTTTTGTCGGTAATAAATATAAAAAAGAATTACATTTATCACTCCTAAATAAGACTTTTTTATTCATTTAATTCTCAAAATTGCATCATATATATATATATATATTATCACCATATATTTTAAATATATGATTATAAATTACACTCCTTTATATATATTGACAAATAGTTAAATTTTTCATTCCTTAAATAAGACAAAGGACTAGATTTTCGTCAATTTAATGAATGATGTAATATAAAACTTTGGGAGTTAAACGAGTAAAAAATCATTCTTTAGAGATAATACATGTAATTTGTTATAAATATAAATATTTATCTCTCGAGATTAAATGAGTAATAATTAAGATCACTTTTCAAGACTGAGGTTTATATATAATTTTTTTGATGGTGCTGCATATCTAAAATTATTATTTTTATTTATACAAAAGAATTCTAATTAGATTCAAAATTTAGAACCATTTATAGAGATACAAAGCATTGTAGCACTAAATTTTAGTTAAATCTAAAATTTAGAAACATTTATAGGAGTAATATAAAGCATTTTTCTTAAAACTATATATTGTTTAAATTAATCCTAGAGAAGAATCTTTGAGACTTTGCTTAATTGTGAAAGAAGAAAGCATCAATTCCCTCGATAGATTTAAGAGTAACTTCGCGTTTGCCTCTTTTTAGCTTTTCCACAATGAAAGACAGACGTGCATCTTCGCAAAAAAAAAAAAAAAAAAAAAAGAAGAACAAACTGGAGCCCTTTAATTATTGGCAGCCATTTGGAGTTAATCTCAAAAAATAAATTTTTTAAATCCTAAGTTGGCCCCAAATATTTATATATGTATATCACAATCTTTATATATATATATACATATAAGTCTTTAAACTCTTTTGTTTGCTTAAACTCTTTTGTTTCAGATCTATTAAACTATTAAGTCAACGAACTTTAAGTTTATGCCTTAAGATTAATATGATATAGTTTTGCTAAAACTCATATGTTCTTCCGTAATTTGTCTGTAATCTCCTTCTAGGTCAGACGTTGTCGTTTATGGAGTATTTTTAAGACAATTCTTTAAAGTCTTTATATATATATGTGTGTATGTATGTATGTATGTATGTATGTATGCATGTATGTATGTATGTATGTATATATGGCTTCCTATAATTCCAGATGTGGATGGATTATATATATTTGGGAAGCATGATATTGAGGATCTTGTTTGTGATGTTATTTTAATGGGATAAAAAATGATAATTAATGTGATATCTTTATTATAAAATTTATGATAAATTTGAAATAAAAGTAATTATGTTTTTAATGATAGTGTTTGTATAGGATTTAAGATATTATTAGTTTAATATTTAATTTATATATAATGTGACTTATAGAGTAAATTTTAATTTAAATTAAAGTTAAGTTGGGAAAATAAACACACACATATATATATATATATATATTATGTCATAGTATTGATATATATATATATATAGCCTTCATTGCATATAAATGTCCAACAGCAGAAATAAGAGGTTTTGCTCAATAAGTCATGAGTATATTATATTGAAAAAAAATTATATATATCATTATATATGGGTGGAGATAAAGATAGAAGCTTGAAAGAGAAGACAATAGTTTAAGAAAAAATAATAAAGGCCCTAAAATAATATTTGACAATAAAATATAACTGCTAAGTTGATTAGATCTTGTATCTTTTAGATGCACCATACCATAGACATCAGAGAGGGGACAAATGAGAGAATGAGTTTATAGAATAATTTTATTTTGATATTGTAACATAAAAGATTGTATTATAGATAATTGTTTAAATTTAGATTATTTTGTGAAAATATGGCTTTTTTAATTTGTATATTTGTATATAAATTTATTTAATCACCAAGGTTAAATATTTGGCACATGTTTGCAGAAGAAGTCCAAACTATATCATAATGCAATATCAAGAATTAAAAGAAGAATTAATGATAGGTTTCAACAAACGATGAAAATTATATTGCCAGTGTTGTAGAGAAAGACTTAAAGCGAAAGTGAAGAAGGAGAGGCTTTGCTATTATGCAAGGAAGGGAGGTTAGTAGCTGTGCAGGTCGTTCATCGCCGTGGAGAATTAGGCTAAGTCACAAGGTTTAGTTGGAATCCTGTGAGTCGAAGAGCCTAGGAGGCAGTTAAATAGCCTATGAGAGAAGGGTAATTAAGGAGGTTGGAAGAGAAAAAAAATTCAAAAATGTCACTAGTGTATTAAATGAATATATTTATAGGAAGTGAGGCGAGTTGATGAAGCAGGTAATTCTCATTAATAAAAGGTATATTAATGGATTTGAGCTTGTTGATCATTAATAATCTCGTATTAAGAGGCTGCCTTCTAGCTTATATACTATGTTGCAGACGTATAGCATAGTAGGGCAACATTAATTATTTTATAATGAAAGAGGGAGAGAGAGAAAATGAGAGGAGAACCAATTTGAATAGCTCATTCGTGTGAGCACTTTTGGTATATTATTCGACTACAAAATTCAATCATATACCACTTGGTTCTAGGCCAATTCCTAATTCCATTATGGGCTATTCGACGAAGTAGACTTATTCATATTTAGGATCGAATGGAGAAATCTTTAATCTAATTTTCTTTACATTGTCAATTAAATCAATGTAACGATTAGGCTGCACAACATTGCGGGCTAATTAGTCATGTATTGATTGTTGGGGCATAAATAACATGGAAAATTTTCTCGCACGCTAAAACATGGCTGTGATTATTTAAAATGTGTAACCTTAGAATATCGGGGCAAGGGACAAAATTGTGAGGTTAAAAAAATAATAATCCGACATCTAGAAAGGGTCCGTTATTATGAAAAAAAAATGATTCACTCTTCGAGTAATTAATAGAGACCTGATTCAATTTTGACTTTTAATTTACGATTGATTCAATTTGAAAATAACTTCATATATGTATTTAAATCCGTTTGGCTCAAAATGTATGTTGGGTTTATTTAGCTGTCATAAGTTTGAATTATTCGTTTGAATTATCATTAAAATTGGTCCATTAATTATTTTCTCAGCTCATCACAGTTTATTGTGTCAGTGAAGTAGGTCAAAAAGGTTAGCAGTAAATTACACTCGGATTCTAAATTTAAAGTATAATAATATTCAGTATACTTTTTTTCAAAATTTTAATATTTGAATTATTTTTAAATTTTTTTTAAAAATTATAATTATATCATTCTCTTTATCTGATGTTGGTGTAGAAGACAGATAGAAAGGGGAGAGTATAATTAAAATTTTAAAAAAATTTAAAAAAAAATAAAAAAAAAATAAAAAAAATTAGATGTCAAAATTTTAAAAATTAAAAATTTAAATGTTAAAATTTTAAAAATATAAATTTGATTGTTATTATATTCCTAGAAATACAAGTGTAATTTACTTTTTTTTTTAATGAAAAGTCTATGAATGGAGATAGAGCTTAGGCATTTGTGCATATAAATTGATTAATCAACTTCATTTAGAAATTCACAAAATAAATTAATTATAAGTTTGTACATATATTGAATGCATGGATATATATATATATATATGCACGTCAAAATAATATAAAAAATGTGTTTATTCGTTAGAAATTTGAAGTTATTTTAATTGAGAATAAGCTTAGAGAGAAACAAATTGAATAATTTGAGAATATAAATCGTAGATTTAGCAAAATTTTAGTAAAATTATTAAATATTGCTTGTGTAAAATGAAATAAAAAAAGCTAAAAAAACATAAAAATTTATATAATACAATTTCACATATTTTAAGTTAAATGAAAAATTACTATTTAATATAGTATAATAGAAAAAGTATTTATGAAGCTAACCTCACCTAGTGACAGCAAAAACTTAGTTGTATCTTAGTGCCTATAATTTATTTTTCCAATTATATGTTTAAGAATTAAGAGATAAATATGGCCATTAATTAAAATAATTTACAATATTTGTTTAAAATTATCCAAAAAATAGACAAAGTAATGAAAAAGAAATTTACAATATTACTAAGTCCTCCTCCATGATTTCATTTAAGTATTTTTTCAAATTTAAATATTTTTTTAAATGTATTTATATGAAAATCTTCTCAAAATTACTTTACTTCATTCAAATTTTTCAAAGAATATATTTTTACATTGAATTTTAAAATTATATCATTTTTACCTCTATTAATGTAATTATTATTATTCTTATTTATTAAGATATATGAAATTTAATTTAATTTAATTTAATTTAATCTATTAATGTAATTTTAGCCATGATTTTTATAGTATTTGATTTGTTGTTATCTGGTGCGCGCCATGCTATGCAGTTTACATGTCATAACATATAAATGTAATAATATATAAATGTTATTTTTTAATTAATAATTTTATAATATTATAAAAAATTATTTGTAAATTCTTCATTTAAATTCAAGCATTAAATCATCCTCAATTATGGTTAACTGACTTTTTTCTTTTAAATGAATGCTCAAATTACAAGAACGACTAAATATATTTAATATTTTTTATATTTCATAATTTTAACAAATTTAAAAAGAGTTTGATTCAATATTATCATGATGTTATGTCTGATAATATAGATATCACATCTTGATAATATTTTTATAATAATAACTTTATAATTTTTAAAAAAATTATCTATACATGTCATAATTGAGCTATACAATTATTTGCAACACCAAGATAATATTAAACAAAATGCCTATTAGGCTTGTTTGTTTAGTGTTTTTTATCATAATTAAAGTTTGACTTGTTTGGATGATATTTTAAATTTATTTTAGTAAAAAGAGAAAAACTTATTTTAATATTATATTGTAAAATAAAATTATTTTTAATATTTAAATTTAAAAAATATTGTAAAATAAATATAAAAACATTTTAAAGGAATACAATCATTGTTTGGATCCAACCAAATCTGAGTGTCTTTGTTTAGCTAAATTAAAATTAGCCTTATTAATTTTAACCCGATATATCATATTAATATACGTAAATTTTAATATTAAAATTTAATTATATTCATATCAGACATATATCATTTTAAAAAAATAATTTTAATTTATTTTCATATACCAAAACAATAACCAATATATATTATATCTTCCACACATTCAAACATATATAACCACTAATTTTATTTCATATCATATATAGTTCACATAAAAAAATATTTTTATTTAAATTTAACTTTAATTTTATTAAAGTTAACCTTCACAAATAAACATAAAATATAAATTTTGCATTCTACACTTGAAATCTAGATTGTCTTATTTTGTTGGATTTTGTTTTATTTGATGATATTAGATAGTGAGTGAGAGATAATTATAGATTTACATCTCTTAAATGGGAAGCTAATGTTTGAGACTAATGTTGAGATAGATAGTGAAATCTCAGATCTAATTTAAAAAAAAAGATAATTTTCAATAATTAATTTTTAAATTTTCTAAAATATAATTTTAAAATAAAGAAAGTAAGAAATTATAGGAATTAAATTTTAAATTTTACTAAATTTTTAAAAATTGGTAAGAATAAGGTGATATAATGGATATTTAGAATGCATAAATAGCTCAAATTACTCAAGAAATAATAAAATTCTATATTTTTTTATTTTTTAAAAAAAAACCAAAACTGTAATATTTTTACAATATCAGAAACTAAAATTAAAATTTTTTAAAAGTTGAGATTAAATTGTAATGCTATACCGACCTCAAAGACCTGGATGCAATGTACACTATTTAATTAGAGGGCGTTTGGTTTCATGTTATTTTGATATTATGTCAGGTTATTTAAAGAAAATAATTATTTAGTTCGGTGATATTTTTAGATTTTTTTTAAAAAACTATTGAATTATCATTCAAAATGTGATATTTAAATGTCATGATATCTAAATAATATAACATAACATTAAGATAACATTGAACCAAACTTCCTTTTAGAAAAATTTAGTCCCCATTTATTTGGAAGTTAAAAATTAATTTGATTTAATTTTAACATGACATATCACATCACACATAGAATTTAATATTAAAAATTAACTTTATTTCATATTCTACCCACATTACTAAAATAATAATTAACTTATATCACATCCCTTATTTATCCCAACATACTAACTAATTTTATTTCATATTCCTCACATAATCCAACATAATAACTAACTTTATTTCATATTATTCCTAATTTTTAACAAAAATATCTTTATTTAAGTTTAATTTAATCTTACATACTCTTATTGATGGATAGGGCTGTTACCGATCCGATTTTTAGCAGTTACCGGCTAAAAATCAGATTGATCACATTTCGATCGACTCGAGCTTGATTGGGTTCAACTTCGAGCCGAGTCGATTCCAATCGACTTCGAGCCGATTGCGATTCATTTTTGAGCCGGCTTGAAAATGAATCAAATCTCAATTTTGTTTAACCGATCTCGAGCCTGGTAAGCTCAATTCAATCCGGCTTGAGATCGGCTCAGTTTATAATTATTAAAATCTTACATACACACACTTTCACTTGTTTTCATTATAATGAGCAATTATAATTTTCCAATAACCTAACTATAGTTAGGTTACAAAAAATCTGAACCGTTCATCATATTATTTTAAAGATATTTAAATATATTTTGAGTGAAAATTTTAAAATTTTGATGTTTAGATTGTGATAAGGGAAGAAAATATCCGCGATGTAAATTGATTTTAGGACACATCAGCACTTTAGTGCGACATCGAGGAAGAAAAAATATGTACTATTAAGGGTAAAAATATAATTTTAATGATTTACTAACGAAATATTTTTTTCAAATAGATTTTGACTAAATTTTAACTTAAATGTATGTATGTAAGATTTTATAATATTTTGAGTGTGCATAGCGTAATTAATTAAGAATGTATGGGTAACGTATAAATAAAGTGAAATGATATGGCATGGAGGTAATTATTCCTAATATAAAATATATTTAATTCGAGATGATTTCAAGCTGGATCGAGCCGAGCCTATCCCGGCTCGAAATTATTACCGAGCCAAACTTTTAGCTCGTTAGTCGGCTAATTTAGATCGAATCAAGTTTAATTCAATCTAAAATCAATTCAATTTTTGATCGAAAAATTGATCAATTTTTGATCGAAAAATTGATCAATTTTGATCTTCCATCCATATTAACGCCCATATTGATGGATATGAAATTATATATTTTTTTAATTTGATTAGGTTTGACCAATTAATTAGTTTTGTTTGGATTTGGGGAGTGCGTTGGTGACGTAAGCACGGGGGGGCGCGAGGGACAATCTTCCATTGTACTAAAGCCATGCATCCGTGTTTGCTTTATACGAGATGAAGCGAAAGAAGCCCCTGTGGGACCCACCATCTGCCCGAGGACATTTATCCAATGATGTTGAGTAAATTGTGGACCCCATTACTAGTTTTTTTTTTTTTTTGACCAACTTTAAAAAAAAAAAAAAAATTGGGGGCCACCTACGCTGGGGGTCCCCATAGTCGGGCCCACCTTATGGGGCATATGGATTTCAAACAAAATTGAACAGTAGAGCATGCAGAAACTACGTGTCTACTGCTCATCCATGTTCCTGTACGAAATCGCATCATGATTTGCTCACATGTTCCTCTTTTTCTTTTTCGCGATGGCACATCGTCTGGGGGTCGTATACGAGTATGAAATTTAATCAAGTAAATCTCTTTCGAGAATATTTGAAAGAGACTGGATTGTATGGGAATATAAATTTATTTGAGATGATGTGTCGTATAAATATATGTGATTTTTCTTATATTTTTGAAAATCTAGGAGATCAACTCACATAGTAATACAATTTGTACTAGTAAGTTAAATTATACAAGATATAAAATAGTTATGAGAGATATAAACAGTAAAAATTTTTTTTTATATAAGAGTATGAAATCATACTCAATTCTGTTTACGAAGTGTTTATTTATAAAAAAAATAAAGAAAAATAACATTTTGCAATAGTGAAGATAATTTTTTTTATATTTCTATATAAAAATGAGAAATAATGGAATCTGTATTTCTATATGATCATAAGTTTAGTCTTATCAAAGTTTTCAAAAATATATGGGATAAATGTCTATGATCACTTTAGTAATCTTTCAATGTCCTCATGTTATAAGCCCAATGCCATTATAAATGAAGGTTGTTGATGCAAAATATATGTCAAAATAGAATGAAATAAGATGATAATTTTTATATGAAAATCCGAGTATTCGGGGGAAAACTACAATGTCGTCTATGTGATTTAAATCCAGTAATCGAATCCATTCTCTTACAAATCTTGAGGATCTCTAAATGGAGACCAAATAAGAGAATAAGTACAAAAGGGAAGGAGATAGTGACCTTCCCGAGAAAGAATCCCAGAGCTTCTCCTCCTTCCCCTTATTTATAGTTTGGAGAGGAGATAATATAATAGGTACAGTCTCTCACATCTGACATCTATTCCTGCAAAGAACGATTAGACAGTAGATCCCATGCCACCTTAAATGCTGAGTTGATATATTAGTACGGAGAGTACGATCTGATAATATCTGTTCGAGGAGGGCTATTCAAGAAGGGTTGTTCGACGAGAGCTGTTCGATTAGGGGTTTTAGAGAAGGTTCTAACAGAGGTCTTGATGGGGATGAGATCTTATTTGTGTAGTTCCATTGAATGCATGTTCTATAACTTTTTTATATTATAAGATATCATACACATGTTTATGGATGAGATTCCATTTAAAGATGCACATTGTATACTTAACAATCTCTAATAGGATGCACATTGTACATTTAAAAATCTCTCTTTATGTGTACCCAACTCTTAATTTGTTCTTTAATTTCCTCCAAATCAGTTAAGTCGAGTTGAGTTTTGTCAATAAATTTCAGAGTTATAACTCTCTGTTTACTTGTTTAATAAATTTATTTAATAAATTTCTTATTTTTTTAATATTATCCACAAATATTAATATTAAAATTAATTTAATTTATCTCACATATTATACAAATTTTAAAATTAAAAATTAATTTTATTTATATCTTCTATAATTTAATTAAAAATCAACATTATTTCATATTCAAAATAAATACTAGTATTAAAATAATTTTATTTTGTATTATAAAGTTAATTTTTTTTCTAAAACAATTAAATTCAATCCTCAATAAATACACTTCTGCATGTCAAAAAAAAAAAACAAGTTAAATTGTTGAGATTAATTTATAATACTCTAATTTTTAATTTTAAAGGATAAGATATAATTTACCCATATATACATCTACATACGTATATATGTATATATATATAAATTTTTTCACTAATTAACATAATAAATAAACAGCATCTTTACCTCAAATAAATTAAAATATTATATTGTGGTAAACTTTTGGTTATATCTATACCTCAACATGGGTGCTTATTTAGTGAAATTAAAATTAATTTAATTAGACATCATATATAATTTTTAATATTATATATATATATATACACACATATTTCACATCATAAATACATTTTATAATAAAAAGTTAATTTTATTTTATAGTATATATATATATATATTAAAATAATAATTAATTTATATCACATCTTTTATATATTTTAATATATATAGTAATTAACTTTATTTCACATTATCACAATTTGTAATAAAAAATATCAAACTATCTTTATTCAAAGTTAATTTTAATTTTATTAAAGTTTATCTTTGCAAAATTTTAGATATTAAATTAAAATATTATACTTATTTTTTGCATTATGTCTAGGTAATTGCCATAGCTAGCCATAAGCTATGAATTTTTTTTTTATTTTTTTATTTTTTATTTTTTTTAGCCATAAGCTATGCATGTGTAAGTTAAAAAGTAAAATTGCATGCATGAGGCATAAAACTGTTCTAATATTTGTAAGTTAGCTACTTAATTCTCAATATTTACATGTGACTGAATATAATTAGAAACATGATTGTTATAGTACTAAAAGGAAGAGAAGATAAAAATAACAAAATAATTCAAAAAAAAAAATTTAGTAATTTTTTTGGTAGCCAAATTTTAGTAATTGAAGATTTAATAAATAAGTCAATTTGGATTAGTATTAAAAATATGTCTATCCCAAGGTTTACTTATACTTAATATTGATAATTGCCTATGAAATTTGTTTTTAAACATGATCGTCTTAAAAAAAGAATAAACATGGCAACTTTATTTAATGAAGATTTAAAACGTAAAGCATGCATTAATGTTAATTTTGTCTGAGTTATAATCCAACAACAAAGTAAACAGGCCTATTTAATTATATTTTAATCAAGCCAAGTTTGATGTAAATAATTTACCTAAATCATCGTATCTTGTAATTGATCTCATTTTTAATGAAGAATCTCATCGAATATATATAGACATGAACAAACCACATCGAATAGTCTAAACAACCAATCTAAATATGTTTGTCGAATAGAAACATGTATGAACTCATTGAACAGGTATCTAAGCAGACTAATTACAGCAGCACTTGACGTAAAATCTCTTTTATTCGTTATATCGAAAAGGGTACATGACAAGCAGTGCAGATTAAATCTTCCTCAAATCACGCAATAGCAATACATAAATAGTAATTAGTCATCGAGGCATGATAAGAAGTTGTTAATCATCGAGATCATTAATTTGTACTCTAACTTTACTAAGTTATAAATAGAGGGACAAGAGATGAATAACCATGCAATCCCACGTTTAAATTATTCACATAATTCTACTCTTTTGGTTCTGTTTGTCTGTTTGGAAATTGGCTAAAAAATGGTTTATTTTAGTCATAGCTAAATTCTTTAAATTTATTTTAAAAAATTTTTATATCTCATCCTATACAAATTTTAACATTAAAAAATCACCTTATCTCACATCCAATATAAACTCACTTTATTTCACATCATACATATTTTTCTAAAAATTTTCATAAAAATTTTTCAATTTTTTTTTCTCCAACCAAACAGAGCCTTTGACCACCCTTGGTTTTGATACAAATACTTTCACTCTGACTCAAAATTAAATGTTCTAAAAGACACACGTACAATACTGGATCTTTTGCATTATTTTCATTTTGTAATAATTAGCATAATATATATTTATATATATATATATATATTTATATTTATATTCATATAAGGTATACAAGTTTAGTTATAATATAGTACTTAAGTCATACACACTAGCTAGACAACTTACAAAGAGTTATACATATAAATTTTATAATATTTCAAAGTCTAATATTTTTAAGATATATTGCATTAATCATGACCTAAAGTTCGAAAGACATTGCAAATTATTTATTTTTAACAATTATTATATCCATCAATCTTTATTATTTTTTAAAATTTAATAAAAACCTAAAATATAATATTTTTCTATATGTCTCTTGCTTTATTCACTTTAAACTTTAAAGTGATAAAATATAAATATTAGGATTTCAAAAAAATATTCTTAAAAATTAAGGTTTAAATATGATCTTATGATATAATGATAAAAATTAATAATTATAACTTAATTGGGTTTAAATGACACTGATTTTATAAGCTTAGGAATTTAAATCAAAATATTTGAAAATTATAATCAATTTTCAATAATTTTTGGACTTCGTGGGCCCATTTGCAGTTTATTTTATTATTATTATTATTATTATTATTATTATTATTATTATTATTATTATTATTATATTTTTTTTGAAGATATGGATTATTCACATGCCCCACCCTCATCGGAATTAAAGAGAAACGAACCCTATTCCTTCCTATATGCCAATCCTTTGTTCTTCATGAATCTCTTCCAATTTCTATTATCGCAGGTGACAAAAATTAAAGAATACTAGAGAGAGAGAAAGAGAGAGAGAGAGAGAGATCTAGAGAGAGAAGAAGGAATGTTCCCCTCCAAGAAGCCCAGTATGAATTCTCATGAGCGGCCTATTTGTGTTCAGGGCGACTCAGGCCTCGTCCTCACCACAGACCCAAAACCTCGCCTCCGCTGGACCGTCGAACTCCACGATCGCTTCGTCGATGCCGTCACCCAGCTCGGAGGCCCCGACAGTACTTATTCCTCTCCCTTTCCTCCTTCCTCTTCTTCTTATGATATATAACATCTTTAATTGATTATGCGTTTGGGTTCGCAGAGGCGACGCCGAAGACGATCATGAGGGTTATGGGCGTAAAAGGTCTCACTCTGTACCATCTTAAAAGCCACCTACAGGTATATTAATAATTATTTATACGATCATTAATGAATTATACATATATTTAATTTGTGCATTAATAATTATGAAGAAATATGATCGTTTTTTTTGGGATTTTTATTTCATGTGTTGGAGTAGAAATTCAGGCTTGGGAAGCAGCCGCACAAGGAATTCAGCGATCACACGAAGGATGGTGAGAGATCCATGTTTTTCAGAAGCAAGTGATCATATTCTCCTCTTTTTTTTTTCTTCTCAGTTTTAACGTACTCACTTTGTACGTAGATCAATTTATTATATATAAATTGTTCAAGTTTTCATATGAATTTGAATTGGTTTCAGCCGCAGCTCTTGATATGCACAGACACGCAGCTTCTTCTTCTGGTGTGATGGGTCGAACCATGAATGAGTGAGCTTTTCTTCTTCTTGTTTTTCATATACTTCATCTTCTGCAGTCCTTCATCACCTTCTTAGCCTTGTTTTTCTCCTCTTTTCCTTATTCTCCTTCTTCCTCTCCCTCGCCGGCAATTAATTCTCCTTCCTGCTTCCTTGCTTCTTCACCTACTTCATCTTCTTGTCGACCATGTTCTAATTCTTTGTCTTGTACATTCTTCATGCTCCTCTTTTCCTTCATCTACTCATCCTTCGCCGACCTAATTCTTCTTCTCCTCATCATCTTCCTCCTCCTTCTTCTTCTCTGTTTAATTTAGCATTTCTTTTTCATATATATCATTTCAACTATATATATATATATATATACTGCACCTTAAATCATGCAGCAGGAACGTCCAGATCACGGAAGCACTCCGCATGCAGATGGAGGTCCAAAGGAGACTCCATGAGCAGCTTGAGGTAAACTATTTATAACACATGAACTGATCATATATATATATATATATATATATATATA
>KZ451914.1:410032-518052 GCA_002786265.1 Apostasia shenzhenica
ATATATAATTCATTAATTTCCATTAAGCAATTAATAACTCAATCTTTCCTCCATCAGGTTCAAAAGCACCTTCAAATGAGAATCGAAGCCCAAGGGAAGTACATGCAGTCCATTCTGGAGAAAGCCTGCCAAACCCTCGCCGGAGAGAACGCAGCCGCCGCCTCCTCTGGATGCTACAAACCAGGCCTCATGATGGAGGTTGCCGGAGCCATGAAAGACATCGGTTCTCCGGTCACCTTCCCTTCACTGCAAGATCTCCATCTGTTCAACAACGATCATCTCGATCATCTGCACGACGGCTTCTTCCCCTGCACTAGTGAAACCCTTTGCTTAGGACCGAAGAAAAGGCCAAACCCTTACAGCAGTCCCAACGGGAAGAGCCCCATGATTTGGGCTGACGAGCTCCGGCTGCAGGAGTTTGAACTACCCGAAGAAGCTTCAAAGTCCCCCGTTAATGGTGGATTGGATATAGAATCCATGACAAGGGAAGTTTATGAGGCAAAACCCATGCTTTCCGGCGACAGCGCAGGAGAGAACAAGCACGAGGAGGCGATGAAGCTCGAGAAGCCGTCGCCGAGGAGAGCTCAGGTGCCGGCGCCGGAGATGATGAGCCCTATGATCAGAGGTGGGGTTCTGAACCAGGCAAGGAACTTGTCGTATGGCTGAAATTCTGATTTTTGCTGGTCATGGTACTACTCATGTTAGGAAATTGAATGAAAAATTAACCTCTTAATTAATTGCATGGTTAATAAATAACAGGGTTTGTGATTTGGTGCAATTGGAGTGAAATGCTGGCCATATCTCAAAAAATTGTGCAAGACAAATGCTCTTTTGCCCTCATAAATAATCTTAAATTTTAAATTTAATTAATTTTTTTTTAATTTTATATGATATAAATATTATCATATGAACCAAAAATTTGATTTTATGAAAAATATGCATAGCATTAATACTCATTGTGAAAATATGGTTAAGACATTAATTCTTTAGAGTACTATATATTAAGTAGATAAAGTTCTAATTTATTGAATAATTCAGTAAATTAAAGAATTAAATTATTATTGATTAATTTATTAATAAATATTTATTAGAGATGCATAGCATTTATCAATTTTTTGTTCTTTTTTTGTGCCTTTTTTCTGTCTTTAAGTGATTGGTGCATGTGAGAAAGGTGGACTTGCATTTGGTTCTTTGCATGGTTCTTATTTGACAATTAATTAATATATTTTTTGTTGGACTATTCTTTAATTTCCAACATGATCAACTTTTTGATCCTTTTTAGTTACAATATATTAGGGAGGCAAGTGCTAAGGGAAATCATGTTGAGGCCATTATTTATACTTATGAGTGATAGACATTTTATAACTCAAATACCCTGGCTAATGTTGAGGGCTAGCTAATATTTACAGATTAATATCTCAACTTGTTATTCATCAATTACTATTGGATATTTGATTCTTAGTTTTTATTAGTGTTAACCAAGAGCCTACTTAGTCAGGTCTATAGGAAAGGTACGTATGAGTTTCTTGCTCTTTGAATTAATTTAATTTCTCAATAATGTCAAGCCAACAGATTATCTAATATGAATGTACTTGCACGAACTATATATTTATTTTCAGCAGAACTATATATTGGCTATATACGCACACAAGTACTTGTTTGAAGAGTTAGATTTTTTTTTTTTTTTAGAAAATGTTAGGAGTGTTAGATTTAAGGAAACTAAGTTGTGACCAATATTGCATATATAGAATCTTTTATACTTTGTATTTTAACAATTTATACCCTGCAACTTTGAGTCATATATGTACGACAGGAGCACTGCACCCAGAGTTTTACTTAATTAATATTATTTTTTTGGATATTTAATTTTAATTTAGATATGAATGTGATAATATGAATATTTTAAGGATCAATTAATCCATAATATATTGACATCCGAATATTTAATATTACAGATTAGTCATAAAAGTTATTTAAAAATTAATTACAACATACATTTGTTATATAACATGTCATAGCTTTATGATATGAATTGTGAATGAGTTATAATTTTTATATGATTTTTATGGCTAATATATAATATTAAAAAAATTTAAGTATTAAATATATATATAAAATAGCTAAATTTTAGTAACATGCATATATATAATTGCCCCGCCCTTTGACAACACTATTATTAATTTATCATCAATTAATTGCCTATTGATATTTCTTAATTATGGATTCCTTTAAATCAATTATCATCATATGATCATAATCATCAGCATAACCAATTGCTAGCCAGCATAGTAAATTATAATGTACGTATATATATATATATATATATATATATTAATTGTAACTTAGGTCAAACCAGTACCCATTTGCTCATCATTCCAAAGTTTTTGGGTTGTACAAACTAGTAAATATATGAATAATTATCTTAATTATAATTAATTGTATATAAAAGTGATTAGAGATAATTAACTTTATGCATGCATGCATGGATCAAAGACATGTACCACGTGATTAGCAGTGAGTATTTTTGATGGAAAACTTTACATTTAAACACTAATAAAATGTAATTATTGCTTCTGATCTTCATGCTTCTTCACTTTAGGTATATACTTTGATTAATTAATTGCACCATTTGGTGCAGCCCTGCAGGTAGAATGAAAGCATTCACTATGTACAATATTGATTACAGACTTACAATATATGCAGAAATAATATATAATATTTTGATGATATTGGACATTTCAGTCTAAATGATGCATTAATATATAATACAATAATAATAATAATAATAATAATAATAATAAAAATAATGATAATAATAATAATAATAATAATTGGACAACAATTGAGTACTAGCTGTTAAACTTGATAAAAAGGTTGCTAGCTGACTGAACCAAATTATACAGGAATAATTATCTTATTTATTATATATGGCCCAAAATTAATCTATATTGGCACACAACACATAAGCTTTTTTACTAAATTTGCAGTGTAATTTCATCATGTCATGTAAAATATAAATATATATTTTATTTTTTAAAAAACAAACTTATATTTGAAAGATTCTAGGACTTACCTGGGACTTTCGAGTTAATATTATTTTAAATAGGGGCAATTACATATATGCTACTAAAATCTAGTTATTTTACATATTTTATACTTAAATTTTTGATATTACATATTAGCCACAAAAATTAAACAAAAATTACAACCTCGTTATATATATGCTAGCTATAATTTTGTGGCATGTGTTGTACATGAATTATAAATTTTATATAATTTTTATGATCAATATTATATATTATATTAAAAAATTTAGTATTAAATATGTAAAATTGCTAGATTTTAGTAATATATGTAGAAATTTCTATTTTAAATATATATTGATTAATCGTTCGAGGACACGATTGTTGATGCAAATATTAGTTAAGAGCAATTAGATGGACAAATTTCTTGAGAAGATAGTGGATTAAAGATGTATTTTTGTTTTAGAGTACTATAAAGTTTATATGCACATATATTGAAGTTTTTTTTTTTAATTTCACTCTTTGATATTACAATTTTTCTCACTCTTAAAATTTTAATGATAGTTTCGAATGTGAGCTCTTGCTTCAAAGGCAATCTCCTTCCACACGGATCTAAGGAGAATGCCAATTTTATTAATTTAAAGGTATATATTGAGTACATATTGATTTGATGCCATTAAAGGCCAGTGTAACATGATTAAGAAGTGTCATTAAAAAAAGTGTTAAGAAGTGCTGGATCAATCTTTCCTGTTTTTTATTGCATGGAGGAGCTGTAATATAATTATAAGTTACAATTATTATTCTTGTTATATAGATCAAAAGTATATGTTAATATCTAATATGATAACTAATGGGAGATTTTACATGTCAAAAATCAATGTTGGGCCCAGATCTTAGAGTAAGAGTTTGGCTGATTAATGATTAATAGTCTGATCTTTGAATTGATATTTAGCTCGAATCAAATTTAGCTTGAATTTTTGAGCCAAGCTGGGCTTGATCTCTATTTTTTTTAAATATAAATAATATCATTTATCATTATTATTAATATAATTAAGATATTTATTAAATGATTTAGTATATATGATTAAAATAATTTTAAATCTTATTAGAGATACTTTTTTATAAAAAATTTCAATTTTTAGTGGGCTTGAGTTGGCTTGAATATCAAGGCTTGAGCCAGCTCGAATTCAAATTAAGTTGAAACGCGCCAAACTTGAGCAAGCTCATCTTGAACACAGATCATTCTCACTCCTACATATAATAATTGTTCTCGATTCACTAATTAGATATGATGTGGAATAGATATTATTTGCTACACTCAAAATTTTTTTTCTCACACAATCTAATTTCTTTTCTGTGGTTTGCCATATTTTGTATATTACTGAGATTATGAAAAATTTCGCTTAGTGGGGGATTCACTCTATCTATCGATAGATGGAGCAGTGTAGTACGATTACCTGAGTACAGCACTTATAAAGTGTATGCCCTCGACTTCTAATGAAGCGATTAAGCAAGCTTGATTGCAACCTAAGCCTGATTGTATCCAAAGGATGCCCCCCAAGAGGAGTTAGGGGACCTGACTCTTAGGACTTGGTATTCTTAGGGTACAATACCTAAGCGATCCGTGGTCCCGATCTAGGCTGTTCGCCTTAGACCTTCTACAAAGTCAGGTTGGTAAGAAGACGAGACTCAAGTATATAATGTTTATTATACACTTGAGCCCGGCTCCGATATAGAGCTAAGATGATAAAAGTGAACATATAGGTTACTTACATTCTTTGTTATTCATTAAAACAATGAACCTTTATTATTGCGTTAAATCTCAGTATAATATTAGAACTCATCAAACTCATATGTTATGCTTCAATGCCATGTTAAACTTTCTGTTTATTTTATTTTATTTTCATAACTTTTTGATAGAACATGTTTAACTTTTGGTGATGATGATAAGTGACACATTGGCCTTGTTTGGTAACCATCCAAAAAAAGGCACATGAATATTTTATTTATATTTTAAATTTATCACAAATTTTAATAATTTTATTTCACATCCAACACAAATTTCAACCTTAAAAATCAACTTTATTTCACATCCAACACAAATTCCAACCTTAAAATCAACTTTATTTCACATCCTACACACCTCTCAATATTAAAATAAATTTCTTTCCCATCAACTCTATAAAATAAAATATTTTCTCTTTCATTACCCAAATTCATCCTCCAACCAAACAAGGCCAAAAGTTTAAATCGACTTATGTCATATTTTTGGAGTTTTTATTAGTTATAGTATTTTTATTTTATCATGGTTGTAAATTTCTATCATTATGTTCCTATTTGTTTGGCAGTTCAAAATTAATCTAGTATAATTTTAAACAGACATATGACATTGTACATAAAATTTATAATATTAAAAATTAACTTTATTTCACATTTTACATACATTATTAAAATAATAACTAATTTATATCACATCCCTCACATATTCTAATATAATACTAATTTTATATCATATCGCTCACATATTCCAATATAATAACTAACTTTATTTCACATCATTCATAATTTTTAATAAAAAAATATCTCTATCCAAATTTGATTTTAACATTATTAAAATTAAATCTTACAAATAAACAAAATAAGCCCTAGGTGGTAGTTGAGAGGGGTATACTAGTTAAAATAATGACTCATGAAGTGGTGGTTGGATTAACTAGGGGTATACTAGTTATAATTGTTTGATGTAGAATATGAGCTTTGAAAATTATTATTCTATTGTTTACTTGAATGAAGTATATTTTCAATCTTTTAGATGAATTTTTAAAAGTCCGTTGTAATCTTATTACATTTATATTTTCCCTATATTTTTTCTTTCCACTTCCGGTGTCAAGTTGGTATCAAATCTAAGAATGGGATGGCTGGTTGACGTCGCAATAAGATGACAACATCTCCAGCAACATGCAGAACATATGGAGATTTTGAGATATAATGATCTCTGTTATGTTTTGGAGCATGAAACTTTAAGTGCCAAAAAAAGTGATGTTAATCAGCCCCTTATGCTATGAACATCATCGAATATCAAGTGATGAAGAGTTTCATTTCAATAATTGATATATCTGAATGAATTTTGAATTACGTCAAGATATTGATCTAAATGTTGATATTCTTAAATTTAAAGAGCACATCAACCTGATAAGTTTATAGATTAGTTCATCACAATTGAGCGAGTCTTTGATTATAAAAAGGTATCAGACAATAGTAAAGTCAAGGTTATCGCCGTCAAATTAAAGATGTATACTGCAATTTGGTGGAAGTAACTCCAAATCAAAAGAGCACATGAAGGGAAGTTAAAAAAAATCAATTCATGAGAGTAAAAATAAAATAAAATTATAATTTCTTTCTGAAAATTATTTATAAGATACTTTTTTAAGCCTTATCACTTTTCTCAAGAGATTGCTAGCTAGCTCATTTGAAAAGTACTTCTAAGATCATGATTATCTTATGATGAGGTGTGGTCTAGCCGAAACAGTTGCGCAAATCATTGCCTATTATCTTATTAGGTTTTGTCAGAAAATTTCTAATATTGTTCAATTTTAACCTTACTATATATAATTATCATGATATTTTTGAGCTCGCAACGAAGGCCAAAAGAAAATTTTATAATTAATTGAGTTAAAAGTGAGCATAAGCCAAAAACTTCCAATAGTGGTACATAACTGATCCTAAATTTATGGGAAACCTTCTAATAGTGATAGTGGATCATATGCCCTCAAGGATTCAAGAACTATTTTCTCTTTTAATATATTCAATATTAAAATTAAATGCTAATAATTGGGCTTCTCAATCATCAAATATTTGTTTTAATACTAAAATTTTTACATCCTTTTCTGTTATATATTTTATTGCACTATAATTAATTCTTAATAAGAATTTCTTATTTAAGAGATCTTAAAATTTTGATATACATCAAATTATTACAAGCATTTCTTTAAGTAATTATTCTATGTATCATTCAATTTGTCAGAATGATATCTCAGTAATTTTTTTTTTGTTGGAGTATGCCTCCATAGTTAAAGCTTGTGATATTTGTTTCTACAATTTTAAATTCTTCAAGGTCTGCAAGACGCAAATTAAATAAATATTTTACCTTTTATTTTACATTTTTTACTATCATAGTATATGATATTCACTTCGTTCTGAAAAAGATTACAATATTTTATGCTAAAGTTTTGTAAAAGTCAAACTACATGATTTAATGATCCTAAAAATCCTTTGGAGTTGTTTGATATCGATTATTTTATTTGAAAATTTAGATGCAAACTTATATTTTTTTAAATTGGGATTATTATCCTTTTTCTAATATTATATCTAAGAAATTTTATTTCTGATTGAACCAATTTCATTTTTTTTAACAAAAACATCTATTTTTTATAATTAACCATTTAAAAAAATTTAAATGTTTAAATTGTTTATCAATATTATTAGAAAATACTAATGCATCATCTATATAAACAATAAATAAATCTGGATATAGAATTAATATTTCACTGATGTTATTTTGAAATTTATTATGAGTACTTTTAAGACTAAATGATATCACACTCCATTCATAGTTCCCAAATGAAATTATAAAAGTACTTTTATATTTATCTTCTTCTTCTTTTTGAATAAGCCAATATCTTGATTTTAAATTAAATTTCAAAAATATTGCTCTTTGTAATAATTTATTGGGTAAATCTCTTTTATTAGGGATTGGATATCTAATCTATTTTACAACTTTATTTAAAGGTTTATAGTCAATGATTAGTCTAGATTTTCTCATTTCTTTTTCTGTTAAAAATTATCTTTATGGAGCTTGAAAACAGGTAGAATCTTCCTCACAATGCGAAGAAAATAAATAGCTAAAAAATATATTAATTGATCTAGAACTTGTATATTTAAAAAATAATAATAAAAATATTTGTGTCAATATTAAAGACTTTGAAATGGGAAATAACTCATAAGAAATAAAAGAAAGATACATAGAAATTTTTTTTTATTCCTATACATCAGAGAGACAAAAATTTATTGGGTAAATCTCTTTTATTAGGGATTGGATATCTAATCTATTTTAGAACTTTATTTAAAGGTTTATAGTCAATGATTAGTTTAGATTTTCTCATTTCTTTTTCTGTCAAAAATTATCTTTATGGAGCTTGAAAATAGGTAGAATCTTCCTCACAATGCTAAGAAAATAAATAGCTAAAAAATATATTAATTGATCTAGAACTTGTATATTTAAAAAAAAATAATAAAAATATTTGTGTCAATATTAAAGACTTTGAAATGGGAAATAACTCATAAGAAATAAAAGAAAGATACATAGAGTTTTTTTTTTTTATTCCTATACATCAGAGAGACAAAAATTTATAAATGAATTAATATTAACAAATTTAATAATGAAAAAAATTAAATATTGAATGAATAATGACAATGTCACGATTGTTTATAGCAAAATTACTATCGATTGTTTACTCCATTAATGAGAATAGAGATTAAATCCTTTTAATGGAAGGAGTACTTATAATAAAACTAAAATATCATACATTTATTATTTTTATTAGCAAATATAATACAATTATTGGGATTATATTGAAGCAATATCTAATATTCTATACTTAGAAAATCTTAAAAAGAAACACTCATGGACAATTATCATCGTGACAGAAGCAATTGTGGTGAAGATTCGAAGCAATAAAAACAAGGGGCAGGCAGAACATAAAAACTTCTTTACTTCTTCTTCCTTGTTTTCTAAACTGTTTATTTTCTTTTATTTCATGTTCTATAAATTTAAGTTTCATTATGTAAGTTTCTTTTTTGATTTTGTAATTTTGATTATTTTTTTTCTTCTGTTAATTAAATATTTTATATATGTTGATGGATGAAATCAACTTTGGAGGAAAAGTATGAAAAAAATGAGATTATTGTGTGCTTTCATAAGAAAGTTAGTAACATAGAAAAAAAAAAAGTAATATAATCAAGACAAAAGAAGGAGACAATGATTTAGGCAGCTCATAGAGATTCTCCTACGTCAACTGGTCAGCTCAGCCAGAGGATTTCACTAGAATTGGCCAAGGGTATTATAAAAGCTCTTTGTCTACCTATGTGACGCCCCGGTTTTTCGGACGCCAGAAAGTAATATATTCTTTCTAATTTTTTTTTGTATCTCTACTCAAATTATTATATATCACAATTCAGAAATGCCTTCAACTTCTTATAAATAGGTCCAAAATCATTATTTCTAGGTCCAAAATCTTTCATTTTAAATCCAAATCAGCTTTAATTTTTAAGCCTCAAATCAAATTATAATTCAATTTCTTTTCACTTCAAATATAATTTCAGGGTGTCACAACCTATTACAAGGAAGAGAGTTTTTTATTTCTCAACTTATTCTGAATTTAATTGCGATCTTGCTCCTCCTTCAAGGCGCCAGGGAGGGGGGAGATATATAGATGATTATGATGCAAACTAGTAAGAATAGATGTAATATGCATCTGTAACTATCATGACAAAGTGGGAGTGTGGCACCTGTGGCGGAAATATTTCTTCATCAGTTAATGAGTGGAAATATTTCTTCATCTGTTAATGGGCTCGGAGCCTATAGGATTGTATTATGTGTCCATCTTAAACTCAGTCTATCATATATAATGATGGTGGAAAGTTTTTAGATGTAGAGACATATCCTATCATAATAGGTGCAATGATCTGATAGGAGAGAGTATAATTTGTGGATAACGAAGCAAGAGTGGATAAGCTGATCTACTTTTTTGGCATTTGAATAAAAAGGATGTTTGCTATTTGTGCGGGCTGATAGGGAAGCCTACTACCAGTTGGAAAGAAATCTCTTATTGGGTGGGCTGGTCCTTGATCTTTGAGTAACTTCATTTCAACGATTTAATTTGAGCATTTTGATGGGGAAGGTGGCTTATAGGCCTCATGAATGGTTTTGATGAGACTCGTGATTTCCTTAATAAATAATGTATACATATGTGTGTAACAAAGTGATGATCATGTAACTAGTTTAACTGTTCACTTGCTTCTTTAAATGATGTTGCACTCAGAAATTTGATGACTAGCGAATGCATTATGTTCATAATGTCAAGCTCAGGTTGTCACACGTTAGAGCAGGCTAATAATAGGAAAAGTAATATTTCTTCTAGCATTAGTAACATAGTTAAGTTTAACAAAGAGAACAAGAGAGCAGAAGAAAAATAGTGTAAAATGGCCATTTAGGTATATTTAATAAAATTTTTAGTAGAAAGTTTATAATTAATAAATATATAAAGGCTAAAAATTTTAAATATTTATTTTTTAAAATCATAAACTTAGATATTATTCACTCATTTCAAGAATCTCTATTACATTTACCTTTTTTGAATTTATTTATCTATTTTCATACAATTATTTGATATTAAAATTTGGACTTTTTTAATCTTACTTGTGGGCCCACAATTTTTTTCGCTCTACTAGAAAATTATAATAGTAGTGTAGCTAAAAGTTGAGATTCATTAATATTTAAGTAAGTTCTTTCTTTATTGGGTTAAGAGAATATCACGAATTTATTTTAGAGGTAAAAGTTAGAATATGTGAATTAAATTGTCTAAGATATTTAATAAAATTGTGAGATGTAGTATTAGAATAATAGATAAAATCGAAGACATATGAAAGAGAGTTAGGCCACACATCTGCTGCTAACTCGACATTTTTATCGTCTTATTTATGAACCAACTAGTGATTATGGAGAAGTACAGAAGAAAAGTTAAAATAGAAAGGAAGAAATATTGTGATCAAATTATACCTAGAATAAGTTTTTTTTTTTTTTACACCAAGAATAAGTTGGTGGCTACTAATTTTGAAGGGTAAATTTTGTTACTGTTGGTGAAATCCAATGATTATCATATTTCCATCAATAATATATTAAAATTAAATCAAATAATAATTATAGTATCTAGACATAGAAATATATGTAAATAAACAACTAAAATGAAAAATAACTTTTATAGATTTTAATCTTTTTGGGACTTTAATGAAACTTTTTATGAGCTCATAAGATTTTGATTTCCTTCACCTTCAAAAGAAGCTTTGAAAAATTTTATTTATACATAGGATACAATTTTTTTAAAAAAATTATGAATTTTATACTATTTTTTTTTTAAATAATAAAAATTTGATTAAACTCTAAATCCTATATCTTACTATCAGAAACTAAAGAACAAAACCTAAAACCTAATCTTTGAATTATTTTAATGCTAAACTTTAAACTTAAATCTTAAAACATTAAAAAATAAATTCTTACAATCCAATAATATGAAAGTCTTTATCACTGAGTTATCAAGTATACATAATAGTGTATGAGCTATTTGGAGATATTTAGTAAGATTTTTATTATTTTTTAAAAAATTAGAATAAATTTTGTAATTTTTTTAAATTTTTTATCTTGTATGAAAATGGTTTCGGATTATTAAAAAAAAGAAAAATTTTAGGACAATTGCCTGCATGACACACTATTTCACTTTATTTATGCGTTACCCATCCATTCTTAGTTAATTACGCTATGCACACTCAAAATATTATAAAACCTTACATACACACACTTAAGTTAAAATTTAGTCAAAATTTATTTGAAAAATATTTCGTTAGTAAATCATTAAAATTATATTTTTACTCTTAATAGTACGTATTTTTTTTCTTCCTCGATGTCACACTAAAGCGCTGATCTGTCCTAAAATCAATTCACATCGCGGATGTTTCCTTCCCTTACCACAACCTAAACATCAAAATTTTAAGATTTTCACTCAAAATATATTTAAATATCTTTAAAATAATATGATGAACGGTTCAGATTTTTTGTAACCTAATTATAGTTAGGTTATGTGAAAATTATAATTGCTCATTATAATAAAAATAAGTGAAAATATGTGTACGTAAGATTATGCATAGTATAATTAATTAAGAATGGATAATAATGTATAAGTAAAATAAAATAAAATGATGTGATATTTTGGTAATTATCTCAAAATTTTATTGGATATTTACGGATTTTATTTTAAGCGCTAACATGTTGTTCCTGAAAAGCTATTCGCAAATGGGCGAGCATCCTGGCCCAGCCTCTGGGCCAACCCTTCTCCCCTTTTCCTCTGCTCAGTAACGCGAAGCGCCAATGGCATTTTTTCCATTTTTAGTAAACTAAAAAAATTTAATTCATAGAATTCGGAAAACCCTTTTCTCCTCTCCCTCTCTCTGTTCCCCAGCCCTTCGCAACTTCTCTTTTGGAGAGCACTCTAATGGTGCTCTTGCCCTGACGAACGGGGTGGAAGATTGCTTCGGAAAAATATCCAGGCATGGAATCGAACTTCTCAGGTCAGTGGGCTCCTGGGTTCCTCTTTTCAAGGACAATGCAGCTCATTTCACTAGATCTTTTCACTGTTTGGTTCCTTTTTACTTGATATACTTTTACCCCTTGTGGTATTTGTTCTTGAACAGAAGAAAACAAAGGGTTTTAGTGTTAAGGGAGGGCGTTTTCTTGTTGGCATTGCCTTCTCGCTTATTTTTGGATACTTCTCCGATTTTTCTCATGTATACTGTAGGTTTTGGGGTGAAAGCGTGAAGGATTTGGAGGGATTTTTTTGTTCTTCCTTTTTATTCTTTGCCTGCCTTTGTGACTTGGTAAAGTCTTGGCCAAATTGAACTTAACTCATCATTTCCGCATGAGTCATTACGCAGAAAATCCTTTGATTACCTTCTACAACAAGTCCTGGAGTATATGTAGCGGTCTTTCTATGAACGTTTTAACACATTCTAGAAATAAACGAAGAGTGGGTTTCGGAATGTGAGTTCTTTTTCATATTTGTTGACACAATTGCCTTTGATCAATGCGCAAATGCTTGCAATTTTTGTTATTTTTGGTTTACAACCAAGAAGACATAATGGGAAACATTTTGAGAGGGAAATGAAGAGAAATCAGATGGTCGGGAATATTACTATGTCTTCTTTGAGAGTGTCTTTTCACTTTAGATATTATATGGAATTGAAAATCAGTTTTAACTAGTTGAACAATCTTATTTATTTAAGCTTCAAATGTCTTCTTTGAGAGTGTCTTTTCACTTTAGATATTATATGGAATTGAAAATCAGTTTTAACTAGTTGAACAATCTTATTTATTTAAGCTTCAAATTGAAGCTTCTCAATATGGGGCATTCTCACTAACGAAACCTTTGCAGGGTTTAAATTTGATAGGCTTGTTTGTTTAGTCAGGTTAAAATTAACATGGTTACTTTTAGTTAGCTATATCACATCACACATAAAATTTAATATTAAACATTCGTTATATTTCATACCATATACATAATTCAAAATAAAAAATTAACTTGATTTCATATTCTACATATATACCAAAATAATAACTAACTTATATCACATCACTTATACATCCCAACATATAAATAACTTTATTTCGCATCATTCACATCTTTCAAAAAAAAAATCTTCATCTAAGTTTAATTTTACCCTTGTTAAAATTAACTTTTGCAAATAAATAGGCCAATTGTTGAATGAAAGATAGCCACAGGAGTTTCTCAATCAATATGTATGCATGAATGTTCTTTTACTGATAATTACATGCGGCAAAATTTCCATCATCATATAATGTAGAAATGCCTCTACTGCCATAAGGAATAGGCTATGTTGCATGCATGTTTTTCATAGTTACTAATACAGGGACTGTTTAGACATTATAGATGCAGCCAAACATGGATACGAGTATGCCAATCTCATAAACAAAAATAAAATAATACTTGAAGGCCGATTTCCCCTTATAACAATGAAGCATTTCTTTGTGTGTATTGTTGATAGGACAGGTTAAGCTTGCTGAGCTACAATAGCTGGCCCTTTTTGACCCTTCTTTCAAATGGATTAATTATCTAATTCTTTTGGAAGTTTGTTTCAGTTGGAATTTTGTTTAATTTAATGCTCTCATGAACAATCTTTCTATTAGACTTCCACTTTTCACATAGTCTTTGGTATTATACACTTTTATTAGTAACAATGTTTTCCTCTTTTCACAGGCTTTGTTATAGATCCTGCAAAGTGCAGTGATCTCAGTTTGGAGGAGAAGAGAGAGTTAGTACATGAAATTTCACATTGGGCAGACAATGCCCCCGAAATTCTTCAGTCATGGACTCGTCGGGAGCTTCTTCAGCTTATATGTGCGGAAATGGGCAAAGAGAGGAAATATACTGGCGTAACAAAGCCTAAAATGATCGAGCATCTGCTTCGGTTAGTATCACAGAAGAATGGAAGGAAAGGTAGTGATCTTTCATCTAGTCATAATGGAATTAAGAAGAAAAGGAAGAAAGAGCAACCACTTGCGATGAGTAATGACTTGCATTCTGATCTCTCTAATAAAGTAAAAGAAGATAATGCAGGCAGCCGTATATGTCAAAATCTTGCATGCCGAGCTACCCTGAACCCTTTAGATGGATACTGTAAACGATGTTCTTGCTGCATCTGTTATCAGTATGATGATAACAAGGACCCTAGTCTGTGGTTGGTTTGCAATTCTGATCCTCCATATTGTGTTGATTCATGTGGTACTTCGTGCCATTTAAAATGTGCACTGAAGCATGAAAAATCCGGCATTTCAAAGAATGGTGGTTCTCCAAAGATGGATGGAAATTTCTACTGTGTTTGTTGTGGGAAAATAAATTGGCTGCTAGGGTAACTACCAACTGTTTCAAATTACTTCTCATGTAACGTGAAGATACAGCTCAAACATATTTCCTCTTCTTTTTTGTTGTTGCAGCTTCATTAAAATCCTAGTAGGTTTTTGGCAGGAATAATTTTATAATGTTGCCCCTTCATTGACACCTTTTTGTGTTGTCATTTATATTCAATTCAGCACAAGTCTTTTTTTAAGCCTTATGCTAAATATAACTGGGATCATTTGGGTTAAACTTCAGATCTCTAGCTCTGGCTTGATACCATGTTATATATATATATATCTAATTACCAACAAATTAATAGCTTAAGATAGTAGTTTTTTACCTAGGAGTAATTTTATATTCTTATAATTTCTTTCAATTGACTTATACGAGGGGATGATGGGCTGTTTATTGAATATTTTTTCCCGTATTCTTGTTCATTTTCACTTTTCAGGGTCATGATGTTCTTAAGAATTAGTCTCAATATTGAGAAGCCTTGCTCTTTAATTTTCCTTCTACCTTGTTTTCAAACACATTGTATCTTATAATTTTTTGGAAGACCAGTCTCCTTATTATTGTTCTTTACTTTTCTCATTAATTAACTTTTCCTATTAATCATTCTCATTTCAATCAAGTGTTTCTCTTCTCTCCTGCCTTAAGGAATTTTGATCATGTCCATCATCTACGTCCTAAAGCCCTTACATGTTTATGTGAGAGACAATAAGCGGAGAGAAGGGAAATATTCTTTACTTACACTTACCTTCTTTAAAGATAGCTAAATGACTAAGAGAAATTCGTGTTGCAGACACAAACTCGTTTGAGATCAAGGCTTATTGTTATTGTTTTTTATTTTTAATCTTATGTTACTATTCATCTTTCGATTTGAGCTTTTTATTATTGTTATTGTTGTTGTTATTATTATTATTATTTGATAGCAAAGTGCTTTTTATTATTGAATGCTGCATTTTCATTGGAGATTTATAGAATCTTGAAGCACAAGAATCTTTACTTTTATATAAGAATAACACACACCATATTTGATACAAATTTTGCAATCATGATGCAGAAGCTGGCGTAAACAACTAATAATTGCCAAAGATGCTAGGAGGGTTGATGTACTATGTGAGAGGCTTTCTCTAAGTGAGAAGATCCTTAAAGGAACTGAACGTTACAAGGAGCTGCATAGCATTGTGAATGCTGCAGTGAAGAAACTCAAGAAAGAAATTGGACCTCTTAATAAAGTGTCTGCAGTGATGGCGAGGGGAATAGTCAACCGGCTTGCTTGTGGTTCAGAAATACAGAAGTTGTGCTCTTATGCTGTGGAGGCTGTTGATTCCATGCTTTCTGCATCTTTTGACTACATGGCTGATGGTAGCCTGAAAATCCCAGGTAAATTTGCTAGATTTTCTTGTTTCATTCTTGAAATAGACCATTATAGAGCGAGCTTCCGTGCAATGATAAGGTTGCTCTTTAGTGATTGGAAGGCCACATGTTCAAGTTCAATAGTTTCTTTGTTAAATAATTTGTTAAAAATAAAGCCTGCCCTACCATCACAAAGTAGGAAGCCTTTGGCATGAGGATATGAATTTTATCCCTAACAAATACCATTGAAATTTTTTCTCAGGAGCTGCACTTATTATTTCTAAAGTCTTATTAATATTACATACTTAGCCACCAATTATCAATAATACATATAAGCACCATAATTGTTTTGAACATCAAAAACAAACCTCTTTTACCTAACATTAGTTGCTTTTGATCAAGGAGTTAAACACTTGTATTGAACTCTCTTACTCTATTTTGTTGTTTGAAAACATTACTCGCATTCTTGAAATCTTATCCAATTAAACACAACACAGACCCCTCAAGGTTTTGAGGGGGAATCACATCTACCACCCTCAAAGTAGCTTTTATTACATGCTAGTTTTGATATGTACATTTTATTCCCTATGTGAATGTATAAGTATGTTTTAGGCCTCACAATTAACCAATGTTCACCAGCTTAGAATACTCTCAGAACTTTTGCTTTTCTTTCTTTTCATATTTACAAAAGGGCCCCACTGATGTTGTGGGAAATTGACATACTAGGGATAAAATATAATCATATATTGACCTTTAGGAGGTTCAAAATACAAATATTTAAAACCAAAGGTGAAATATGTAGTAAAGTGAGTGGGGAGGTGGAAGAAATTTGACAGATATAATTTGATTCTATAATAGTAAAGTACAATTTTATTTATATAAAATAATTTGTCAAATGGGAAATAAAATAAAATGCTCCTTTACATATAGGAGGTTACGATAAGGAAATATAATTTTAGAGAATTTATTCTAATTAATATTTTGAAAGTTCTTAAGATTTGCGATTGACTAGGTTTACAAAATAAGAGGTCCCTGAATTGGCAAGGTCTACAGATTCAACTAGGGCTTCAAGGAGAATGTTGGTTGTGACTGACTAGGTGTTGCCCTACACGACTCAAAGATATGATGAGCTGTTGATGGCAGGATGATGTCGAGGCCAATAGAGGATAGGCCTCCTGTCCGGTGAGAACAAAGACATCAATATTGACAACGGAGCCAAATCCTCAGCCGAGCCAGGCCAGGACCCACCAAGTTAGGTAGTGATGCATCAAGTTCTCGCTACGACAATGAGTCAGTGATCAAAGAGCAAGATGAGCTTCCAAAGATTTTCTTCTGAAGCGATTTCTCTAATTTAATATATTCTAATGAGTAAGGAAGATGGCATAGAGAACTTAAGACTAGGGTTTGCAAAATGTAGAGTAGAGAATGCAAGATGGTGGGAAAGAATGGACATTGGGCTTTAGTGAGAAAAAAAGAAAGTAGAATTGCCTACGCAGAGGCAACAGAGGTCATGGTGCAGTGTGGAAGAAAACTAGCTCTGATATGAAGTTGGGAGAAATTTGACTAATAGAATTATTCGATTCCACAATATTAGAATATTCTGCTATTTATAAATATAGGAGGTGAGTACAATATAGAAATTTGTAAAATAGGAAATAAGATAAATCCTTCTTCATATACATATAGAGGTTATAATAAGGTAATGTAATGTTTAAAAAATTATCCTAATTAATATTTTGAAAATTCTTTAGATTTTTGTAATATTCTTTAACATAGGGGTTGCATATTTAAATTCTCCTAACTTTTGAACACAACAAAACAACACTATGATGCTTTGTGTTGCTTAACGAAAAAAATTTGAAGATTTGATTGTTTAATAGTTAGCTAAGATAATATAAAACAAAAAGTTAGCTAAGATAATTGAAGTCCTTTAATTGGTACCCATTGTTTTAATACTAGACATTCATTAACTTAAGAAGTTGTTTAATAGTGTTATTGAATATCAAAATTGATTGAGGTGCTTTTTTTAGATAGGTGACATAGCCATACTATTACATTAAAACAATATGCAAAAGTGCAGTAGTCAGCCGATATTTCATTTAAGGATGTTGCAAAGTTCTATAGGGAGAGACATAGCTTTGACCCTTTAAAAATCATCTAATGTAACGTAGTGAGTTAAAAAATTGGTTACACTATTAACGTTACGTTGTAAATGAGTAATCTTCAAAAAAGGGGAGAAAAGAAGATAGTTTACAATATGTTCAAGTACAAGATCTCGAATGGATGGGCATTCAAGTTAGAAATCATTGTAGCAATGCTTGTTGTTGGTGATGCATCCTTTGCCTTTTGAAGTAATGTAGAAGTGCCTTCTCATGATACCTCAAAATCCCTTTTAGTTGTATGCTGGTATTGTTCTTGGCTCTCCATGTCATTATCTTCAATTGTCTTGGTGTTGTCAACTTGTCCATTTCTTCTCTTAGGGGGCTTCTTGTTTGAGTTGTTCCAGGCTAAACCCAAGAGGCACCTGCCATCCTTCTTGATAATTTGGGTGCTGGTCCATCTGTGGTCTCTTGCTATAGGCAGTACTCCATGTTGCTCCCTTCTTGCTACTGTGAATGCCCCTTAGATCTTCAAACTGTGCTGCATATGATCTAAAAACTTGCTCTCGGTTGTAGGCAAAGTAAGCTGGAATCGAGACTTAAAAAGCTCACAGTTTTGGGATTGGCAACTTCGGTGGTGATCCAAGCTAATCCTGTGATGTCCATCCCTTAAGCTCATGATCTAAGCTCTATAGCTCTAATGTTCCAGTTGGTTTTGGGTGGCTCCATGTTTCCCCAACTTAGCCTAAATAAGTTGAAGTATCTTCATGGAATCTCCCTCAGGCCAAAGACCAAACTTCCTGAACTTTTCACCTGAAATAGCCTTCAATCCCCTCAAGTGCCGCCCATTTTTCAATAGTGGGTACAATATTTGTAAGGATATTTTTGCCTACACAAATGACATCGGTATGATAGCCACTTGATGATAAACTCAACTCTAATTATGGCTATAACTTGCACTGAACCATCAAGGTTAATCTTGATCTATCCAGAAGGTAGGGGAACTCAAGTATCTAAGGTGGGATACACGGTCTTGTTCGGGTTATTGGGTTCTATCTGCTTTGAGGATGGTTCATTAAGTTAACTGACGTTCAACATTGTGGCAGCAATGGCTTTCGTTAAGGGGATTAGCATGTCGTGCACCTTGGAATTATAGGCATATCAGTGTCCACACCCAAGACTCTCCATGCCCACACCTCAAACTGGCAGTTATGCCCACTATGCTTGACATGCAAGTTGTTTTTGCTAGATGCAGTCACTTCCACTCAGGACCTAGTTGCATGCTTCCCCACTAGTTTCAAAAAACGAAGACTATGAATACCTAGCACCTCTTTACTTTTGGCTTGCATACCTCCTTAAGTCCATGTAATACATAGCCTTGAACTCCATCCTACCACCCAGAGGAACGTCCTAGATTCCTCATCAACTTCTCAATCTCATCTGTGGCGTTTTGCGGGACATAGATATGTGACAAAGCATAGACAGGCATGAATGTTAGGGATCGAGGAGCGTGATCATTCTAGTCAACAGCTAAGAAGTTTGCCTTCTTCTGTTTGCGTTTAGAAAGTGATATACACACGTAGCGTTGTTGCTACCCTTTCTGCATCTTAAACCTCCTCTTGATGTTGACTTTTTAAATTCTAGTGGTTTTCTCCGAATAAACTAATTGGCCACAATCACAATAATTTGTCAAGTAGCCCTCTCCATAGTAGTAGCAGTTGTAGGTATTCACGAAAAAAAGAGATCAACAAACATCGGGAGAATATGAGGCAGCTCCTTAGGTGTGACTCTAATACTAGAAAGAGTAGAAGCTCAGAATTGAGAATGAAACGATACGGAGATACAAGACAACCTTGCCTCAACTTCCTTTTAGCATTGATCCAAGGTGACCTCGTTAATCAGCAAAGCAAACTACAACTTTGTAGTGCATATATTGACCCCATCTTCTCCATTGATCAGGAAAACCAAATCAAACATTGTATCAAGATAATCCTAATTGACTCTATCATAGATTGCACCATATTGGCCTTCATAATGCAAAGGTTGATATGGGAAAACTGGTCGATGGCGTCGTGCATTAGATCTCCCGTTCGCGCGCTACTCCTCACTGTGGCCTCCCTTCCTTGTTGCTGTCGTTCTCTTTGTCGCCCGCTCCTCCCTTTTCTCCACTTTCTCCCTCTTGCCCAAGGCCTAGTCGTCACGCACAGCTCCACTAGAGGGATTGGTCATCTGGAGCACCAGCCTGGCCATAGATTGGATCCCTTGTTGCTGGTGGAGTGCAACCAATGTCTCTTTTGTTCTTCTAGCGAGAAGTAATGGATATGTTAGGGTTGACTGCTATGGCATCCTTAATCAGATGAGACGCGACTTCTGTGACAGCATTGGGATCACCCGCTTATTGAATGCAACTCTTGTGCTGCCCAAATTTGAGGTTGCAGCTTATTGGAATGAATCAAGTGGGTTTGGAGATGTTTTTGATATTGAGTACTTCATAAGTCAAGCAAAGGGATTTGTGGAAATTGTGAAGGAGCTTCTAGTGTTTCTGAAATCGAGGGAACCATTCAAATTGGACTGCAGCAAATGCAAAGGGAATTTTGACTATGTTGAGGAGGTTCTTCTAGCACTCAAGAAGCATTGCTATATCTCCATTACACCAGCAATGAGCCAAAGAAGAGAGATCCTTTGTACGCCAAGGCAGCCTTATGCCAAGCTTGCTACAAGGGCATACGCCTCAACAGGGTCTTGGAAGCTAAAGCCGCCGAGCTCCTTGTGGCCATTTCAAAACCATTCCTTCCTCATCTCCGATTTGAGCCTGACATTGTAACTTACAGCCAATGTGAACACAAAATTCTTTCTTTGAGCTCTTTCCATTCCCACAAACACAAACATTTACTTGGCAGGTGGTGATGGATTGATGGATATTGAAGGCCTAACAAGGGCCTACACCAATGGTCATAGCAAATCATCTTTGCTTAGTGGCGAAGACTTTGTGAAGATGCATGGGAACACCAAAGCAGCCTTAGATTACTTTGTTTCTATCAACAGTGATGAATGCATAGCTACATATTCTGGAAATATGGACAAAATGGTGTCAGCCATGAGAGCATTGAAGGGGATGCATAAAACTTTGCTCCTAAACATAAGAGATTTTGCCAATTGTAATGCAAAAGGGCTGAAGGGAAAAGCGCTGGAGGAGGCAATTTGGAGGGATTGTCTGGGATGCTCAGCACTATTGGTTGTTGGCACCAAAGGAACTAAGGTGTCCTTCCAAGTTTATGACATCAAACCTGTGCTGGAGGTATGAAGGATTGCATCTGCTAACTGACTCCCAATGCCCCTTCAAGAAGGAACCAGTGACACCATCACTCTTGGGGCCTTATTGTTAGCACGAGAGAATATTGCTACTCTGATCACCTATGTAGTCGCAGCCTGAATCAACTGTGTTGCAGTTGTCGATGAAAAAAAAAGTTTTATATTCTTCAACTTCAATAAAGAGAAGCTTTAGAAGAGACCTCACTAACTACATTCTTTATGGCCCACTTACTTGTGAAGAACATCATAGATAAAATATCTACTTTCTTCATACATCTCTATCCAATAGTGTCAAGAACATCCTCAATCCACTTATGTCGCTTCCTCTATGTAGCTGCTCTATGAAGAAAAGTGGTATTTCTGTCCCCCTTCGTCATCTAGTGTGCCTTCGCACTCTGTTACCACCTTGTCTTTGCTTTCCACCATGATGTTGTAGTCTGCAATTAACTTAAGCTTCTCTATCCACTCTCCTTTTAAAAGGCCCCCAAAAGTTGCATCTCTAGTCTGCAGTTTAAGAATGGCCTGATCCAACTATTTGGTCTTGGCTAGGTTTCCTTTTCTTCAAAGCTTTAATAGTTCTAGCACAGCACAATTGACAAATTCCCTCTAACAGTATACTCCAAGAATTTTGTACCATCACAGTACCCTCCTCATATGTTGACCATACGGGTGTGTTTGTTTGCTAATATTAACGCCAATAATGTTAAAGTTAAACCTGGATGAGGATATGTTTTTTATTGAGAGTTGTATATGTTGTGAAATAAAATTTATTTTTTATCTTGGAATATATGTATGATGTCGATATATAGTTAAATTTTAATATTAAAATTTACGTATGGTGTGATATGTCAGGTTAAAATTAACATGGTTACATAAACCTCTTACAACAATAGATTCCACCAAAAGAACTTGCCTATACTTGGGCATAACATGAACATTAGTTTTACTTTCATCCTGCTCTAAAATAGTGCCTCATGAATTACACTGAGAGGTGATGGTAGTGAAATTCTAATTCTGCTCAATTAGTTTGTCAATAGGTTGTCTATTAACATCAGTTTGGCATGTCTTCAAAAGAAAAATTAAATAGAGAGTATAAACTCTAACTATATTGCTGAGATAGTTTCTAGAAATTCTAACCTCTGTTCCCGTCCTCCTACAATTTCAAAGCACAATTCGATTTATTAGAAGAAGAAGAAGAAGCACCACCTCTAGCCATTAGCAGCATCAGCTTATCTTCGCTATCATTGCTTCTTTTGTGAGTGGAAACCTTTATCGTACCTCCACCTTCCTGAAAATGTGAAGTTACCTGAATCTCTGGTAAAGCTTTGATTTTATTCATATTTTTCTTCTTTTTCTTTGATCCAAATTGAAATCATCTCCATTCTTTGCCTAGCTGTTTTCTATCCTCTGCACAACATTGTATTGCATCAAAATGTGCATCGAATTTGCTGTATTAGTGGACATGAAAACCATTTCTTCATCTCTTTTGGGTTGTGTCGATGAATTTCCATACCTTGTTTGCCCCAAATGACCACTAAACGGGTTAGATATGGCCTCCTCGCATACTACTTCTAGAACAGTCATGCACAACACTTTCTTTTAAAAAATGCAGCAAATCCAGAGTTTCCATCCTGGAACAATATTATGGTGGCAAACTCTACCACGTCCTTGGATATCTTCACGTTGTTGTTGTTCCCCTTCCTTGGAAAAAAGCTTTCGCCATGTTCCTCCTGTTGCTAGCTATAGCTTGGCCTCTCAATGCTCTCGTGTTGGCCCTCCTAGTCCCTGATTTCTTCTTCTTGCTTGCTACAATTGTCCACGGTCCAACTTGGCCATCTTTGCCTTCCTCAAAAGCAATCCATGGTGGTAGATTGGTGCTCTCTATTCAACTCAATGCCGTGGTCGAAGAGTTGTTTACTTAGTCTTGCAAATGTCACTTTCTCACTCCCTCCATATCTGTTGGTTGTTGGTTTGGCGCCTCTCTTCCAGTACATTGCCTCCCTTGAGCTCTTGTTTTAGTGGGGCATTAGGTATTTCGGTGTCCAATCATTTCACAATCAAAATATAAAAATGAAACTCCATATTCAAAATATTGGCAGAATCTCCTCGCCATCCCATGGAGCCACATCCCAGTTGAAGTGGCTTTTTTATGTCAATTTTTACACAAACATGAGCATAAAGACCCATCTCCTTACTAGTTGTATAGTGATCAATCATAATCAGAGTGCCTACCTTTGAAGCAATGGTTGCAAGAATCTTGGGGTCCAATATCGAAAATCTCACCCAAAGTGAATTAGTCATGATGGTACTTGTTGAGGGTCCGAAAGATGGAGTCCACTCTTCAAACCCAACTGCTTGTACTATGCTCCATAGCCCTCATAGCCAAACCTTATTTCTATCCTTCATACTTGTAAAGTTCATGATGAAGCATCTCATCTCCACATCAAGTATTTTCAAGCCTTACATCCATTTCTTGTGTGCCTTCCAAGTATGATATGGAATGATACTAGCTTTCCAATCAATCTCTCAATTGGGGAACTGCTATTCTTAGCTTCTTCCTTATCCAACACCACGATTTCCTCTTTTGTGTACAAATGCTTGCTCTATGATATCTTGGGTAATTGGAACACCACTTCCACTCTATGTTCTCTCTTTGAATCACTTTCGGTTACAACATTAGCAAAGCTCACCTCACTCCTTGCTATGTTATTGATTGTTTGCTTGGTAGAGTGTTGATTCCCAATGGTATTATGGTTAGGATTGTTTTCATCCTATGAAGCACCGATACTTCGTGGAGCCTAACGTATCCAGATATTTTTGAAAATTATAACAACAAAATGTATAAGCTAGTATAATCTACCATAAATTCATATCTTAAATATGAGAATATGACGTATTATACATAAATATAATAGCCTTATCCTGACGTATCCGTATCCTACTTTTTTAAGTTTGGTGTATCGTCGTATCCGTATCGTATCGTATCCGTATCGCTGTATCGTACTCGTGCTTCATAGTTTTCATCTTTACTGGGAACACCTGGGCGATTTGCAAAGCTCCTCCCGAAGCATCAAGAGCCTGTCCACCATTGAAAATGGGTTCTCGTATACTCTGACTACCTTGGAGATCATCATAGCCATCTCTCATCAAACTATTCACTGTTGCATTATATCGAACATCTGGAGGGCACTTATTAGGTTTTGTTTTCTCAACATTTTTGGGCTAACATGCTGATCAACCTGCATGAAGACATGGCCATCTTGGCGTTCGCCAAATCCCAGAACATTCATGGTATCAACATGTCCATTATCCATAAGATGTCGACAACACGACGAGGTCATTCGGTGTCTAGAGGTCATACCTTCTTTCACGGCTACAAAGTGAGTATTAAGATCATCCCCCTCCACAGCATCAGTAGCTAACATACTTTCCGTTGTCGGCAAAGCAGAGACTCGACCTACCATGGCCAACCAGTTTTGGGGTTTATCATCACCATCCCTTCCTGAACCCTATCTTTCCCCTCTCTGAAATAGCTGGATGACCCGCTCTACTTGTCCACCACCTCCTTTTGGCGTCTGGTGATGAGGTGATGCTCTCCGTGAAAGTAAAATGATGTTATTCCATCATGTTGATAAGGACAATTCTGACCTGATTAAAATCAAATTTTTATGTCGGCCATGTATTGGAGTTGCAGAATTTTGCTTATGATGGGAATTTGCTAGATTAAGGTGCTTTAGATTTATATTAAAGAGCAAATGATAGAATAACTATGAAAGGAACAACAAGAAACAGTGATTGGTGAAAGTGCAACTTGGTTAAAATTAACACCACACAAATAGTAAATATAAATAATTGTTGAAGAATGATTCATAAAGCCAATAATCTAGTTTTTTTTTTTTTGGGCAAAGAATGGGCTCAAAAGACTCAAACACAGTAGAAATCATAGTGGGAGGATTGGGCGATAACCGTCTTTCCTCAATAAATCTTGGAGACACTATCAAGAGAATCTTGGAGAACTATTTGGTTGTGCAGTTAGGCTTGAAATTTTCTTTTCCATGTAAACTTTTTTAAACCTAATAATAGAGTGCCGATGGGCTCACGTGGCATCTAACATCCTTTATGGTGTCAAAACATCGTTTAAAATTTTTTACTTGATATAAATATTTTTTGCTTAGTATAGATATTTTTCTGTTTCAAATAGACATTTTTTGCTTGGTATAAGTATTTTTTATTTAGCATAAATATTTTTTTATTTAATATAGATATTGTTTTCTTGTTATAATATGTATATCAAGCCAAAACATTTTTACCAAGCAGAAAAATGCTTGTACTAAGAAAAAAAATCTATACAAACAATGATCCATACTAAGCAAAAAAAATTTATAGAGCGTTTTGATGCCATAGGCCGCCTGCCCACATGGTGCTCTATTATTTTAGATTTCAAACAACTTACCTGTAAGCTGTCCAAACTTAGTAATTTCTCAATAACTACGGTTGTCCCATTGTTTAAAATGTTATAACTAGACCACTCCCCTCAAATTTGAAAAAAAGAGGGGGTTCACCTTGCCTGAATGATTTGAGAAATATATTGATGATGATAAGACACTCTCTTTGCAATTGTTACTGCAGGTCTTCAGGCATTTTACATAAAATTTGAAGACATCTCTCCAACTTCTATTGTCGTTTCCCTCCATTCTAGAGATGAATTTTTCGAAGAGAATATAATGGGTTGCACACTTTGGCATCGAAGTTCCCAGGCCATCGAATATCCTGAGGAACCGACTTGCATTATACTGCGGCCAGATACCAGAATCATGATATCAGGCCTGAACCCTTCGTCTGAATACTTCTTCAGAGCAGCTCCCTTCAGCAGCTCCAAGGAGTTAGGGAGGTGGGAATCGAACTGTTCGACAGCGAGCTCTAATGAAAATATGGTGCCCGATTTGAATTACATTTCATCATCCTCGTCGTTGAAGAAAGAGCGTGAAATTGCCAACCAACCCGTCGTCATCCAGACAGATTCACAAAGAGGTTCGACGAACTCCAGCAATGATCACCAGGCCGTGAAAGCGTATACAAACGGGTCAAAAGTCCAGCCATTAGACGGCAACAGTGACAACAATGAAAGCCACCAGATTCCCCTTCTCATGGGATCAAACTCGGTGCCGACCGATACCCTGAGCAAACCCAGTAGAGTGATCAACACTCCAGAATCAGCAAACAAGAAGGAATCTGCAGTGAGAGATTACGAGTATTGCGTGAAGGTGATCAGGTGGCTGGAGTGTGAGGGGCACATGGAGAAGGAGTTTCGAGTGAAGTTCCTGACTTGGTTCAGTTTGAAGGCCACACAAAAGGAAAGGAGGGTGGTGAGTGCCTTCATTGATGTTCTTATTGATGAGCCTGCAAGCTTGGTGGCTCAGTTGGCTGATGCTTTTATGGATGGGATTTGCAACAAGAAGCCAGGAGTTCAGAAGGGCTTCTGTGGTAGTTTATGGCACTAACTGTAGCTTAATATCACTAACAGGTGGTTGATTCTATACCTGCAGAAACTATAGATTAGGGAATTTTTTAAAGGGTATTTATAGCCTGCCAGATTTGTATGGATAGAAATCTTGTTTTTGCTGAAGACCTCTTCACTGGGTTTCTTCATATTTTGAACAATTTGGGGGGTCCTTCAGATTCTGATCTTTTGATTAGATGCAACATTAAATTTTTTTGTCTACTTCCTACATGTGCTAAGGCTGCAAATACCAAATGATTTTAGAGGCAGTAATGGTGATATTCAACTTACATTTTGTTAGAATTTCCTGTTTTCCACTATCCAGTAGGTATTTGATTTTTGGGAGATTTACATACAGAATACTGAATTCAGCACAAATTACACATTTTATCATCTTTTAGTAAATATTACACATATCACACTCTTTTTACATTTCTATTATTACAATAGAAATGTAAAACCCATAAGCAGAGTGTGAATCGTGATATGTGTAATATTTACTAAAAGATGGTGAAATGCGTAATTTGTGATGAATTCAGTGTTCTGTATGTAAATCCCCCTTGATTTTTTTAAAGCTGCGACGCGATGACTGAAAACTGAAGAAAATGATGAGCTTTGGTGATAAACTACAATTGATCCAAGATTATTACTTTCTTTTCGCTGCTTTACGCAGTATAGCTGCCACACATGTGATAATCTAGCATTTGAAATGTATTGTAGTGGCATGAAACTAGTAATTAAATTAATAATATTTTAAATCATATATAAAATTTTAGGGATAATTACTTACATGCCACACAATTTAATTTTATTTATGTCTTACTCATCCATTCTTAGTTAATTACGCTATGCACACTCAAAATATTATAAAATTTTATATACACATATTTTCACTTGTTTTTATTATAATGAGCAATTATAATTTTCCAATGACCTAACTATAGTTAGGTTATAAAAAATCTGAACAATTCATCATATTATTTTAAGGATATTTAAATATATTTTGAGTAAAAATCTTAAAACTTTAATATTTAAGTAGTAGCAAGGGAAGGAGACATTCGCGATGTGAATTGATTTTAGGACAGATCAACGCTTTAGTGTGACGTCGAGAAAGAAAAAAATATGTACTATTAAAGGTAAAAATGTAATTTTAATGATTTATTAATGAATTTTTTTTCAAATAGATTTTAACTAGATTTTAATTTAAGTGTGTGTATAACGTAATTAACTAAGAATGAATGACTAACGTATAAATAAAGTAAAATAGTATGGCATGCAGGTAATTATCCCAAAATTTTATCATTAAAATTAAAATTATTTTAGATCATATATTAATAGATATATTAATTTTTTTGCATTTTATATATATTTTAAAATAAAGTTATCATAATTTAAAATCTCCTATAAATTTTAAAATAAAAAACAATTAAGTTGAAAGATTATCTTTTATTTCTATTAAAAATAATCACATAAATAAACAGCTCATAAAACTCATTAACTCAGAAAACTTAACAAAAAAAAACCATAGTTATTTATGGAGCTAGCGATCAGATAGATTAGCATAAGAAGAATAAGTCGAAAAAGAAGTGGGAGAAAGAAGAAAAAAAATAATAATACAGAGCATACATGATCTTCTTTCAAGCAATTCAATCTCGAACATGATGTTTTAAAGTCTACGAGAACTTGTTGGAATTCTCATTGCTCCAATCAAAAAATTTGCTGCCTTTTCCTCAAGCATACAACTAAATTAGTGACAACTAACAGATAAAATATAATAACCTGACAAAATTAAAAGCATAAAATGGCCAAAACTTGAATCTAGTAAGTTGAAAATCAAATAAAACATTAGAATCTCAACAAATTATACTCAAATTCTTGCAAACTTTAAGGTAAAGAAGTATGAGTATTTTTATATATCTCAATGTATTGTATGTATTTCTAATGCATAAGTATTATAATAATATTAAGTAAAAAAATTATGATAAAATTATATTATTATATTGTATTTCTATCCCTGTTTGGCGCGAGGACCAAATTAGGACCAAAGTGATACTAATTTAAAAAACAACAATAATAATAATAATAAATAAAAAATTTTAATCATTCTACACAAATTTTAATATAAAAAAATATTATTTTACTTCACACATACTCAATAATTTTTAATAAAAATATATACTTTATTTCACATCCTAAACCAAAATATTCGAATCAAGTATTTTGATCTAGAATGTAAATAAAATTAATTTTTTATTAAAATTTATTAAATATGTGAAGTAAAATAATATTTTTTATATTAAATTTTGTATAAAATAATTAAAAATTTATTATTATTATTATTATTATTTAAATTAGTATTATTTTGATCCTGATTTAGTCTTCGCGCGCGTATTTGATAGTAAAAGTTACACTCTCCAAATGCTATGAGGAAGTTCTCAATTCTCATGCTGAGAGAGAGAGAGAGAGAGTTTTCCGAATTCTGTGAATCAAATTTATAGTTAAAAAATGCCATTTGTCAGATGAAAAGAGCAGGGATGGCCCACAGGATGGGCCTGAATAATGCTGAGTGTTATAAAATAAATCAATAAAATCCAAAACAAATCGCAGGCGTGGAGGTGCGGGGAATCGAACCCCGTGCCTCTCGCATGCGAAGCGAGCGCTCTACCATATGAGCTACACCCCCAATTAGCCTTATGAGTAAATAAAATATTATAATTCTGTTCCATGACTGCTTTAAAATCAAGTCATTGTAAATATGAGTTATACCCCCAATTCAGCAATAATTAAATATTTAAGTTGTTTTATTTACTTATATTTCTATACAAAATTATATTCTAAAAAATGTCTACTATATAACTTTTGGATTTCACGAATATTAAAAAAATTATCTTTAAAATCAGTAGCCTCCAGCTTATCCAAGTAATTTGACAGTTGTATTCCTTGTTTCAACTTTCTTATTTATCTATACTTACTCTGCTGTCGTCGATTAGTTCATAGATAATATGATATTTAGATATTCAATATTTAGAATGTGCTTAGTTTAACATTATTTTAATGCTGTGTTATATTATCGAGAGAAAAAATATTTGCTTTAATAACATTTATAAATAATTTTTTATAAAATTATTAATAAAAAAATATCTAAATTATATAACATAACATCAAGATAATAACGAACTACACGTCTCCTTATTTTAAGTGATATCTTTTTAAAGTGATAATTTTATGATATTTTGTAATATTTTCATATTTTTTTTATTATTTAAATGTTAACCAAACAACTATTTCTTTTGCACAATATGAAACTATGAATTCTTTTTTATTATGATATGAGACTATGCATTCTTACATTTATCATGGAGAGTGTAATTACAAATATTTTAAGTGTGTTTGTTTTGTTCCCACTGAAATAATTAAGAAAAAATATTTCTTTAATATTTATATTCTTTTTGAAAAAAAATATTATTATTATTTATTTTCGATATTATTAGATTTTCATTTTAAAGACATTGCATATGATTCAAGAACGAGGCAACGACAAAGCCAAATAATCAAATATATCGAAAATAAATGATTAAAAGTCAACAACATGAGTCTGACAAGCAATTAAGTATTTCGCTATCTTATGAGCAGTAGCATGATGGGCAACCTCCTCAAGGGGAATACTATTTGAGATAATAGCGATGACAGATGTCAATGGCATAAAATATGTGATATTGAGATACATGTCAACACTCTCGGACTAACCATATATTAAAATATCAATAGATTGGATAAAGTGTAACTCGGGCATCACAGAAGTCAATAAGATCTCACGATGACATTATACCCCATAATGACCAAAGGCATCCACTAAAGCATTAAAAATCACACCATCATGAAAAGTGTAACTAGAACGAGATGCAAAGTGCATAGCATAATTACTCCAAATATCCAAAAGCTTACACACTGTGACACGAAGGACAAGGCTGATCTCCAGTAAACATGAGCATAAGCAGCTAATACCTCAACATGAAACAATATTTACCTAGCGAGAACAACAGATCATAGCCTGGCAATACTGTGACCAATAAGAAATCTTGTGTGCAATCAACAGTTAGACACTGAAGCACCAGTCATGAGGAGATGATCTGATCAGCACGCAATTAGGATGCAATCTGATCATAAAAATGAATAGCTAAAGAAAACTGGGGTTTAAGGAGGGCAACAACTTCTGATCTCAACAAAGCACTAAGAAGAAATCTTGTTATGTTCCTGAGTCAAGAATAGAGTGATTGACTAAGAGCCAACTTGACGGAGGATATGACAATCTAACAAAAGGCATAAAAAGCATAGGTCATATCTGCAGCAAATAGGGGTGTTAAAAATATTCGAAACTCGAAATTCACTCAAAACTCGTTCGGTTTTTGAATCGACTCGAAATCGATTTGTAAATCTTGAATCGAATCATGAGCTAAGGACTTTGGCTTGAAGTTCATTTTGAGATAATTTCGAGTTGGCCCTAGTTCGCTCGAAACATAATTTGATTTGGCTCAAAATTATATGTATAGCATAAATAATATCTATATATAATTAAATATATATATATATAAATAAAATGACATTATATATAATTTAACTAGTGTGGTAGAATGGAAGAGATTTAAGATTTATTTTTCCCAAAGTTTCTTTTAAATATATAATATTTTTATATTTTTTTTTACAATCACGAGCTGATTTGAATCATCATTAGAGCCGGCTCGAAATCGAGTCATTTCAAGCCGGCTCGGCTCGAATCATATCCTATTTCGATTTCGGACCGATTTCGAGCCAAATCGAACACAAAATTTTCGATTTCAAATTGCCTTTGATTCGCTCAAAATCAATCTGATAACAGCCTAGTAGCAAATAAAATGCCCAAGCCTCCCAAACGAATGTGCAAAGTTACTAAACAATAGCGTAATCAAAGAATAAAAGTCAAGCTGAAACTCAACTTAACTTATAATCGGAAAATAAGAGGGTGTAGAACCAAAGAGAATAAGGGTACAAATATTTAATTCTTAATATTTATATTTTTCCATGTTAAACTAATATCTATTAAATATTATTATTCTCAGTAAAGTATTCTCACATTTTTTTAAATTAATGTACATTAGAATGCGAGGAACAATATAATCTTTATATTTGCTCTAAAAGGTAAAGGGATATGTCAAAAAAGTAAAATTTGAGAATTTATTAGAGATTAATATAAGTGAAAGAATACTTTAATGAATAGAGAGGATACAGTGCATTAGCAGCAGTTATATGATCTCTACACAAATCCACTATCTTTCAAGAAAAGAAATATGTCTTTCAAAAAAAAATCATAATCTTAATTTTGCATATTTAATTGTGACCGACTACGAAAATGTGGAATGCCGAGTTGGCAATACGCACGTCACTTAACTCTATTTCATCGCTCTTTTATCCGTTGTTCTATCATTACATCTCACAACTTTGTGAAACATCCCAACTTGGATAAAAAAATTATTTAATCCCATTCGTGTTCTTTATAGAGCAATCGTTCTTTCTACCAACACAAAAAATAGCTGCCCAAGCTTGGCTATTTTTTGTGGGCTAGAAATAATATTCTAGAATTACTTTTATTTACACACACACTACGGTCATGTTTGGTTTCAACATTTTTTAATAAAAACCACTCTTTAATCGCTCCTGCCAAACGACCGGATTCAGCCGAATAACTCTGTCGCTATCTGCGGGTTCAGCGCAGTTATCCCGGGGTAGATCTAGCGTCGCGAGTGTTCGGTCAGCTCAGCTACAGAGCGGCTTGATACGGAAGGAAGCGGTTGATTTTCTCCTCTCCTTCCTGCGATGGATCTCCGCCAATGTCTCGAGAAAATTTCGGTCTTTCTCCTCTCCTTCCTCCGGCTCGCTTTCAGTGGTGTCACAAGATTTGCTGATCTTCCTACGCAGGGTGAGTATAATCACTGTGATGCCCTATGTTTGCTTTGCTGTTTTCTTGAGTTTGAAGCCATGAAGTGTATTTGGTAATTTGACAATGATGAGCTTGTGATTAGGGTTTTGCTGGTTCCTTCCTGTGTCCTCTGTAGATTTTGGACTATGTCAAAGTTGGCAAGATTCTAGTCTTTTACCTGTTAGTTTACACACCTGAGTAAATTTCTGTCTTTCTCCTCTCTTTCTTTCGGTTCGATTTCTGTGTTTTCGCAAGGTTTGTTGTTCTTGCTGCGTGAGTATAATCACTGCGATGCCCTAGCCCTATGTTTGCTCTGCTTTTTCTAGAGTTTGAACCCATGAAATGCATTTGGTTTGCCTGAGTTTGACAATAATGAGCTTGTGCTTCTGATTCTCCTGGTTCCTTCCTGTTTGCTCTGTACATTTTCGACTATGTAAAAGTTGGCATGATTCTAGCCAACTTGACGGAGGATATGACAATCTAACAAAAGGCATAAAAAGCATAGGTCATATTTTACCTGTAGTTTACAGAGATGAGAAAATTTTCGTCTTTCTCCTCTCCTTCCTCCGGTTTGCTTTTAGTGTTGCTGCAAGTTTTGCTGATCATGCTATGCAGGGTGAGTACTGTACTGCCATACCCTAATCCTATGTTTGCTATGCTTTTTCCTTACTTTGAAGCCATGAAGTGCATTTGGTTAGCTTGAGTTTGACAATGATGAGCTTGTGGTTACAGTTTTTCCCAGTTTCTTCCTGTTTACTCTGTACATTATCGACTATGTCAAAGTTGGCATGATTCTGATTTTTTTCCCGTAGTTTACACAGCTCAAACTATATGATTTCAATTAAATTGTTTTAATTAAATTATTTTTTTGTTATGAAGTGCATTCCATGGACTTTTCTGAGCCTTGCTGGTAGATCCATAGTTCAAAGTATTTGGTATGTGCTAATAAAAAAACAGTTTATTACGATTCTGGTTGGTTTCATGCCTTCTTCCTATATTTTGGTTTAACGATGATGAGCATTTGGTTGAAGAATTTCCTGGATGCCTCCTTATTTGCTGGGTTGATTTTGTACCATGTTCTTGTGCAGTTTGAAAATAGAAAAAGGACTTTAGCTTCTATGCCAATGTTGACATGAATCTAGTCTTTTACCTATAGGTCATTTTTCTGATTTGAAGCTAACATGCACTTGGTTAACGATGATGAGCATTTTGCTTAAAATGATTATCCTGGATGTCTCCTTGTTTGCTCAGTTGATTTTGTACTATGATAATATCTGTGATCTGTGGTTATTTGGTAATTCATTTGGTACGTTTAGCTCTGATTTTCCTTATTTTGAAGCCATGAAGAGCATTTGGTTAAAGGATGTTATGTTGCTGATTTCTGATTGCCTTTCTTGCCTTCTTGACTTCTTGGTTTGACAATAATGAGCATTTGCTAAAAGAGTTTTCCTTGATGCCTCCTTATTTGCTCTGTTGAATTTCTAGCATGTGTTATCTCTGATTTTTGATTGTTTGGTGAGTCCTTAGCCAAGCTTCAATCTACAAAAAAAAAAAAAATAGAACTGTCTTTCCTGCTCTCTATGCCATAGGATCTGGAATGTGAAAATTGGCAGAAGGGAAAGGAAATGCATAGCATAGAGCAAAATTTGGTGATGAAGTTTATGCTCCTGAGTTAAAAAAGTTTCTTTTCATTTAATAGCTCTATTGGAATGACTTCACTTTTCACTATAGTTGTTCTTGGAGAAATATACATTATCTTTTGTGGTATCTATTCACTTTATTTGTATATATTATATTTGTGTTTTGGATCTAATCAAAGCAGATATGATGAGAAAATTAATTACATTGATGCTCCATATTCGAGCACACATCTAACCTGACCACATACATGGGACATCCAGTTTGAAAATGTATGCATCTGTTCATAATTTAATATGCTTTGAGTTTATGTATCAAAGCCACATATGCATTTTTCTTCTGAGTAATGATCAAGTTTTTTTTATATTGAGGTCAATACTATCTTTATGTGGAAATATTATATTTGTGTTTTGTATTGACTCAGACATGATGCGAATTTTTTTAAAATTTATGCTTCATGTTGAAGCACATATCTAAGCTGACCACATACAAGGGACATCCAGTCTAAAAATGCTTGCATCTGTCCACAATTCATTGTGCTATGAGTTTATGCATCGAACTCACATTTGTATTTTTTTTAAATAATAATCAAATTTTTATTGAATCCTGAGATCAATACTATCTTTATCTAGAAATAATATATTAGGATTTTGGATACTTTTTTACAAACAAAGAACAAGTTATTTTATACTACTGATGTATATCAATTACATATAGCAATTGTATGATGGTACTGAAAATAATTATTGTTGAAATCTTTGACATTTGATTTGAGTTCGGAAGACATTATACAGGTTTTTGTAAGTTTTTTCATTAGCATTTTTATAATTTCATTGCGAATCCGATGATCTTGTGAATATGTAATGATTGCGTTGAAGGATGGATACAGGCTCACCATGTTCAGATTGTAAGTCTACCACAGTGAAGAAGTGATCCAAGAAAAAACCCAAAAGACTAATTACCGATTACTTTTATCGTAAGTAAGCGCACATACTATTGTATTTTATTGTAGATATCGTTATTCCTTCATTGTAGTACTATTATGTGACATATTATTTATTACTAATAGAGCTTATATAATATCGTTTATTATATTTGTCACTACAGAAATTAAGCCTTGCATAACAAGAAAAAGAAAAAACATGACAGAGCAGGGTAAGTCATTGAACCCGATTTTGATTGAAAGTGATGAGGACAGTGGCAAGCAGATGAAGAAGGCAAATATTAGCAAGAAGATTAAAGTTGAAGGAGGAGAAACAGTGCAGTCTTCTGGTAGAGGAGTAACTGAACTTGATAAGGAGAAGTTGATCTTAGCTGTGTGGGAGTCCAAAATGAATGGACTGTGTAATTCAGGGGGGGCAGTAACTAATGAATGGCCTCGTGTTATTAGTAGATACACTGCAATGGGTGGCAGACCCCATGAAATAACAAAGTTAAGAAAAAATACTTGGAAAAGTATTAAAGATAACAGGAGGAAGTTTATGATCTCTCTAATATGACTGGGGTGAAATTCAATAAAGAAAAAGGCTATGTAGATATGAAGGATTCATGGTGGGAAGCTATTATCGAGGTCTGTATTAATTTGCATGTTCTTTTTTTTTTTATTTTTGTACCTATTTTACCTTGTAAGACATTCAAATATTGCAGGCAGATCCAAAGTATAAATCATGTTGGGGAACGAAGTGTCCACTTTATTTGAAGTTATTGGATATTTTGGGACCCAACACAGCATAGCCATTCAAATTCTCATCATCCAAAAAGAAAAGCAAATGTGTAGCAGAAAGTGTGGATGATGAGGAAGAAATTGGCTCCAACAAACGTTCAATTGCCTTTAGGTCAACCAAGGATGAAGAGTGTAGGGCTTTCAAACTTAGAAATAGATTCTGAGTACACAAGTCTATATGACAAGAGGATTGACTTAAAGTTAAATTCACAAAAAATGCAATCTTCTTGCATAGAATAGTTGGCCACTTTGGCTTCTATTACAGGGGAAGAAAGAGCCATTGCATTAGAACATGTCGCCAAAGATGACAATTTGAAGATTACATTGCTTGGTTTGGATGATGACAATTTGACCGCATGGATTAAATTAATTGCATTTGAACGTAAAAATGCAATTATGAAGTAGCGGATTTAGATTTCTTTGCAAATTCTTCTTCTTATTCGTTAGAACTTTATGTTGTTGAAGTATTGCAATAAGATATTAACAGGTTTTACATGGTTCTTTAAATGCATTATGAAGTGGCTAGGCCCTTATAATATTGCATTTATCATCTCTGACGGTTGCATTATATATATTATTGAAGCACCAGTAAGATTATCTACTTTATATTGAGTACATTTTGAACTTAAATTTATGTTATTGTTTGTTAAATAAAAGTTATGCTAGTTTTGTATGTCTTTATTTGTAAATAGTTCAATATCTTCTGTGTAATTTATGAATGTAGAACGTGTGTGATCTAATTAGATTTTACGTACAATGAATTATTGTATGTATTACTTGATTCATTTATGTTGTTTGTATTAGGGGTGTCAAAATGGGTTGGCGGGTTGGGTTCGGGTCAAACCCGAATCCGACCCAACCCAAATAACTTCAACCTGAACCCGACCCATTTATTAAATGGGTCAAAATTCATGACCCGAACCCGACCCAATTAATAAATGGTCCGGGATGGCGGGTCGACCCGACCCGTTTATAGGATATTTGTTAATAAATGCCAAACCCGAACCCTACCCGACCCAATTAAGCCCAACCCGAACCCGCCCCGTTTAATAAATGGGTCAAAATTAGTGACTCATACCCGAAATTTGCGGGTTGGGTTCGGGTCGGGTTCACGAGTCGGGTCATATATTGCCACCCCTAGTTTGTATGTAATGTAGCATATGTTTGCATATCGTTTACTCAAATCATTTGTCTGTAAATCTATTTACTTATATTATATAGTTGAAGCTTGTTTTGGATGAACAACTGATCTTATTTTTTGATATTGAATTTCTAAGTTTATTATCTCCATCTCTTTATTGTGAAAAAAATATTATAATTTTTTTATTGTGATTCAGATTTCCTATATTTTGCTTCAACATTTTCTGTTGTTTCCTAGCAAGATTGAATAAGCATAAAAAATGGAGTCAACTTCGACTGATTCTTCTATGGACTCATCTACGATGCGAGATCAACTTGAAGATAGTATAGATCAATACATTTTCAAGAAATTAAACAGCTTGGATAGTAAGATGACTTCATCAACATGAACACCTATGTACATGCGATCATTTACAGGTCATGAGTACATAATTGATTTTCTGAATGGGCACAGTGGACGTGCGAGGCAAGCATTTCGCATTGAACCACGCCACTTTTTGGAGCTCGTGAAATTATTTGAGGACAATGGAGTATTGTGTAGCACTAGAAATATGACTAGTGCAGAGCAGTCGACAATATTTTTGAAAATAGTGGGTCATTGTGATGCAGTCAGGGAGGTTTGTGAGTTACTACAACATTCAAACGAGACTATTAGTAGAATATTTAACAAGATCTTGGATAAGGCTTATAATGTTAGTTCACTATTCATTAAATCTCGAAATTGATCAGAACCTGATCATTTCATTGTTGGAAGTAGATATGACTCCGTATTTCAGGTAAGGACTTAATTTATACAATCGTTGTACTTATACAAATTGTATTACGACTGTACTTTATATTCAAATTTCATATTTCAAATCCTGCTCCGCAGAATGCACTTGGAGCAATTGATGGGACTCACATAAGTGCTTATGTTCGAAGAGATGTTGAAGACCAATTTAGAAACCGGAAGGATTTTATATCTCAAAATGTAATGGTAGCAGTGAGATTTGATGGAATGATACATTTCGTAAATCCAGGAAGGGGCGGTTCGGCAGCAGATATGATAGTGTTAAGGCATGCTTTGCAGTCTGAAGACTTCACAGTTCCCAGTGATAATTTTATATATTTCAGTAATGTTCAAATCAAATTATATTTATCTAAAAGAATCTTACTTTTTCATCAGGTAAGTACTACCTTGTTGATTCAGGGTATGCCAATACATCAAAGTTTATAGCCCCGCATAGAGGTCAACAATATCATTTGGCTTTATTTCGTACGGGAAGACGTGGTTGTAGAAATTACTCTTGTCCAAAGGAGCTCTTCAACTACATGCATACAAATCTTCGCAATGTAGTAGAGAGAACATTTAGTATTTTAAAATTTTGGTTAAAAATTTTAAAGAATATGCTGCCCTACCCCTTTGATGCACAAGTGAAAATTGTAGTGACATAAAGGGTAATTGATCTGCTTGCTGATTGCATTGATGACGAAAGTGAAAGTGATCAATTAGTTGACAATGCGATTGAAGGAAAAAAAGTGTGATTTGATATGACACAATCGTTGTGGTCGCACTATGCAGTTAAATTTCAATAAAATTTTGTTTATGGTGAGAGTTTGAATTTCTTCTGCATGAGTTAATCCAATACATATGATTGTTTCAGGGCGTCATTAGAAGTAACAATATTAAAGCTAATCTTTTTGGTTTTTCTAAGACACGAAAAAAATTATCATCTTACCCAATATCGAAGCAAGTTTGCATTATTCTACTACTACTTTCTTCTACTTGAAGTTAATTTTATTCTGTTGCACAATTTGTCTGTCGCTCTGTTTTCTATAACTTCAAACAACTGTGTTGGAACAAGATGTCTCAGTCATATATATTTTTATTTTAGGGTGTTTATTTATATATATCAATTCATTCTTGTACCTATTGGCTATGCTATACATGCTTGTAACTATCTGCGTATTCTACTTGACATTACCAAAATGTAATATTTCTTTATATTTTTGCGTTAAACTAAAAGCTAATGATGCATTGTATTATTTTATATAATATAATTATTTTCTGCATTTGTCTTAAATAATATGATTAATGCATTATTATTATGTGATTTTTATTTAAATTACTTATTCTTTATTCATGATATATTGTTTAGTGTAATTTATTTGTTTAATGTATTTCACTTACTTTTTCTTAATTGATTTTTTAATCAAATGTCTACAACTGCAACTTTAAACAGGCTTTGCTAATGTAACGTTCTTTATCTATATTATAAATTAATGTTAATTTTACATTAATTTGCTCATGTTTATTAATATTTATAACTTTAGTTTGATAATGTTAGAAGATGCCTTTGTACCTAGTACTTAGAGGACGGAAGGAAGACGTTTTCCAAAGCTGGGCAGAGTGCCATGCAATGGTGCATAAATACCCGGCTACAGTATATTTCAAAGTCAAATCAATGGAGGAAGCTGAAGAAAAATCTACTTTATAGCGAAAGTTAATTACGAAACAAGCAGATTGTACTGAAATATCCAACAGGTGGTGAATGATATATCGAACCCATTGCACCGTAAACCTAAATTTACTTTGGCATTTTTGGTTGGTTTTATAGCCGGTGTACGATATCAAGCAAGGTTGACAGAGAAGAATGCCTAGACGCATATCTTTTAGTAGAATATGTAATTAATTAAATATTTGCACGATAGAAATTTTCTTTTATTATGTCATAAAATGGTATGTATGTTTCAGGTAGGTGAAAGGCATAAATATAGGAGGTGCCACACAAATGATTATCTAAACTGATGTCATATTAGACATATGTCTTGCCACAGCTATGTAAATATCTGCTTCATGTATTTTGAGATTTTCTTTCCAAGTTAATAAAGCATATTTGCAAGATGATTCGTCTTTCGAAACCCAGTAAGTTGATCCCAAATGGTGAAAGGTACATTTTTCTTACTTAAGTTAATTTCTTTCATTATGAGCTTACATAAATTTATTTATCTTTGTTTGATTGTTTGTTATATTATTACCTGCATTGCTGTGATACACAAACTGGTAGCAACTTTGGTGCTGTCGATGGCAAAGGAGAGCGTTCGAATGGAAACATTGCTACTCCGGCGAAGTCGATGGTATCGAAATTCATCAAGTTGCTTGATGTTTGGCAGTAGGGTTAATCAGCATTCAGTTACCTGCAAATCTACAGCAATCTCGACTTGACTTTCCAACTGAAAAAATGGTGACTGTTGAGTTGAGTACGGGCCTGCCAGCATCTGAAGTTTGTTTTGGGTGTCATATTCAAAACATCACCAGATTGTAATCCTTTTCTTTTGTATAAAATAAGTCTGTATGTTATTGTTCACATTGATTGAAATATTAATTTTATTGGTAAGTTGTCTATATTTTCTATGAAAATATTACATATTTGCCATTTTATTGAGAAGTTAACGTAATTATGCTTTTATTTTTTGTTATTTGATTTCGCAATCATACAATGTAATTTAAATTCTTCTATATAGTATAATGTATTTGTAGTTTAGCTATTTCTGAAATCTCTGCTTATTTGTTTTGTGCAATTGATATTTTAATTTATTCGAGTATTTCATTTTGCAAAAGACAAATAAAATTCTATTTTACATTCCAGGGATAATTAAAAAAATTTAATATTTAGACGTGTATAATATGAGAAAGCAAATTAAATTTAATATTCATATTTATATTGGATGTCACATACTGCTTATTTTGTGAAGTTACAAATAAATTTTACCATTTGTGTTTTGGATCGAGATATTTTGTTTGGCTCAACATATATTTCAACTGTGAAAATTAACTTTGTTTTACATCAAATATTACAATTAAATGTATTTCACTTCTTACACAATTTTTTATTAGAATTAACTTTATTTCACTTCATACACAATTTTTAATTTTAAAAATAAATTTTCTTTATTTTATGTTTAGAAAAATTAAATTTATTTTTTCTTGTCTTTTTCAAAGCTCGATCTAAAAGAGTACAACCCACTGAAGTGCTTCCATTTTTGCCAAACAATCTAAATTTTTAATCAATACATTCATATGCCAGCCAAACAAAGATTTTTTTACAACACTTCAACCAAACGACCAGAGTTGAAATTACCACTTATAATACTATAATTAACCCCCACTACATTTCAAAGCTCGAACCAAACGAGCCCGTGTACATATATATTTATATAAGTTATATTTACCTAATATTTGTATAAAATTTAATTTAATAATAACATAAAATTATATTAAATTATATTCATAAGTATTTTAATATTTTTTTATTCAATTTTTATTCCACATTCTATTCCATCCAATCAAACAGAGAAATTATCATTTCATTCTCCTTGGAATGACAATTTTATTCCAATCCTATTCTATTCAAGTAAACGAATCATTAAAGTTAATTTAAAAAGGGTAAATATCATAAAAGTGCTTAAGATTAGTGGATGATACCAAATGGGCCCATGATTTTTAAAAATTAGCAGGCTCTTGAAGTTTTGACATATTTATCAATTATATTCTTTTATCAAAAATTAATATGATAAATGATCATTTCACGCTACCTTTATTTTAACTCTCCCCTTACTCTCATGTTCCCTCAACAAATATCCAGAGAAATGGGAATTGCATAAATGATATATCTTTAAACAGTAATTATTTTTCTAAAAAAATTGACGAAACCATTAAAGGATCAGCATGAAAGTTTTAAGTTGAAATTGAAGACTAATTTGGAAAAAAAAACTAATAAGATTCAAGAACCTAGATGACGACAACAACAATAACAACCAAGCCTTAATCCCACTAGGTGGGGTCGACTACATGAATCCTTTGTCTCCATTGCGCTCTATTAGTTACCAAATTCTTATTTAAGTCTAAGTCACTAAGATCACTCCTTATAGTTTCTCACCATGTCTTTTTTGAGCTCCCTCTTCCTCTTTGTACATGGGCAAAATCGAATAACTCAATTTTTCTAACTGGAGCTTCAATCGGCTTACGATTTATATGTCCAAACCATCTAAGTCGACTTTTTCTAAGTTTATCCTCAATTGATGCAACACCAACTTTCTTTCGGATATACTCATTTCTCATTCTATCATTTCGTGTATATCCACACATCCAACTTAGCATCCTCATTTCTACAATATTTATTTTATTTGTATATTTTCTCTTTGCAGGCCAGCATTCAGCACCATATATCATCGCTGGTCTTACTACAATTTTATAAAATTTACCCTTGATTCTGAATGAGATTTTTCTATCGCACAACACACCAGAAGCATTTCTTCATTTTACTCATCCTGCTTGAATCCTGCTAATAACGTCATTATCTATTTCACCATTATTTTGTATGATTGATCCAAAGTATCTAAAGCGCTTACTCTTCTTGACAATTTGATTACCAATTATCACATCTCCAATATAAGTATTTTTTTCTTGACTAAATGTGCACTATATATTTAGTTTTTAATCTACTGAGATGAAAATCTTTAGATTCTAGAGCATTCTTCCAAAACTCTAGTTTTGCTTTAGCTCCCTTTTTAGTTTTCTCAACAAGGACAATATCATCTGCGAAGAGCATACACCAAGGCACTTCTATCTTGGATATGTCCAGTCATGACTTCCATAATCAACGCAAAAAGATACGGACTTCAACCCGAGCCTTGGTGTAATCCAACTGTAATAGAAAAATCCTTAGTCAAACCTTTTTGTGTCCGAACACAAGTAACAGCTCTTTCATACATGTCTTTAATAACTTGAATATAAGCAGTGCAAATCCCTTTCTTTTCTAAAATTCTCCAAAGTACTTCTCTTGAGACTTTATCATAAGCTAGAATCCAAATCAATAAAAACCAAATGTAAGTTTTCCTTTCTCTCCTTAAACTTCTCCATTAAACTTCTTAATAAATAAATGACTTCTATAGTAGATCTACCTGGCATAAAACCAAACTGATTCTCTGATACATTAGTATTATGGTGTAACCTTTATTCGATCACCCTTTCCTAAAATTTTAAAGTATGACTCATTCAAGAACCTAAACACTTTTTAAAATTCATACACCTATTTGATATTACCCCTTAACCTCGATGATCTATACAATAATTTACTCATTCTGAAAAACAGAACAATTCAATACCAAACATTACAAAAGATAAAGAATAAAAATCTCCAAAGCAACTTCTCCGGTCAGATATAGAACTTGAAATAAGCGAGAATGCAACGAAAATCCAACTGAGGCAAGCTGGACCAACATAAGTCCTGGATTAGGCTAATAACTAGCATAACTTAAGAGAATGATAAGGAAGTGACGCTTATGTGGAGACAACTTTGAACTACACAAAAAGAGCTCAACACAAACACGAAGTCAACTTTGGTTTCCATTGATCCTAACACAATCTTCGAATAAAATTAAGTAAAAGATTCAAATTTGTTTAAGGAAACAAGTAGTTGGCTAGACTATTGACCAAATTAAGCTTAACTATGTTACTAGGTGCTAGAAGAAGGGTCAATTTTCCCATTATTTGCACGCTCGAATGTCTTGTTGTTATGAGTAGAATGCATTCACTAGTCATCTAAATAGAACAACGACGACAATAACAATAAATCCATGGTTCCAAACTAGTAGGAGTTGGCTAATATAAATTTCTTTTCATCATTCTGTTCTATTAAAAGTAACACATTCTATGCCATCCAAATTGTTCCAAAACCATCAGATTACGAAAGCTTCCAAACACAGCAGACGCTCAGCTAATGTTAAGACTTCATTGAGGCGAATGCCAAACTCGCGTATCAACAATGGAAGAGTCTAAGATTAAACTTTTATCATGAATCTCACATAAATAACATACAAACACTACACACACATGGAACATCCATGCAAATCCAAAAATTAATACCCCTAAAACTAATCTACTACTATCCTTCAGAAATTTTTTTGGATCATTAATGCTGAAATGCACCATCATAGCGAACTATCCACAGAGGAAGATACAAAAAGGGCTATTCTATTCTGTCACAGCATGCATGCATGAACCGGGTGCAATCCTCTTGCCATTTCAGTGTATCAAGAACGTACCAGATTTCATGTTGAATTTTCTTCAGCAGGTGGCCAGTGGAGAAATTTCTTGCCTTTAATCAATTCTGGTAGATAAATCTGCCCCTTACAAGCCTCAGGATGATCAGGTGGATATAGATACCCATCTCCATATCCCATCTCCTTCATCAGCTTCGTAGGTGCATTCCTCAAATGCAGCGGCACCCCCTCATTCCCTCCCAACGATTCCCTCACCGCCATTTTTGCAGAATTCAGAGCTTTGTACACTGCCACTGACTTAGGCGCCATTGCTAGGTAAGCGACACAGTGAGCAAGGCAAACATCACATTCTGGCATCCCAATGAAGTGGCAAGCTTGATAACAAGCAACAGCAAGGCCGAGCGCCGCCGGATCGGCGAGACCCACATCTTCACTGGCAAATCGAACAAGCCGGCGGGCAATGTACAATGGCTTCTCTCCTCCCTCCATCATCCTCGCCAGCCAGTAAATGGCGGCGTCAGCGTCGCTTCCTCTCATCGACTTGTGAAGCGCGCTGATGAGGTTGTAGTGCTCCTCGCCATCCCGATCGTAGGCCAGGTGCTTGCTCTGCATCGCCTCCTTCGCATCAGCGGTTGTGACGGTGACTGTTTCCTGGCCATTGGCAGAGCTCCGGTTCATGGCCAAGACGGCGGAGGCTTCAAGCGAATTGAGTGCGACGCGGGCGTCGCCGTCGCAGTGAAGAGAGAGGAAGTCGAAAGCTTCATCGTCGACGGCGACCAAGGTGCCGTTGGTGGATAGACGGAGGCCGTTGTCGGCATCGTCGACAGCTCGATGAAGGAGGGACCGGATGTGTTGGGGCTGAAGTGGACTGAGGGAGAGGACGCGGACGCGGGAGAGCAGTGGGGTTGTGACGTGGAAGGAAGGGTTTTCGGTCGTCGCGCAGAGGAAGATGACGGAGCCGTCCTCAATGGCGGGAAGGAGCGCGTCCTGCTGGGTTTTAGAGAAACGGTGGATCTCATCGACGAAGAGGATTGTGCGGGTCTGAGATCGCGAGCGGCGGGCGTCATCGATGGCGCGGCGAAGGTCGGCGACGGTGGCTGTGACCGCGGAGAGGGGGGTAAAGCGGTGGGAAGGAAGGTTCAGGGCGATGGCACGTGCCAGGGAAGTCTTGCCGGAGCCGGGAGGGCCCCAGAGGAGGAGAGATGGAATCAGGCCGCCGCAGCCGGTGCGGGAGATAGCGGAGCGAAGAAGGGATGATGGGGCAAGGAGGTGATCTTGACCTAGAATTAGGTCCAGCGTGGAAGGGCGCATGCGATCAGACAAAGGCGAGAGAGAGGAGGGAGAGGATTTGAAGCGTTTTGCCCGAGGAATTAAAGGAGGAGGAGGGGCATTAGGGGATCGATTAGGTTTTGCGGGATTCGGGAGGAGAAAGCGCCGCAGGTTGGATTGGGAGGAGGGGACTGTAGGGGATTGAGAGGATTGCGACGATTGGGAGATAATCCAATCGGCGGCGGCTTCGATGGACTGGCCGTCTTCGCCGGCAGAGGAGGAAGCGGTGGCGGCGAGGGCTTGGGAGGCGAGCTCCTCGGAGAATCCCATGCTGAGGAGTTCCTCCATCATCTGCTTCCAAGCGCCACCAAACACCGATCAGTGAAGGAGCGCGAAGGTGAGAAATGGGAGGCAGGCAGGAAGGAAGGGAAGGAACTCGCCAGGTTAATGACTGACGGCTCCAGTTAACAAGCACAAGCACATAATGCTAATGAATAGCTTTCAGATTTTTTTTATTTTTTTTTAATAAAAGAATAGCTCTGAAATTATTATTTTTATAATCACAGTGTCATTAAATTAATGTAACGTTTAGTTCAAAAATAATTATTATTTAATTTAAAAATACATACAGATCATTTTTAAAAAATTTATAGAATTATTCCTTAAAACATATATAACATCTAGATAATACAACATAACATTAAAATATCATCGAACCAAATATCTCATAAAATTTGAACTCGTATCGTTTAGATGGCATATCACTCATTTCTTGCTATAATCCTAAATCAAAAGAGCAATTTGGCTTGTTTGATATTGAGACTATTTTGAATATGCCATACAAATTTTAAATTTGCCTTAAGATGAGTTAATTACTTATATTAAAATTTATAGAAGATGTGAAATAAAGCTAATAATTCTATTGATTCAAAAAAATGATGAGGCATATAAAATAAAATAATTTTTTTATATTAAAATTTAAGTAAAATATTATACAAATTTATTTATTATTATTATTATTATTATTATTTATAAAGAAGCTTTTTTAAATCTAAATATGCTCTATAAAAGCACAAAAACCAAATATTGAGAATGAAGACACCTCGGCTCATTCTTAAAAATAAAAAGAAAAAAGAAAACTCGGTTCAGCTGACTCAGATCGTCCAATTCTACTAGCCGTTATTAACAAAGAGAAATTCAAATCCATTTCCCTCCTACCTTCAATCAAATGCCCCTTCTTCCTGAACTCCAAAAAGAGCTCCCCGCTCTCCTCCGATCGCTTCACCAAAGCCCCACCCAGCCCCTCCTTTACTCGTCAATCTTCCGCATCCTCACTCGCACCCAAAACTCCCTCCGCCGCGGCCAGCAGCTTCACGCCCTCCTCCTTCTCCATGGCGTATGCCTCGACCCCATTCTCTCCGCCCGCCTTGCTTCCATGTACGCCAGCTCCGGCGACCTCCGTTCCAGCTCCCTTCTCCTCCTCAACCACCCCGACCCATCCTCGCTCCTTTTCAACTCTCTCATCCGAGGTCACTCCCTTCGCGGCATCCCCACCGACGTCCTCTCCACCTTCCATGCCATGCTCTCCCGCTGCCACTTCCCCGATCACTTCACCTATCCCTTCGTCCTCAAGGCCTGCGCCGACCTCCCATCACCGTCTACCGGCACCGCCGTCCATTCCCTCTGCCTCCGGCAAGGCCTCGAGCTTGATTGCTATGTTGGGAGCTCGCTGATCAACATGTACGCCAAGTGCGGCGATCTCAGGTCTGCGCACCGTCTATTTGATGTTATGCCTGTTAGAGACTCGTCCTCCTGGAATGCCCTTATTGCGGGTTACATGATGGTGGGGGCAGTTAAGGTCGCCGAGCATCTGTTCGATGAAATGCCCAAGAGAAATGTGATCTCCTGGACAGCTATGATCTCGGGATACACGCAGAATGGCTCGGCGGATCGTGCTTTGAAGGTGTTTGACGAGATGAGGAAAGAAGGAACGGAGGTAAACCCGAATTGGGTGACTGTCATCAGTGTTCTTCCAGCTTGTGCTCACTCAGCTGCACTCGATCAAGGCGAAAGCATTCATGAGTATGCGAGATCAATGGGCTTCGATTCACACCCAATAGTTCAGATTGCACTTGTGGGGATGTATGCCAAGTGTGGTAGTCTCCTTAAAGCCCACCATTGTTTTGATCAAATTCCTGAAAAGAACAAGAGTGTGGTCGCCTGGAATACCATGATCACTGCTTACTCTTCCCATGGCCGCGGGGAAGAAGCTGTATCTTCGTTTGAGAAGATGATAAGCTCAGGCATTCATCCCGATGCAGTCTCGTTCACTGGCTTGCTTTCAGGTTGCAGCCACTCAGGCTTGGTTGATCAAGGACTCAAATACTTCGATTCTATGAGTTCTGTTTATTCTGTTGAACCAACTCATGAACACTATGCTTGCCTAGTAGATCTTCTGGGTCGTGCAGGTCAGCTTGAAAAAGCGATGAAGATCATTAATCAGATGAAAATAGATCCGGGTCCTAGCATCTGGGGTGCGTTGCTTTCGGCTTGTCGAATTCATCGGAACTTAGAACTCGCGGAGATTGCCGCCAAGAGGTTGTTCGTATTAGAACCTGGCAACTCTGGCAACTACATCCTGCTTTCCAACATGTATGCAGAGGCTAAGAACTGGGAAAAGGTGAAGAAGTTAAGAAGTCTTTTAAGAGAGAAAGGAATGAAGAAGAGCCCTGGATGCAGCTGGAGTGAGATTAATGGAGAATCATATTCATTCTTTACTGGGGATACTTCTCACCAGCAGGCTGCTGAGATCTATAGATTGCTGAAAGATCTGCCGGAGAAGATGAAGATTGAAGGATATGCGCCTGATACAAGCTATGTTCTTCATGATGTTAGTGAAGAAGAAAAAGAATGTAATTTGGCAGCCCACAGTGAGAAACTAGCTATTGCTTTCGGCATACTGAATACGATTCCGGGCACTACTCTGAGAGTTACTAAGAATCTGAGGATCTGTGGGGATTGCCACACAGCAGCTAAGTTCATTTCAAAGATCTATGAACGAGAGATTATAGTAAGAGATGTGAGCAGATTTCATCATTTTAGAGATGGAGTATGCTCTTGCAGGGATTACTGGTGACATTCAAGTTATCTTCCTATTTGGTTGGTATTAGGTAGAACTATTTTCCCCATGTTGGAAATTAAAGAGAAAATCACTGCAAAGCATTTCAAATTGATCCACAAATTTTGAAATCTTTTCTGTAAGTTCATGAAATTAATAAAACGCTTCAAATTAGTTTGTAAATTTTTAAAATCTATTATATATGTCTATAAAGTTGATAGGTTGATTTTAAATTAGTCACTCACCTCTTTTTTAAGAGGACTCAAAATTTGAGAAATCAGTTTAAAGCGTTGTATCTACCTCAAGAGCTGACGCAAAAGATTTCAAATTTTATGGATCGATTTAACACATTATATCAATTTCAGAGACTTACTTGAAAGATTTTAAATTTTATGAATTAATTTATAAACACGTACTAAAATTAAGTGTTTTTTTCTTGATAGAAAAAATTAAGTGTTAATATTCTTTTTTTTTAAGAAAAGTGAAATTTTCAAAGAATCTATATTTCTAGATTTCTAGATTTCACTTTATCCATCCTGCTTAAATTCTGTTAATAACATTATCTATTTCACAATTTCACAGTCGTTTGTATAATTAATTCAACAAATTTAAATCACTCTCTTTTTAATAACTTGATCATCAATTATTATCTCACAAATACAAATATTTCCATCATAACTAAATATAATATCATATATTCAATTTTTAATCTATGAAAATTTTTAAACTCTGATGCATAACTCGAGCTTTACCTCAACATTATATCTAATCTTTTCAATTGAGAAAATAACAAACAACATGTTCCATTTTCACAAAGATATTAAAAATTAGGTTTTTTTTCCTCACAATCAACCAAATAGAAACTAATTTAATTTTGGCAGGAGATAAACATGAGAATTGAAACAATAAGTTCTTAAAAAGGAAACGCACGGATACAAAATGTTCAGATTACATACTAGAGTTATTAAAAAGTACATTAAAAATGTTATCATCAGATCTTTCATCATAAAAGAATAAAATCAGACAATTTTTACATTAGGGTTTCCATTGCCTCCTTTTAATATGCATCCAAATTTCATGTAATAGATCAATTTATAACCATAAAGAGATACTAATAAGCAGTTTTTGCAATATCTAACAAAAGGAAAATTATAAATTTCTAAAGAAAATAATAAATTAATATAAATTCTTCTAAGAGGGTTCAGAAATACAAAAAAAAAAAGGTAGAGAAAAGGAAAATAACATCATATATATATATCCTAACTGCTCAAGGTTGTTTTGAGAGAATAAACCATACAGAAAGATACAGGCATGTCTATTTTTTTTTTTTTTTTTAAAGGTACAGGCTTCCAACATAATTTACAGTCAAAATTTCATCACATTTTATGAATCAATCCACCAATTTTGAGAATTTTACGGTACCTTCATCCAAAATGTTCAAGTGTTTCCTCTTCTTTGATAGCTTCTGAAATCCACTATCTTCATCAACAAACTGAGCTGCAGTTCTAGCTCTTAGCTCTTCCAGGCTCTCTCCCGCCTTCGCACGCTCCAGGACCTGCAAAAGGCAGCATTAACAAGGTGAAATTAAGGCTGGCAATTAAATTCAAGACTTGTAAGCACTTTATCATCACCCAAATTATATGATTCGAAGGCAACTCGATTTTCTTCCTGTGACTCCTTAAAATCAACTTGTATGAAAATAATCAATTCTACTCAAAGTAATTCAATATATGAGAATTCAAATGTATTTGCATATTTATAAATGATACAGAGTGTAAAATAAATTAGGCATAAGCGTATAAGTATGTATAATGCGTAGAATACATGTACAATACAAAATGAAGACCAATAACTTTAAATTTCTAATAACTCAAAACTCATGCTAGCAAGTAAAATGCATGAAGGTAATGATGCAGAAAATTTATAGCAGTGTGAAGGAAAAATGACCAGATGACGCCCATAAAGATGCGTGCTTGCAAGAGATTGCAGAGCATTCTGTGCCTCCTGCTTCGTCACGTACTCGACAAATGCAAAGCCACGATGACTTCCCAATTTCATCGGAAGCCTTAAGCTTTTGATCTGAAATTAGAAGCAAAATCAAAAAAGGTTTCATCAGGACCAAAGCTTCTATATGTTAGATTATGCATGCAGCATTAAAGAGAGAATAAAGAGAAACGAAAAGGTTAGGATTGTCAAACATTAGATTCCATGATCAACACTGTAAGAAAGCCAACAAGATTAAGAACTCGGATAACTACGCAATATAGCTAAAACATTGTTGAAGACCAAGAAATTTGAATTTTGGATAACATACCCAACAACAATTGAGACCAAAAAATCCTGTGGATCACTTTACTCAATACTTCTCCATAAGCATAAGGGTGACATCCAGATCAAAAGGATCAAAGTAGGATTCTAGTAACAGATAGAATGAGCTCAACCTAAACCTGATCCCACTCAGATAGATTACAAAGTAATGACATTGAACATGACCCACAGACTTCCAGGTCAACTCGAATCCATCATGACTTGAGTCAAGTTTGAGATAACCCACCAAACTAGTGGGGGCGCCAATCAAAAGCAAAAATCACATTCATTGAGGATTCTACCATCACTGTAGAGATCAAATTGTGTTGCATCAAGTTATGTTGATTAAGATCTAAAATTGTTTCTGGTAGACTTGATTAATTGAAGGTCTCAACGATTTTGGGCAGATTTAATTTTATCAAATTTTCTGAGATAATTTTGGCCAGCTGACTATGCTGGCTTAAATGGAAAAGATTAAAGATTCATCCTTTTTTAGCTGATTTGATGTTTTTCACATTTGTTCTAGAGATATTTGATTCATTTTTTTTACATCATTTACAGTTTCTATTTTGTGTTTCTAGATCACGATGTTATGAGGTTAATATAAAGGCCACCTTATTGTTGTAATAGAAGACCTTCATGAATGAAAATACAAGTGTTTGATTGAAATTGAATCAAGAGAATCAATATCTTGAATAGGGAATGACGGAGACCATGTTGATGAACTATTGAAATCGACAAGAGATTTCTACTCACTGCAGGATCAATGCTGCCACCAAATCCACCTCTAGTGAGACCATCCTGTCGTGACCATTGCCTCTGAATGCGTCAGTGAAGATCTGCATGAAGATTCTCACGTGCAAGGGAACCTTTTCAATAATCATCCGAAGACTCATTCCTTCTGTTGTATCGCTAGATTATGCTAAGCAAGACAGGCCTCCAGCACTTGTAAGCTTTTTCTCTGAGACAGAAAGTCTTCCTGGTTTGTCCAATTGACTGAGGCCTGGTTGAGCCCATGTGAAAGAGAAGCGCCGTGTCAATGGGAGATTATTCCTACTGTTCTTGCCTATTTGTTTTTGATAATTTACTGTTCTTGCCAATTGACTACACAAGCTGCCTCCAACCACTTCATCTAACCAACATGATCTTCATTCTTTGAAATTCAACATGATCTTTATTCCGAGGTATGCTTCCCTACTGAGTTTAAACGTCTATAATTGATTTGATTCGGGGATTATTCATTTTACTAGAAAGTTCCATTAGGTTTAAGATTTGACAAATTATTATTAATGAATCCAATTTGAGAAACCTTTTTTGATTCCTTGCTCCCCTAGAAACCCACAATCGGATATATTGAAATGCAATTGACAAGCCTAAACTAATTTGGCAAACCCTAGTTTATTGACAATGTGATTTACTTTTTATTAAACCGATTTAATTTGTGGGATTTTTTTTCTTAACTAAAATTTAAAAAAAAACAATAAAAGTATTTTGATTATAACCAAGCTCATTTTCTAAATATATATAATAGCAAATATTAAGTACTAATAAAAAGAAACAACAAATCCCTTAAATTAACATATATTTGACAAATTAATTCAACACCAAATGAACATAATTTTAATATTTTATTACATTAATCTTAAAACAATAGTTATAATAATAATAATGACAAAAAATATTCTCCAATCCCAAATAATCTTAATTAACCAAATGAAAGTAAATTAATCAAATTATATCATAAATAATAATTTAAATTTTAATCAATATAAAACTATTTAATTAACACCTCAAATGTTAATAAACAGCTTTTCCTAATTACTCCCTCCTCCTCCACCTACCATTTCAAGCATATCATACTTTTATTTTATTAATATTTTGACTTTTATATTAGCGACATTCTTGGTCACATTGTCACGCCCTCACCAATCCGTTATCCATCCCCTATACCATCCTTAGCTCCTTCTAAACCATCAAAGTATTAGCTTCCTAATTTATTCCAATCTCTCAAATCTCTCCACTCCAACCTCCTTGCCTTCACCCATATCTCTCTCTCCTCCCCCCTCATCTCTAGTTATTTCCTCTCTCTCTCCAACAACAACACAGTTGTAGCCCTACCAAAATTGAAGGATCGGGTTTGTTGATCAACTTCTTTGGCAAGCTCATACGCACTCGCTAAGATTTTCGTACTTATCGTTGCCGATAGTAAACCATCAACTTTCATCAGCTAAGATAAGCTTCATTGGGTGCCCTTTGCTTTCTCTCACCACCTCTCTCTTCTTCTATCCTGCCTCCTACTTGCATGTCAGAATGGTGATCTCATAAATCACTCCACAATGCCCATTTTGACTATAAGCACAAGCTTCAACCATGACAATGCTGGTGAGCACAAACGCGTATTAACCATGCTTCGGACTTATCTCCAGGCATAGTCAAACCTCAACAGCCTTCACCATTTCCTCATCATCATCATTAGCAATAGAAGAAAGAGAACAGGCCAGGTTGAGCCTATCAAAAAGGGCCACGATTGAACTCCAACAAAGCTTTCTTCTTGCTAGCCTAATATAGCAACATATACATATACATACATACATACATATATATATATATATATATATATATTATATATATATCAATACTGTAACATATACATCTATGAATTAATAAAAGACAGAAGAGCATTTTGTTGGATGGCTGGATGCCAAAGGTAACTTGCAACTAAGAAAAAGAAATAAAAATAATAAAAATAAAAAGAGAATATATAAGTTCAAAGAAATTTCTAATACTTCTCTTTGATGATTAAAATTTAAACTTAATAAGAGTAAGGATCCAACTTATAATTGTTGATCCTTAAGCTTCGGTAAAGGCTAAGTACTTTAATAAACCTATCAATTGAGTATTTTTTCATCTTTGAAATTTAGATAAATTACACCCAGATTCTTAGTTTAAACTTTAATATCACGCAGATCCATGATTTCGAAAAAATAACATCCAAGTCCCTAACTTTACAAAAGTCATCAAATTGACCTTTTCTTTAATTTTTATTATTATTTTTTATAAAATAATGAAATTGCCCTCATTCACTCTCCTCTCTCTCCCTCCCACCAGCTCCCGCCGCCACTAGCATTACCCCCACCACCTCCTCCCCACCACTAGATCTAATTGTATATCTAGAGAGGCCTAAGAGGGGGAGGAAGGGGCGAGCAGCCCCTGCCAAAACTAGGAAAAGGGGAAGGAGGTGGCAGGCAACCGCCTCCCCTAAAAAACAATTAAAGAGTTGCATTAGTAGTCGTCACGAGAAATTAATAGCTTGAAAATATAATGATCCCCTAAATGACAATTAAAGAAAATCATGCTCTTACAAAAACTTAAACTGTAAGGATAAGAAAGTGCATTGGTAAACATGTTGAAACACATAACTCCTTAAACAACAAATCATTATAGTCGTAGTCTCTTGCCTTGCTACACCATATTTTACCAAAGTAGGCAATACTCATTTAAATTAATCTACCTACTTATGGGATTATAAGTCCTCTTAGAATGATAATGCCTCAAATTAATTCACACCTATGTTAGACTTCGTGACACATGCCTCTTGACAAGGTATATGCCCTTTTGTCTCGCATTCCTAAGCAGGATAGGTAAGGACCTACCTAAAGTTCGCAATGTCGATTAATCTTAAATCCCTTAACATAACAAAGTCACTGGTTAATAAGAATTTTGAACTAGATTGGATTATCGTATAAGGCATATTATAAAAAAAAACTTGAATCTCATTCGCCCTAATGCACTAGAACACCCTCGGATGATAGAGGCATAGTTCTTAGCGAGCCATTCTGAAACCATCTTTAGTGGTCAGGTTCAAACTAGTAAATCCCTGGGCGATGGAATCATGAGATTTTAACAAGGCTTACCATCGCCTCCCAACCTATGAAGTATGGACACGACACGGGAACACAGGGACACGACACAATACGACACGATGACACGACAATTTTTCAAAACATAGGACTAACACAATATGACACGCCAAATACAATAATAATAAAATTAACAATTGATATTTTAAAAAAATATATAAAATATAGTACAAATTTAAATTTTTAAGTATAAACAACTTGTGAGTAGTATTGAAATCTCATAAGATCAATATGAGAATTTAAGAACAGATGTCGTCGGCATTGAACAGATTTGGGATATAAATTTAGGGTTCACTTTGAATAAGAGAAAATATAATTTTGCTTATCAAAATAATCACAGTGAGCACGAAAATAAGAAAAAGTAAGAGCTCTCAATGTTAAAGATGAAAAAGGATAAAAGTAAAACTAGAATTCCAAAAATTTTGTGATTGATTCATTTTTGAAAGGCTCAAATAAGGGAGGAAGAAATTTGATTTAGTTTAGTTAGTTTAAAATTTTGACTTATATTAAGTAAAAATTTAATAATAATAATAATAATAAGAGAGATTTTTAATTTTATCAAATAAAGTTTTAACAATAATAAAATTTTAAATATTAATAAAAAGGATAAAAGGAGGTAGATGTATTAATAAATTATATTAAAAAATATAATATTAATAAATAAATTTAACATTAATATTAATTATATCCAATTCTATTTTATATGTGTCCTATAAGTGTATTGCACCTCAGAAATATCCTAAAAGTATCTTAGAAGTGTCCTAAGGTATTCCAAAGTATCCTCGCATGTTCAAGAAGTGTCTTTTAATTTTTTTTTAATATTATTTTATTAGGACACGTCACATGGCGTGTCCGACACAGTGTCCCCGTTGTCCGTGTGTCTGACACAAACACAGCGTGATTTTTTGAAATATCCATGCTTCATAGCTCCCAACCAATTCAACCCTAAAACTAATTTTAAGCTATTAATCAAACAAATATTGATATTCTGAAGGGGTAATTAACCACAGGGGATTGCGCCTATAAGAAAGCTTCGTATCCATAAAAATCTTAAGGATAATTTCTTTAAGGTGAAATCCGGTAAACAAACTACCACTTGAAAATATACTTGATTATATGCATATTTCAACTAATTGCATTTTTAAAGCCCATCCGCATTCAAACTCGCATCACAACTCCAATGGTTTTCCGTACAAATCTTTTAGATATATGAAAAACATGACAAATTCAAATAAAAATGAAACTTCTAGAATCAAGTTGTCTAGCAGGGCTAACTATGGACACACTTACACAAGCCATTGCATAGAAACTTTCTTTGATTTCCTCATAGATAATTAATCCATAGTGAGGTTTCTTGTTTCTCTTTTAAAAGATAACAAACTAAGCTTTACTCTGATTTGCCAATATCACTCTTCCATTAACCACTTCCCAGAATTCATGAAAAATAATTGTAAGTTGTAACTAATAAAACAAAAAATATTGGTGAATAAAGCAATCATCACCTGCCCAAATGGACTGAACAGCTGCCGTAGATCTTTTTCAGTTGCTTCGAATGCCACATTTCTTACAATCAATTTAGTTGAACTCTTATCTTTCTCATCTTTCTTTGGAGCCCGATCCTCATTCTTGGTATGGCAAAGCTGCAGGATAAGTGCATGCCCATCTAGAATGGTTCCCTGTGATAGATGTAAAACATAATATTGATTTTGCAGAATAGACAGCAAGGAATTTTTGAAATGGTGTGTAATGTGTATAATAGATAGAAAGGAACAGAATCGTGTATAATCTGTATTTGATGTCATTTCCAATTTATTTCATAATTTGTTATCTATTGGTTTTACTTTAACAGAAATACATGTTTTAAATTACGTAAATTCCTATCCAAAACAGGCTTACTACTCAGAAAAAAAATGAAAGAAACACGAGAACCACAAAGACAAAATTAAAGGAAAAAGTACAAGAGGAGTTGAGGACTCTAAAATTGGATTCAAATCAAGCTAAGAAATATATCAGAAAAGATGGCACAAACGCATTACCTGTAAATTTTTGCAAACATCCGCAGCTGTCTCACTGGAATCAAACTCAATAAAACCAAAACCCATAGAGACATTCTTCCCGTTCTTAAGGTGCTTCTTCACCTAAACATGGGAAGGGAAAATCCGAGTCAAAAACAACGTTAGTGCAAATGGACTCCCATAAACTAGAATAGCTATGGGTAAACCTTGACACTTTTTATGCTCGCATGTTTCATGTTCCTACTGAAATGCTCCTTCAAGGACTCATCTGTTGTCTTGAAATTCAAGTTCTTTATGAAAACAGACCTTGACTGCAATAAAAACATAAAAAGATAATTACTTACACAACAAAGTAGCATCAAAGATAAAAAAAAAAAAATAGATCAAGACTCGAGGACACATCTCCAGAGTCTACATATACTGTGAGTGTGAGAGGCTTCACAATTCCTGTAAGATCAATGGATAAGCATAGGCAAAAACAAAGCCTACTGTATATCTGCAAATTAATGCCCTCTAGTTACCAGTATTCTTGTTACCCACATAAGTCAAGATAAATGTAAAAAATGAAAGCATAGATGAATCTAGCAAATATACCCAAAAATTATCACATAATGATCAAATGGTTTTTGAGTTAATCTGACATTTGCAATATTCTTCAGTGGTACCTATGCTGTAACCCACCGGCGCCTCTCTCTCTCCTCCCGATCCCCGCGCACAGGCGACGCCGGCGTGACCCACCGGCGACCGCGCACAGGCCACGCCGCCGGTGGATCGAACATGCCGCGCAGCCGCCAGGGTCCGGCGGCGTCGCCCGTGTGCAGCGATCAGGAGGAGAGAGAGGGTGGTTTTTCCACTAAATTCCAAGTGTTGAATGCAATCCACAAACAAGGATTGTTGGTGGGAACGCTAGTGTGATCACCATGACAGCATGCATTATGGCCCCTTTCATATCTGTCTAATGCTAGTTGAGAAATCAATATGGGCCAATTTTATGTGATTAAGGATTATCAAATTAGCTCATTGTAGATTCAATTTGATTCCAAGTTGATTTAGAAGACAATATATTCATTATAATTTCTGATTTTGTATTTTCTTTAAATAGACATTTTGTTTTTTACATTTATTTTGTATTTTCTATTATGGGATCTCTATAAATAGGAATCGCTTACATTGTAATAATTAGAGGTTATTTATGATGAATGAAATTTGTATTTGAGTGCACACATAGATTCAGGCTATAGGATTGATATCTTGGATAAGAAAGAGTAAGGGACGACCTTAGGTGAGAATCCTTAGGCAACCTACTTATCTTTTATTAACAAAAATAAATTCCTCCTCCTATCTACCTCCCTCCTTCCCCATGTCACTTAGCCATTACTCCGCACGCAACCACCTCCACCAGCTTGTGTGCATCACGCATGAGCATCGCCGCTTCTGTCCTTTGGCTTCTACAGAGTTGCCCTCCTTCACATTCTATCGTCGTTGCTTTCCTTCAGATACCACCACTGCAACTATGCTTTCGATTCCGTGTCACTAATGTTGCTCTCCTTCGGATTCCACCGATGTTGTCCTCCTTCAGATTCTGTCGCTACTACACTCCTTCAGATTTCACCAATTTCGAGTTCACCGACCTATGGTCGATTCAGCCACAAGCCACACAAACCTCGACAAATCCTTTGATTGAGTTCATCGAACCGAGTCGATTACAAGCACTCCTGATCATGGCCATCCGCATCATAGCTGATTCTGCTCGGCTCACTAGTTCACTCGTCGCCACGCCTACATCCTGTCAGAATTAAATCGAGTCACTTGGCTCACCCTCCACACTTGTGTGTGAGTCTACCTAAATGATCTTGTCCTATTGCGCGTCATCTTGAGCTGCACAGCGACAAGCTCCGATCTACCACTCATTCAGCCTTGTAGAATCTGTGAAAAATTTCATCTTGACTCTATGGAGAATTTATATTTAAAAATTCAGATGTCTTCAACTAAGAAGTATGTAAATCTTGGTGTCATCTTGCTTTCTTTCTCGATTATTATTATTACATGACGTGTTTAGCTTTTCTTTTATAAATTAAATCCTAGGAAGATTCACTTTTTTATATTAAATCAAAATTTTTGTTCGAACACTTATATACACTGGAAAGATGAGATCAATTGTATTTTTAAATGTTATAATATAAGCAGATGCAAAATTGTATAATTTGCAATTTAAAAACTTATGGAAACCTAGAATGATATATTAAAGATGTTGACATCATCGCCACCTAAATTGGTTGAGATCAATCGAAACTTGGGATTAGCTTAGATTAACACTGAGAAAAAAATACATCCTTATAAATCAATATATACAAATATTCAAGACGCCCACTCCAAGTAGTCCTATAACTATAAAAGTGACCCCTAGTATCTTATCTCTTACTATTCTCAACCTAACGCCTGGGTAGCCTATCAAGAACTTTCTAGTTCCCCTAAAAAAAGGAATAGAGTCATTGCCTATTTCAATATGTATAGCAAATCATGCTATGTCATGAAAATATAAGAAAGAATTTGATAAACAAATCGATCGGAAGATCATAAAGTCAAGTGAGGTGAATAAGTCATCCGACTATAGCGACGTGAGTATACACATTATAAAGCATAAATATTAGAACACATTTAGAAGATTGCAAGTTATGAGAATTATAAGATTACTAGACTCAATGTGATCAAACACACCTATACACCCCCTAGATTCTATTTCAACACCAACAGACGATATAGGAAGGAAACTCATTAGATTGAGTGGTTGATTATGCTAACCTCATGTTGATAGCATATCTAGTTCACCAGTTACTTTTGAAAGATCTTATGACTAGCAGAGTCAAGAGTCTAGTCCACACGCATTTTGCTTTCATATGTCATTAGAGCCTAAGATTGCATATTCATCCACATTTTATATTAGGTTGTAAAATAAGTCCGCAACTTTCCTTTCTATGTTATTTATTTCCAAAAAAATCAAGTGAATTAATGGCAAGTTATTTCAATTAAGTGTGAAAGAAAAATTTAAAAATATAATAACATGATAAATAAAGTAACTAAGGCCATGTTTGGCAATAGGCAAAAAAATATGGCTAATTTTAGTCATAACTAAAGTCTTAAATTTATTTAAAAAATTTTAAAAATTATTTTATATCTTATCCTCCACAAATTTCAATATTAAGCAATCACTTTATTTCAAATCCAACACAATCCTCAATAAATCAATCAATTTTATTTCACATCCCTCAATTTTTAATATAATTAACTCACTTTATTTCGTATCATACACATTTTCAGAAATGTCTAAAAAATCCAACTAAACTATTTTTTTTCCAATCACCAAATAAAGCCTAAGTATGCAAATTAAGTTAATTATAGCATTTTAACTAAATTGGGCTAAATGTGTAAATTTGAGTTCTGTCGTAAGATTAAGGGATATTCTAACTTACGATATTTCAGATCCGTCGATAGAGAGAGAAAAAGAGAAAGGGTTGAAAACCTCCACTGCTCCTCCATACAACCAAAAGGGAGAGGAAGGGATGGGACCTCTACCCCTCCTCTGCCTAGCTAAGGACATGGAGAAACAAGAGAGGGAGAAAAAGAGAAAGGGAGAAAGAGAGAGAGGTTTTAAACGAGAAAAAGTTCAGGGTTTCAAATGTGTTCATTTACCATATTAAGATTAACCTTGTTATTTTTTACTTGACTGTCATGTCATACACAATTTTTAACAAATTTTAATATTAAATAAAATAATTTCAAATATTACATACTAAAATAATAACTTCCATCACATCTTTTACACAACTCAACATAATAACTTCATTTCACATCATACACAACTTTTGATAAAAAAATATCACCATCCAAGTTTAATCTCAACCTTGTTAAAATTAACCTATACAAACAAACACACCATTTTAAAATTTAAGATTTATAATTTAGAGTTTAAGGTTTAACACAAATTAACTAGCAAAAGTTACAATAGGAACAAACAAATATATTTAATGTAACTTAAGGTCTCAGAATTTAAGAATCTAAAAACGTGAAATTGCAAGATATTGTACCCTAATCTCAAGAACTTGAATGCAATTTAGGTTAAAATAATATATATCCAATCACATCTCTTCTTAATCTGCTTCCCTCCTTTCACATCTGCTCCCATCCCTTCAATAACTCTATGCATGCCCCAATCTCAATGCGAAGGCTTCACCATCACAGGTGTCATGCATCACCAAATCACGAGCCCTCACGCTCTTTTGCTTAAGATTGCTAGATCAAAACAGCAATTGCTCAGCTCCGGTATACCAGAGCTTCGCAAACTACACTCTTGCACCAATTGCCAACTGACTGTGTCGTGTCCTTCGTTGAGACACAGGCCAGCCCTCTAAACATTAGCCTTGCACACCTCATCCGAACAAGTCGAGCACAATCTTGCCCATATAAACCTGCATAGAAAAATGCGAGACCAACGCAATCACTCTCATGGGCACTACATGGCTCTACTACATGAGACTAGCATAGTCACACGTGTGCGGATGCAGGGCGGTTTCGTCGGGCAAGCCCAACGCCCTACGTGGTCCCACAGCATAAGCCGACGAGTCCTGCATGACCTCGCCCATATCTAACAATGTCTTTAGTTGAAAATATGAAACCAGGTGCCTAGAGTTTCTAGTAAGAAATAACTCTTCAAATTCACTTAAATACTAAATTTCAACTTCCATAGAAATTGCTTGGGCAACTAGATTGCTAAACTAGCTCCAAATTGTGAGATCCCTGAATTCTTGAGAGAGCTATTGGAATTTAATTTGAGAAAACCTATTTAACATTAAAACTTCGAGACTATTTTATTGAATTTAATTCGACATTTTAACCTAATTGATGATTTATCATTGATCTAATTTAATAATAATATTAAATTAATTAAATATCATTTCATTATGTCTTGCAGCAATAGTCATTGCTGTAACAACCACATTCCAAGTACTAAAAAAATAATAGTATTTGACTGCAAACTAAATCTTGTATAATTGCAGATTAAAATAGCTTGGAGATATCATTGACGAGAAATTCATATCTCAAAGTAGTTGTTTATAAGATCTTTCATCAAGTAATATAGGCATAATTAAAGCTATTAGAGATAAAACCATATGTTCAGCAAAGGTAAAATTTACCAACTCACAGGCCTTACTCGAACTTCAAAAGCCTATTTGAAAGGGAAGGTTTTAAGATACTTGATAGAGCACCGTGGACAATTTGAGAAGACTTTAAGTAATTTAAATTTGATAATTAGTAGAAATTACTTAACAATTCCATAACACTCTTGGAATTGTGTTGTTGGAACTCTAACCAGCTTTATACCAAACAATAAAGTTGAAATCTATCTTCCATATTTCTTAATTGTTCGACCTATTCAAGTTTCATAGGTTATTAAACCTTGTTTGGCGACACATCCCAAGAATAATCCCTCATAAATATAATAATAATCCGATTGCAAAACCACGAGCACTGCAAGAAAATCAAACACAAATCATAGAACTAATACATAAGATAGAAGAGCACACCAAAAATTACGTGAAAAATCCCAAGAGAGATTTTGTTATCTCCATGAGCCTCCAATAATATATTACAAGAAATCACACTCTAACCATATTAAATCCAAGAATAGTTTCTCAAGATCAAGGATTTTTCAAAAGATCAAATTTAGGATGTGATAGAACCTATTTACTTCGCATTAGACTGCTCGTTCACTAGAAACAAATAGTCTGTTTTTTATCGCCCATTCATAAGTTTGAAACTACGGACGGTCGAACCCTAGAAATGAATAGTCCATTCTTCAATAGTTTTATCCTATTCGTTCAGTAATTAGCATATCAACTGCTGTGACTAAATTGCCGCTTTCACATAAGTTAAAATTGTGAAATTTTTGCATCAACTAATGTTTGTAATTAGCATGTCATCTTTATGTTGCATATTAGTTAAATAATTAGAACTACAAGTCATCCCGTCTTGCTGATCGCATAGCTTCTCATGTTACAGGTCCTTATAGCTGTTCTTTCCTACAACCTGGCGTCTCAAGATATTGTACATCAAAATTAAATCCCTCGACTACTAATGTTTCAAATGGATATTTCCGCAGAAACATGTGAGTACATAAAGAGGTTTCCTTGGACAATTTAAATCATTTACTTATCCTCATTATGCCTAACAATCGCATATCATCAGTCATAGCAAAAATGATTGGGAGGTATCAGCATAGTTGTTTTTAACAAGATTACATGTACTAAATTACCAACTTCATTTACGGTCCATTTATAAATGCATAAAATGATATTAGCAAATGTAGAGTCTAAAAAATTAAAAATAGTCTTCATTGAACTGACTTTCAGAGTTAGTTTAAAGCTTTTCTAAATGATAATTCAGAATTTATTCTAATTAAGGAGTGGAACCTCACATAGAGAACTATTAGCAACCATTGAAGCTTTGATGTATTAGAAAACAGAAATAGAAGGGATCATTATGTAAACAAATCTAAAAATATTCTCAATAATAATTCAGATTTTATTCAAATTAAAACTCCACTGGCACTTGAATTTACAGAACTATTAGAAGCCATTGCTGCATCATATACTAGAAAACAGAAATATGAAGGAACGGATAATCATTATGTAAAAAAACAGAGATAAGAGAGATCCTACCTCAATTCTATCATGATCAATTTCTTCAAGGACGGCGGCAATTTGCTCCATCAATACACTTCCCACATTCAACTGATCAGGCACATCCATTGGTTCATTCCTCTCAAATGGACAAAGAGATAGTATATCACCAGGAGCCCATTCCAAGTACAAAGGAACGTCTCTAGAGTTCGTAAATAGCCAAAAAAAAAAACATTTAAACCTCAAATCAAGTAAAAATAAGATTACTTCCTTAATTCTCAAGAAAGAATAATGAAGAACATGATCTTGGCACAAAATACTTTTTTTGAGCAGTTGGCAAAAACTGCTTGACCAATTCTAAAACGTATAATGTATTCTCAATATTAGGGCTTATTTGGTTCTAATACCATTTGTCATACCAAAAACAAAAAAATAATTCATTCATTACAAAAACAAAAAATAATATTAAAATTATTTTTTTTATAATAAAATTAATTTATATCACATCTTACACAATAATTCTATATAAAAAATATACTTTATTTCAATTCTACATCACTTTCAATACATCAATCAATGTTAATTCACATCTTACATAATTTTTAACATAACTAACTTTATTTCTCATTATAAGCAAATCTTACGGCATACTCACAATTTTTATAGCATAACCACATTAGTCTCTTTGTCAAACAAGCCTTCATAATAGTTATCCAGCAGTTACCCCTACCTGCAACAGCAGTCTGTTACCAGAAGAAGGCCCTACTCATGAAACAACTATGCCAAAAGACTGAATGGACCAAGGGCAAAAGGACTAACACGAACGTATCACCTAGTAAACATAGTTAAAAATTACCAAACTAGGCCAAAATCCTTTCGCTAATCAAAAAACACCAAGAGATGATATTACAAGGCAACTAGACTAAGCCTCAAGACCAAGTCCAAATGTACTCATATCCAATTCCAGGATCACCTTCCTCCCCTTTTCATAGTCATTCTATCAAAAAAAAGGCCCCTTATTACTAATTGAATGAATCATCAAGACTCATATTCATACTAGAACATTTTTCTTAGCTGCACTAATCTCTCCCTAATCTTGTGTCCAGGTCAATAGTAACTCTATTTTATAGAATTTTCTATATCCTACAAATGTATAAACCACTGTTACAAAGAGTCCATCAGCAAATATGCTTGTTCCTTAAGAAAGCCCATAATCAAGCTTAATAATAACAATAATAATGTTTTCTTATTCCCTATGAAAAGGGACTTCCCTTTGAAGTTGTAACCTCTTAGCTAATGGCTTTCCGCCTCTCTTTATCAATTTGTTGAAAACTTACCCGTCTTTTGAAAGAGAAAATGAGAAGCATTCCTAAGAGACTCTAAAAAGATCACTGAGTGAACAACAAAGAGGTGTCCTTGAATAAAGTCAAGTTGATGCAACTTCAACAAAAAGAGGTAATTTCACACAAGCCTTTAAGGTAGACCTCTAATTTCATGAAGATTCTAAAAGCATAAAAAAGACATCTAGGTTTCAATTTTTGCAATTAATGGACATTTAGGTCCATCAGTAATATTTTCCTTCAAACAATGGTGAAAAAATCAAAATATACTAATATCTTCTCTCCCATGAGCGTGACTGTCTAGTCCCTCCACAAACGTAAGCAATGTGGCGACGCGCAAGTGGTGCAAGCATAGCTCCTCTTTCTCATGTCGTGACGATTGCAACGAATTGGAGGCGATGGCGGGCAAGCAGGGGCAACAAACTAGAGACTTGAAAAGAAAGTAGCAGAATGGAAAGTGAGAAAGTTGATGGTATAGTGGTAAATATAAATCCATTTTATTAAAAGGAAAGAAAAGTTAAAATAACTTAATAAAAAACTTAACAAAATTCATCAAAACGAACCCAAAAGAAAAGTTTTTTAGGCCAAATAGGACCTCGTATTAATTTTATTAGCAAACAGGGTCCAAAATGGTATGTCTTATATTTTAGGGACCTGGCAAAAAAAAGAAGCAAATCTCAGAGGCTCGGAAAGAATTACTCCTAAAAAAGAATATTGAAATAAATTATTTATAAATGATCAGTAACAAACAAAAGCAATAACTGTCAAGTAACATTGAAATAAAGAGACAGGCGATGCACGGGGAGAAAAATAAAAGGGCCTACACGACACAATATGTGCATTATTTTATAAAAATATTTTTGAGTAAATGGGCTAAATTTTTTGCCATTTTTTATTTACAAAATGACCTCAAAATTAGCCTATCTTGAGGCATCAATCATCATCATATGATCTAAAGCCTTCCACTAATTTCATTTTCAAGTTAATTTGATATTTTATCGACTAATAGCACATTAACGATTGATCGAGTTGAATTAATATCAAAATAGCTGAATTAGAACGCCAAATTGAAATATGGACAAACTAACAGGTTGTTGAATATGGCAAGAAAGGTCAATTTGATCCCATTTCAATGTCGAATGACACCAAAAGTAAATACATTTCTGTGGATTATTTTAAAAAAATATATATATATTTACAATATAACTTCCACCTTTTTTGACCTACCAAAGTAGTTCAAATTTTGAGCATGGATCATCACAATGTGATCTAACAAAGCCTTGGAGTAATTTCATTTTCGTGTTAGTTTAATATTTTATTGGCTAATAATATATTAACAATTGAATGATTGATTGAGTCAAATCAAAATCAATGACTAAATTAGACAATCAAATTAAAACATAACCTAGCTAGCATATTGTTGAACATGATAAAAAAATCAATTCAATTTGGTACCCATTTCAATGCTGAATGTGGATTAAATAAATTACAATTTTGTCCATTATTTAAAATATTTTCTTTGTATTTGTAGAATATATCCTTGATTTTTTTACCTATCAACTAATATGAACGATTGAATTAGACCACTAACCTGACTCATGAACTAGTTTATATGTTGGTGAATATGATTATATGATTAATCTGTATAAAGCATATCAAAATTAAATTTAATTGAATGGTCAAATATAGTCAATAATCTATATAAATTCTTTTTTATCAAAAGAATAATTTACATATAAATTCAAAACATATTAAAATAAATTTCATTTTTTTCAAAATTAATGACATTAGGCTATGCTTTTTCTCTCTGCCATGCTTTTCTCTCTCATCCAGCTCTACAAATCCTATTGGTTGCACACCAATAGCAATAATGCATCTGGTACATTTGAAGCATTTTCCTACAACAAAATACAGTAACTGAGAAACCATCCAAATCAAGAACCTGGGATAATGATTATCTAACAAAATATCAATTAGGGGACAATAGTTATGTAGTTTGCTTCAAGAAGTTGCAAGACATTTGATTTAAAAACCATTTGCAGTGAGCTCTTTCAAATACAAACCAGTTCACAAATGCCATCAGACTAAATGGATCACCTCAGATGATAAAACATAAAAAAAAACAAAGGAAGCTTACTTGTATCTCTTATATGCCAGACCTTTAAAGGCGGCACGAGCTTCAGCTGCTTCGAGAAAAATTACCTAAAAGAACACAAAGAAAAGTACTTACTAAAAAAGGAAATGTGTTCAGAAGGCAATCCGATGCCCTGTAGAGAGTAAAAGATCTCAATTACCACAAATACACATTCAATAGTGAAAATCCATATGGACCATTAGGGCTTCCACACTAATGCTATTATGCTTTATACTTAGGTTTACAACAAATATTAGCTTGATGATGCACATTGCAACAAGGAAATCTTTTTACATCCTTTCATCTTTTATTTTTCGCTATCTGACTTTCTGTGCCTCTCATCACCACATATTTACTTGCCAGTCTTATTAACTAAAGTTCAAATTTTAGATGATATGATTAACCCGTTGAAGCCTCACAGTAGCATCATTATTTCTAGTATCGCTAATAGGCCATAGCTTAAGTACAACACATTTATATCATAATAACTACCATATTCTCATCCCAAATTTAAAAGTACAAAAATTGTATCATACATGTAAAATTTCATTCTTTTTCAAATCCAGTGATCACATTATTAGAGAACAAACAGATTGACACAGAAGCATGACTTACAAAGTATGACCTCAACTATGGATCAAAAGTTTAACCTAATTAGCAGCATTTGCCAAGAGCATACAAAGTAACTTGCAGTTCCGTAAACACAAATTATGTTCATAACCAAAAAAAAAAAAAACCTTAATCCAAAATAGTTTAAAGTTGTTGCATGGATTACTTTTGTGAGTAATGGCCATATCCAGGTCATGTTGTCTTGCCATCCCTCGTTTTACTAATGTGAATTGGATCTTCTCATGTAGCATTTGACGTACATAATCAACCATTTTAAACATCCTTCTCATACTACATCCACTCTAGATGCCACATCTACCCACTCCCTCACTCAATCAAAGTACTAGCAACATGATCAACCACATTAAAAACCATAACTTGGATTTGAATGTACCAACAGGAAGAAGTTTGAAGAAATCATGCATAGCAGCGAATAAAAAAGGGCATATACCAAAGCCAATGTTTTGGTCGGAGGAAGGATGATCTTGTCCAAACTTCCAAACTTTCCAAACATCTTCACAAGTTCTGCTTCACTAGAACCATAAGGCAAGTTCTTGACCAATATAACATGATTGCTTCTTCTCACATTGTCATTCTTATTTAAAACAAACTTTTCCAGAGCAGCAACATTAACCCCAGCATTGATTAAGGCCTTTTTGGTCTCAGTTACCACTTGGGTTTCTCCAAGTGCAATACGCACGGCAAGATCCGATGCTTCCCGATCAAGAAAATCACTTTTACTTACACCATGTTTTCTGGCTATGTTTTCAACTACCTATAGCAACAAACATTAGATGAAAAAACAGAGTTGTATGCACGTATCGTGATGGCAACCAAAATAATTTGCTGCTACCACACACTAGATTAACAAAATAGGCAACGCTCAAAGGAACAACAAAAAGTAATTACATGGCATAGCTTCCAAGCAGACGAAACTATAGGGCAAAAACATCAAACATAAAACTTGCATAAGGTAGATTCTTTAGTTCATAATCATCAGAGTGAGATGGTCCCAACTTATAGAGCTTCATTTGGTGCAATTAGCACGGTTTTTCCAACTATACTAGCTTTGTGTACTCTTTGGCTACCATGCTCAAATTTAAGCTCTATAGCATAAAGTGATTAATTCTGCATGTAGAATGCGTATGACAAAGGGTGCAAACAAGAAAAGAAGAGGAGGAAGAAGAATAAGTGTGGGAGAGAGAAGGGAGAGAAGGAGAATCAGAATTCAGGATTTGCGGAGAAAGTTATTCAATTCACAAAATTTTTCTTGTTGCAAATTTCTAGGCTAATCATAGGGTATCAACCCAACAAACAAAAAAGGATAAAGACCAATAAAATAAAATGATAGATATAAAAAACTAAAAAGAAATATATTAATATAGTTAGTAGAAAATTACTGATAAAAATAATAGTAAGGATATACACTAAATCACATTATTAGAATATTATAAATATAATAAAACTATAGTCTTTGAAGTTATCTGGGTCATCATTATTTTGTCATTGCTAACAATAAAGCATCTTAAGAAATTTCCACCATTATCCCAAAAGAAACTTACCCTGCCCCACCAAATTTAAACTCTTTTCACAAGGAGGAAAATTTAGCAAATTTGAGTAACAGATTTACATGCAAGTACAAGGTTATATTTACAAAGGTCCTTACAGTGTCTGGGCGCATAAACAAACTATTCCATGCACGTGTATCACCATTGGCTTCAGATGCCTTCTTTTGCTCCTCCCTCTGCTGCTTAAAAGTTTTCTTGTCTTCAGCAGTAATTGTATCAGACCTATAACAGTAATTTTATTACTGTGCATCAACCATTACACGCACAAGCAATGATGAAAAGTGCTAAAAAGCGGGTAAACTATATGTTAAAGCCAGATAAGTGTGACAAATAAACTCACCATGTTTGCTCATTAGCTGTTCTTAGTAGTTTTGCCGGCATGATATGCAATAATCTTCCTTGAAATATAGAATTGTCCAATTCTTTCATTGCTCTAGTACCAATTCAATATCAAATTAACAAGTTAAAGTCTCTTCCAACAATTCAAATGCATTAAATTATAGAAAAAAAAAAGAATGTCATCTCATATATAACAAAAGTTTGTTTCCAATGACGAGGGATACTTTAGGTATATATACATGTTTGAAAGAAGGAATTTGCTCAGGTACATATCTTACTCCTCTAGTTCGATAGATATTAGAATCCCAAACTTCCTAATAATAATGATCAGTTGTATACGTGTTCACAAGGATTATGGCATTGGACAACTTATCATTAACTTTAAAAAATGTGTTATACTTCCCACAATGAGATCATATACTAGAATATATCTCAAATAGTAGAGTGCTTATAATGGGCCAAACTTTACAACATATTTTCTTTAACATCATATTATTTATGCAGCCCTTGTATATCAAATCTTCCTTTCACATTTGTCCAGTTTAAGAAATTTTCAGTTAAAATAGCAGTCACTCTTTTGCAAGCTTATGTAATACATCTGATTTTGTTTTCTGTGAACATCATTTGTCTGTTAGAACCCAAATAAGGATTCAATGAGTTCATCAAACTTGAAATTAAGTAGATAGTATTCTATGGCATATAATTATGAAATAAAAAATAACTGTCAAATAAGAGTTTGACTAAATTAGAGTACTACCTCATATTGAACATTGTAGCAAGAGTCACAACCAAGTTTAACCGCAGAAAAAAAAGGAGAAAGGTTCAAAAAGGATGGATAATTTAAAAAGGACAATAATGCATAGAAAAAGTTCAACTTCTCAGGTCAATGCACACAAAGAGGACAATAATGCATGAGGACAAATGGACAATTCAAAAAACCAAATACATCAGGAAACACAACACCAGCCATGCAGACAACAATGCAAATAAACACAGACAAATGGAAAAAGGAGATTAAAAGTGAAATAAAAAAGGGGCATTTACATACATACCACCCAAAACTTTAAATATCCCACCCTTGTTTAAATAAGTTTTGTGAAGAGAGTAGCATATACGTAATTGTTCCTAAAAAAAGGAGATTTACATTGAATTTACATATTATTGCAATCAATATATTCATCACAAAACAACCAAATGTTTTGAACAACTTACACATTATTTTTCCTTTATTTAAAAGTATGTGTGTTAAATATGTAAGATTTGAGTGTCTAGTGCAATATGCAAATATTGTCTTTGCATAATCAAAACACCAATCTTCGTATTTATGGGCTGGACAAACAAATACTTGTAGTTAATCTGATATTGTGGTCACATATAACTACTAGCAATGCTCTACTTGAGCCACTTAAATGTTTTGTTCTGGTTTCTGGTCAGTTACAATGCTAAATTTATAAATATAGTAAAGTGCTATATATGTAGATCTCCAATTAAAATTATTTACACAGCAGGCTTCAAAAATGTTGCATTATAAATGACATACTGAAATAATAATTGATTCTTCAAACTCCTATTACCTCAATGCAGATTCAGGGAGTGTGAAAAGTACATAACCAATGCCTTTGGATCGTTTTGTATCCTTGTTGACAACAATATAGATCTCAGAAACATCACCAAACTGCCTAAAGAGATCGAGCAATTCATCCTCACTACATCCAATAATAACTAACATTAATGAAAAACATTAGGGCCTCAATTTGCTATAATAAATACGTAGGTATTGAAAATACTTAAAGGATACGATAGAGACAAGTAAGAAGTCTTTTCCTTACGTGGTAGTATATGAAAGATTTCGCACAAACAGGCGGCTTGTCTCAAGGACCAATTTTTCATCACCAATTAATTCTGATGTTGAGTTTTCATTATTTTCATCGGGATTTCTTTCTAAACCATGCTGGTCTTCATTGCTAAGTTTCTGGGCAACTTTGGATTGGAAAATCTGATCATTTGCATTTATGGAATACTTTTCATTATCACATTCATCTGCATCATGACTACTACAGCCGTCATAATCATCATCATCTTCATCATATGTTTCTGAATCTAACCAGTTTTTCTTAACTCTGCTTTTAAAGTAATCCATGTCTGATATCACGCCATCTTTAGCTACATTAGCTGATAATTTTGTCATAGCAATGGATGATTCCTTGGATAGAGGGACTGAAAAACTTGCATCAATCAATTCAGATTTCTTGGAACTTTCATCAGACAATTGAGCATGCGCCTCACATGAAGAAATTCTCTTTTTCTTGTCAAGATGAGTTTCTTTCTCACCTGGTTTGCTAGATTTTTCAATATCCATAGCAGGTATTGTATCATTAGTCCATATCTTTGCTTTCACACGAGGTTGCATAATCTGAAAAAACTCCTTAAGCTTAGGATCATCATTTCCACAAATCTCTAATTTTTTGGCCAAAGCAATAGAACTCTGTCCTCTGGAAATTGCAAGGGAAGATTTCTGAGAATATTCTTTGGTGTTTTCTTTACAGTTGTTTTTATTTCCAGAATATCGACTCCATGGGCGAGGAGTGTTTGGATCACCAACTTTATGAGCAATCTGCAGTTGATAGACCGATTAATTGAAAGTGAAGCTCTCAGTTGAATAATATGTCAAATGCTTCCTCCTTTTTGCTGAATGATATTAAACATTCAATAGTCATCATAGGCATTATTAGGAGAAATACATCCATCACAACTGGCAATGCTTCTGCTCCATGTAAAACAGCACAATTTTCTGATCAATCATGTTTAGAAGTATCCCAAACTACAGGTGCATTCAAGCATCCTTAAAAAATTGGAAAATATGTAACTAAGAGGACCAATGAAACCTATTTTATAAGGTATTAAAGGTTAAAAATTCTCTTGTACAAGCTGGAAAATCATATACAGAGACTGCCAATGTTAAGTTTCCAGATTATCATACAACTACTTACAAAGAAAAAAAAATGACAAGCATCAAAATCAAGTAAAATGATAAAAAATGAAAAAAGGGATTACTTCAAAGACTGCAATAGATCCAACTATGGGAATTTCTCCTTATCGAACTATAATAATTTAGGAGATCATTATTATCTAAATCATGTAGCAAATAACATTGCACCAAACATGTTTACTAACTTTCAAATATATAGAAAAATATAGCATGAAAAGCATCACCGAGCTCAAAGCTAATCCACCAAAAGACAAACTCATAGGGTTTCCTCACTCCACACAGCACTAAGTTATTGGTTAAGTCACACCATCATCAACCAGCACAAACCACAATTGAATCAACAACAACAACAATCACCAAGCCTTTATCCCACTAGGTGGGATTGACTGCACGAATCCTTTGTTTCCATTGCACTTCATTAGTTAACAAATCTTTATTTAGCTCTAACTGTGTAAGATTATTCTTTATATTATTTTGTTATGTCTTTTTTGGTCTCCCTCTTCTTCTCTTTGCATGGGCAAGGTCCAATAATCCAATCTACAACTACAATGCATCAAACAAAAATATAAGATATAATGAATAGGGCAATCTTATAGCAATTATACCTCACAAGTGATTTTGGAAGTATCCATATAAGTGTTGTTAAAGAAACTGATGGCCTCCTCTGCTTCCCTCTCAGTGCGGAATCCGATAAAACTAAATTGCCTGCTCTTACCATCTCTGAGCAGCAAAAACAATAAATAATCAAACTGTTAGAAGAAACATGTGCAGGAGGAAACATAAAACAAATCAGAAGCAATCAGAGACTGACTTAGTTCGCATAAGCTTCGCATCTGTGACTTCTCCCTTCCGAGAAAAGAACTCTCTCAGCCGATCCTCTTTGACGTATCTCGGGAGGTTCTTTACGCAAATTCGAGACCTAGAAAACCGATAAAAGCGCCGATAGCACTAGAGAAGATAAGAAAGAGGAAAGAGAGAGAAAGAGAGAGAAAGAGACAGAGACTTACATCCTTGGTCCTTAGAATATCTATGGAATGGTCGGCCAAAGAGAACTTAGCCTGAGCACAGCGAAGGAGGAAAATGAAGCTGGCGAATCGGTGGTCGAGGAAGCCGGAGAAAATGGAGGTTGGACCCGTCACTTGTGGCGACGAGCGATATCGGTAGAAAAATCGGCGTTCGAAGAGGCAGCCTGAGAAACGAACGTCCGGGCCTGAAGGGCGGCCGGCGGCGGGACAAGCAGGGAAGGGCGGCGCGGCGGCTAGGGCTGGTAATTCTGTTTGAACGGAGTTCGCGTTTTGCTCAAATTACTCCATTAAATAAATATCAGCCCGTGAATTTTGAAAATCATTCGTTTATTTTTTGTGATAATTACCGCATGCCGCGACATCTAATTTTATTTATATTTTATTCATTTTTTTAATTAATAATATTATATATGCTCAAAATATTACAAAATCTTATATATACACAATTGATTTAAAATTTATTCAAAATTTATTTAAAAAAATATATTCTGCTAGTAAATTATTAAAATTATATTTTTACTTTTAATGGTATATATTTTTTAATTCCTCAATATCACATTGAAGAGCTGATTTGTCCTAAAATTAATTCACATTGCGGATGTCTCATTCCTTTGTCGTCACCTAAATATTAAGATTTTAAGATTTTTACTCAAAGTATATTTAAATATCCTTAAAATAATATGATGAACGACTCAGATTTTTTGTAATCTAACTATAATTAAGTTATTGAAAAATTATGATTACTCATTATAATAAAAATAAGTTAAAATATGTGTATGTAAGATTTTACAATATTTTAAGTGTATATTGCGTAATTAACTAAGAATGAATGAGTAAGACATAAATAAAACTAAATGGTGTGATATGTAGGTAATTATCCTTTTTTTTTTTTTAACCATGAAAATTAGTTACGTAAAAGTCTATAATATTATAATGAAACTTATTTAGTGTTGAACATATTAGGGCTGTGTTAAATATCCAAATCGAATCGGAACTGAGCTGAAACCAACCAATTTAATTCAATTTTAATTTTAAAATTTTTAAAATTAAATGATTTAGTTTGATTCTCTGTTCTAATATTTAAGAATCAGAACCAAACTAAATGTCTAATTTAATAATCAGTAACTATTAAATTTATGAATATTATAGTGCATAAATTGAACTTTTTATTTTATTATCATATAATATTTTTATAATATTATACAAAAAATAAATACTTTATTTTATTTATAGTTATTAATACTAAATTGAAAAAAATAAATTATTAGTAATATTATTTTATTTTTATGATGTACTATTATATCTTAATTAAACTATATAAATTTTGTTGGATAAATATTTTTTATAATTTATTTAATTTTATTATATTTTTATTATTATTAAACTTAATTTTTTAAAATAAATATATAATAAAAAAATCTATTCAAATTTTATTAAATTTATATTATAATAATGATCATAATTCATAATATTTAAATTATTTTTAATATAATATGGAACTTAGAATTATTTTTGATTTATTATTAAATAAAAGTAAAAATTGAACCTAAGTAAGATCCAATTTAAAGTTCTCCTTAGACAAAGCGCTTCCTAAAATAATTGCTACAAACTTTCTTTCAACCAGAAAATTAGGTATTCATCGATTGTTTTAGTAGGCTTATAGCCGCAAGTTCGATAGTTAATGAAGAAATTATCAAATTTATTTTATTTAATTTTGATTTTCAAAATAGTAGAACCGAACTAATTTGAATCGACAAAGTTGAACTTACAAAAAATGTTGCTTGTTGGTGGGCCATGTATGCCATGAAAATATGAGTGAAGATCATGTGAAAGAGACAAAGATCAAGCATGAGTGCATGCCCACTGGCCCACTGGCCCACTGTTAATAAGTTATACTCTAATTTTTCATACTTTAATAACAGGGGTTTTTACATATAGAAAATAAAATTTACATGAAATTATGCATTTCATCGTCAATTCATAAATATTATCACTATCATACAATATTCATTTAAATTTTACGCATTTCACATATTTCACACCATATTTTTTTATGGTGAACTTCACATTTCTAAATTGGCCTTGATCATAACTATATTATTAATATAATAATTAAATACTATAAATAAATTAATTTATATAAATAATAATTTAAATATTTATGAATTTATGTATTTTAATTTATTTATTATATTTAAATTTTCCAATTAGGATGGCGAATTTAAATCCACATGACTATAATTTTTAATTAAAATAAGAAAATTGATATGTTTACAGTAAAAAATAAAAATATATATTAGAATTTAAATATTAATGAATTTATGCATTTTAATTTACATATAATATTATAAAGTATATGAAATATGTGAAATATGTGAAATGCGTAAAATTTAAATGAATATGATGTGATAGTGGTAATATTTACGAATTGATGGTGAAATGCGTAATTTCGTGTAAATTTCATGTCCTGTATGTAAAAACCCCTTAATAATATTATTAAAGAATTGTAAATATTATTTAACAAAAAAATTATTAAAGAATGAAAAAGATCAAATTTTATCAACTTCATGCATAGCAACAAATGGTTTGATCATAAGAAAACTCGAAAAAGCAAAGCAAAACTTGAAAATATTTTATATAACAAAATTCTATAAATTATATATATGCATAGCAACAAATAACATTTCTATCTTATTCACCTTCCAAGTTTTGCACTATTTTACTGTTATATGGCAATATCAAATTCGAAAAGTATTAATTAGGATCAAATATATTTTAATAAATTTCAATTAAATTTGTAGAATTTAGTTAACTTGATCGGTCTATTTATTTCATTTTGCTATAGATGTTATCAAAAAAAATTTTTTGATGTACGGAGATGCATGATGGTTTGAAAAAGGAAAGTGGGCATTCGATTATACTACTAGAGGCACATGCAGTTAAAAGAAATAAATATTATCTTTCTCTTTCATTCTCTCTATTATACTTTCTTATTAAAAATTATTCTCTTTTAATTATCCTTCATAACTTTTCTTTTAAATTTAGTTCCTTCTCCTCCAAGCTCCCTCGTAGAGACCTTAGCACAATGCAAAATCCAATGCAACTTTTGCCTTGCTCTCTCCACACATGATTTCTTCGATTCTAGAATCCTAAATCTCTCTCTCTCTCTCCCTCTATTCTCCGAAGTCAAAGAGGCTTCCTAGAAAACTCTATTTGTGGAGTAGCTTGACGTCTCTCTCTTATATCAAGAAAAAAGATCACAATAGTGCTCATCTTTCTCTCTCTTTTGTCGATATTAAAGAGAAAAGAAAATGACCTTAAATATATAGAAGCATGCAATTCTTTTTGTGCAGGAAGAAAGCACAATGACTTCATGAAACCCCCTTCTCTCCTCCCTTTATTCAAAGGGAAAGAGGAGTTTCCTATGAAAAGACTAGCTCTATCTCCTATTTTTTAATTGTTGTATGCCTCTCATCTATGCATTAAAAAAATAATTCTACATGTCTATTGTTTCAATAATAACTATAAATGAGAACCTACTAGTACTCATTCCAAGTACTTTCAAAACTACTAGTACTCAATTCAAAAATTTTTTATAATTTCATCCTCTGTCACCATAGTTTTTTTCACAATATTTGAAAATATGTGGCAATTATTGTGTAGTTCAAATTTGAGACCTTTGATTTCTAGGCAAGCTCCCTTCCCCACTAACTAGAATTTGAAGAAAATACTCAAATATTATTACTAATGCTTCATTTAGACTCATGAGATATCCAATATCCTCTAAATATTATTGTAAGTCATTAATTATTGTATATATATCCTGAATGTTTTTCATTTATGTACTAGGCCAAATGGTGAGCTCAAATTAAGATTTTACCTAAGCTGAAGAAGCATAATTAAAGAGAAGTAATGCTTATATTTTAATTATGTTTACATATAATAATTAGGTTTCCCATCAAAAGTGATTGCTAATCACGTGGTGTAAGCCTTTCCATGCATGCATAAAGTCCTTCATTAACTCTAATATATAGCTTTTATATATACAATTAGAATAATTATTCATCTCTCTCTCTCTATATATATATATATATATATGTACAACCAAAAAAACTTGGAATGAAGTAGGCTGCAAATGGGTGGTTTGACCCGAGTTTGAGACAAATTTGAACTTAATTATATATACTTATGAACGGTCAATAGATATACATCTAAATCGGCCATACTTTGACCTAATAGCGGCCAACTAATTAATGCCAAATGCCATGTACATTAAATATATATACGTACATTAGAACTCAATTTGCTAGCTTGGTCATGTTTATTATATGATGATAATTGATTAAAAAGAATACATAAGGATTATTTGGCAATTAATTAATTGATGATAAATGACGATGTTGTTAAATTTTAATGCAACATACTCTCAAAAATGTCATCAACCAGTAAAATAAGAATTTAAGAGGTTTACCAAAAATAATATTATTACCTCATATATATTTATGTAGTAGTAAACATGAATAATTCATGATCATTGTGATAAAAGAAGAGGGAGGAGAAGGTGTTCAGAAATTAATTAAAGGAGAAGTTCACAGTAGACCATAATATATCCCTTAAAATATATATTAAGATTATTACATGGATATCTAAATTTATAGTAAATAGCATTGCCCCTAGATCACCAAAAATGTTGTCATTCCATGCTCATGACATATGACTCAATGAATAATTAGTTGTAGGGTATAAATTGTTAAGAGTACAATTTTCTCATGACTAATTAGATGACAGCCATACTCGTAAGTGTAATTAAGCTTTTCGCTAGAAATATCATTGACATCAATTTGGTTAATTACTCAAGACTTAATTCTCTAAACAAGAACTATATGTATGAGAGGATTCAGAGCCAATAGTTTTATTGAAATTAAGTATAGTTCATATAAAGTGCTCACAAAATTTACTAGTTAAATGCGAAGAATAGATATGTACTTGATAGATTTAAATAGCCAAAAATATGGATGAGCAGTGGATCCAACATAAATATATTCTCATATAATTATGATGGAGATTTTAAAAGCACACATTAGAATTAATTATCCTACATTAATTAGACATTATTAATCAATATCAAGATGAAACATTGATCTACAAGTTTTAGCCATAACACCCATGCATTAGCCTAGGTTAGAAAGTATATATCTATTAGTTATATATTGGCATCAACTTGATTTCTTAGCTAGACTTGACTCTCGAAATTGTAACTTATAACCATGTGCATGTTAGAATCTAAAGCATGCAATTAGCTCAACAAAATATGAAGTCAATCAATAATATTATTAATTGTCAAATAAAAAACAAAGAAGTAAATGTAATTTTTTGTATTTCTCACACGAATTAGTTAAACGTGATAATGTAAGAAGACAAATTAAAGTATGTAGAACTAAAAAAAAAGTTTATCCAAAAATCCACTGTGAGTTTTCACAATTTCACTGGGATATGGCCAGCATTTAATTACTCCAAATAGATATATTTAAACATGCAATTAATTAAGAGGTTAATTTTTCATTCAATTTTCCTAACATGAGTAGTACCATGGCCAGCAAAAATCAGAATTTCAGCCATACGACAAGTTCCTTGCCTGGTTCAGAACCCCACCTCTGATCATAGGGCTCATCATCTCCGGCGCCGGCACCTGAGCTCTCCTCGGCGACGGCCTCTCGAGCTTCATCGCCTCCTCGTGGATGTTCTCTCCTGCGCTGTCGCCGGAAAGCATGGGTTTTGCCTCATAAACTTCCCTTGTCATGGATTCTATATCCAATCCACCATTAACGGGGGACTTTAAAGCTTCTTCGGGTAGTTCAAACTCCTGCAGCCGGAGCTCGTCAGCCCAAGTCATGGGGCACTTCCCGTTGGGAGTGCTGTAAGAGTTTGGCCTTTTCTTCGGTCCTAAGCAAAGGGTTTCACTAGTGCTGGGGAAGAAGCCGTCGGGCAGATGATCGAGATGATCGCTGTTGAACAGATGGAGATCTTGCAGTGAAGGGAAGGTGACCGGAGACCCGATGTCTTTCATGGCTCCGGCAACCTCCATCATGAGGCCGGGTTTGTAGCATCCAGAGGCGGCGGCGGCTGCGTTCTCTCCGGCGAGGGTTTGGCAGGCTTTCTCCAGAATGGACTGCATGTACTTCCCTTGGGCTTCGATTCTCATTTGAAGGTGCTTTTGAACCTGATGGAGGAAAGATTGAGTTATTAATTGCTTAATGGAAATTAATGAATTATATATATATATATATATATGATCAGTTCATGTGTTATAAATAGTTTACCTCAAGCTGCTCATGGAGTCTCCTTTGGACTTCCATCTGCATGCGGAGTGCTTCTGTGATCTGGACGTTCCTGCTGCATGATTTATGGTGCAGTATATATATTTTATATAGTTGAAATGATATATATGAAAAAGAAATGCTAAATTAAACAGAGAAGAAGAAGGAGGAGGAAGAAGATGAGGAGAAGAAGAATTAGGTCGGCGAAGGATCATGAGTAGAAGAAGGAAAAGAGGAGCATGAAGAATGTATAACAAGACAAATAATTAGATTAACATGGTCGACAAGAAGATGAAGTAGGTGAAGAAGCAAGGAAGCAGGAAGGAGAGTTAATTGTCGGTGAGGCCAGGAGAGGAAGAAGGAGAATAAGGAAAAGAGGAGAAAAACAAGGCGAAGAAGGTGATGAAGGACTGCAGAAGATGAAGTATATGAAAAAGAAGAAGAAGAAGAGCTCACTCATTCATGGTTCGACCCAACACACCAGAAGAGGAAGCTGCGTGTCTGTGCATATCAAGAGCTGCGGCTGAAACCAATTCAAATTCATATGATCTTGAACTATTTATATATAATAAATTGATCTACAAAGTGAGTACGTTAAAACTGATAAAAAAAAAGAAAAAAAGAGGAGAATATGATCACTTGCTTCTGAAAAACATGGATCTCTCACCATCCTTTGTGTGATCGCTGAATTCCTTGTGCGGCTGCTTCCCAAGCCTGAATTTCTACTCCAACACATGAAATAAAAATCCAAAAAAAAAAACGATCATATTTCTTCATAATTATTAATGCACAAATTAAATATATGTATAATTCATTAATGATCGTATAAATAATTATTAATATACCTGTAGGTGGCTTTTAAGATGGTACAGAGTGAGACCTTTTACGCCCATAACCCTCATGATCGTCTTCGGCGTCGCCTCTGCGAACCCAAACGCATAATAAATTAAAGATGTTATATATCATAAGAAGAAGAGGAAGGAGGAAAGGGAGAGGAATAAGTACTGTCGGGGCCTCCGAGCTGGGTGACGGCATCGACGAAGCGATCGTGGAGTTCGACGGTCCAGCGGAGGCGAGGTTTTGGGTCTGTGGTGAGGACGAGGCCTGAGTCGCCCTGAACACAAATAGGCCGCTCATGAGAATTCATACTGGGCTTCTTGGAGGGGAACATTCCTTCTTATCTCTCTAGCTAGCTAGATCTCTCTCTCTCTCTCTCTCTCTCTCTCTCTCTCTAGTAGTCTTTAATTTTTGTCACCTGCGATAATAGAAATTGGAAGAGATTCATGAAGAACAAAGGATTGGCATATAGGAAGGAATAGGGTTCGTTTCTCTTTAATTCCGATGAGGCCTCTCGATCGGAGCTCACTCTATCGGTTCTCTTGGTGATGGTGGTGATGATGATGATCAGCTCATGATCGATCAGTCCCCCGTGAAGATCTCTCTCTTCATCACCTCGATCTCCTCTATCTCTCGTAAAGGCGACTGAGGTTATTCTAAACCTGCTAAAAAAGCCACCGACTTCAAAGTTAAATGACACAGTGCACAACGATACTAGATAGAGATGGAGGGAAGGAGGGAAGGAGGGAGGAAGGAGAGTTGAAAGAGAGAGAGAGAGAGAGAGAGAGAGAGAGAGAGAGAGAGAGAGGTTGGGCGTGGCATGTGCTCTCTTTACGATTATTATTCTTCTAGAGATGACCATTAGCGCTTTTATCCTCCACGCATATAGAGGGAGTGGAGAGTCTGGAGCCTGCGCACGAAGTCCTGGGGTAAGTTTTTATAATTTCACATATTCTAATATCGAATTGGTAATTGTACCACATTTTCTTGCAAAATTATTATATAATAGGATAAATTGCTTATAGGTCTATAAGGTTTTAGAATTTTTACATCTAGTTCATAGCACTTACATTCATGAGATCTTTAAACTTTTGCAAATTGGTTTATAAATTTTAAAAATTAGCACTTTTAAGTCTCTCAAGTTAATAATTTATTATAGTATGATTTTTCTTTCACTTTATACAATAATGCATTCAATTTGGATCAATTTATAAAATATTAAAAACCAAAATGATATAATTAAAACTTTGTGCACTAGCAAGCAAAAAAAATCTAAAACTTGAGAGATAAATAATACATGCAATTGACTCTATAAAATTTTAAGTCGTCTAATGCACAAAACTTAAAAGTTATGTAAACCATATATATATGAGTGATATTTTTAAATTTTGTGACATAAGTCACCTATTATATATAACTTACCATTTTGTAACAAATTATGTTATTAAGTGAAATGCAAAAGGAAAAGTAAACATGTTTAACATTCATCTTAATTTTTAATTGAAGTGAGACTTAAATTCAAAATTAGAGAAAGTCGGAGAATTGAATTCTTTGAATAGCTCAAAAGTGAGATCAGTTACCGATCTTGTCTCTCTATTTATAGCTTAGAGGGTACCAAATAATAGTGCACAATATATATGCTATCATAACTCATGATATCTAATTATACTTGTATTACTATTAAGTGAAGTTGTTTAACATTTATGAAAATTTAGAGCATCCTTTTTGATACATTACTGAATATTATAAGCGATCTTGTGTTAGAAGATATTGTAATTAGTCTATTTTGATACCTATTCAATCTATAGAGGCACCTGTTCAATAGAATTTTTTCAATTTAGCTCCCTAATGCCGAATAGCGAGGTATCACATGTGCGGTGCCAAATTGTCATGATGCTTGTTAAGAGAAAAAAATTATTGTGTCATTCAGTTATGACACATAGAGAAATTTAGCTGAATTGTCAAACAAATGCAGTTGAAAGGAGTTCCCAAACAACCTAGGTGATCTGCTTGAATTGAGGTCTCCTAGTCAAACAGAGCAAAACTAGTCGAACAGTTGGGTCAAATAACTGACTAGTTGGTAAGCATTTGTCATATCGTAACTACCACTATAATGTGACAGTCCCCCCTAAAAATAAGGGAAATGTGTTTGTCATTAATGCATGGGTTGTCGGGTAGCGTAGACAGGTACAGCCATCGCCTTGTTGCTTAGTTAATGCATTATTAATAAATTATACATGATTTATCTAATCTCATCCACTATCTTCTCACTATAGATGGCTTTATTTATGACAAGAAAGGAGTTCGAATTCAAGAACTCTGAGAGAAGGATTCACCAGGCACTATTCACCCACAGCTTGCCTATAACTCCATAGTTTTGTTCGACCGACATTTTTTTCTCTACAGAGGAACTTCCCAAGACAACCCGCAGCTTGTCTGCATCTTTCACTTCCACTTCTTTCAAGGGAAACCGCGTTGTAAGCCTTTCCATCTTTTTCTTCATTTTGCTAATTCATTTTTCTCTCTGATCAGCCTAGTAATTATCATACTCATTATCTTTTAATTCCTAATTTGAAATTTTTACTCAAACAATATGCTGAAGACTATTTTTTCCTGCTCGACTGTCTATTCAGGACATTCAGGCTATTCTTGTTCAACAAGATTTATAATTTGAGTCCTTGTTCAACGAGAATTTTTTATTAGAAGTAAGTTATAGACTACGAGATATGCGATTTATGTAAATTACTGATATGATTAACTGACTTACATCAAAAACTGCCTACTCATTTGAAAAATTCCTTGTAACACTATTTTAATGACAGATTATTTTTTGATTTTTTTTTTTTTTTGAAAGTAATTTGTTGTAATATTTTTTATGCCTCTGAGTAGTGGCTTGATTCCCTATTAAAAAAAAATCTGTGCCTTGATTAAAATATAATTAATTAAATAAACGTTTTTACTTTGCTGTTGGATTATAACTCCGACAAAACATAGCTTTTTCTCTTCAAAAAAAATAAAAAAATACATAGCATTTAGTTTAAACGCTTCATTAAATAAAGTTTTCATGCGAGATTTGTGAGGTCTTTAAAGATAAAAAAAAGTTTTAAAACAAAATCCATAGGTAATTACAGTATTAAATATAACTAAACCTTGGGATTATTATATATTTAATATTAAAGATTGACTTATTATTTACATATTAAAACATTTAATCAGTAAGAATCAGTTTGTTTGTAAGATTAAATTTAACAAAATTAAAATTAAATTTAGATACATATATTTTTTTATTGAAAGTTGTGAATAATGTGAAATAAAGTTAGTTATTATGTTGAGATATGTGAGAGATATGATATAAAGTTAGTTATTATGTTAGGATATGTAAGGGATGTGATATAAGTTAGTTATTATTTTAATAATATGTGTATGATGTAAAATAAAATTAATTTTTAATATTAAATCTTATGTGTGATGTGATATGCTAGGTTAAAATTAAACTATGTTAATTTTTAAATTCAAAATAAATGGGGCCTAAAATTTAATATTGACTCTCAAACTTTCCAAAATTAGCTAAAAAAATTTTATGATCTAGTATTAATTTTAGCAAATAATTTAAGGGATGATACAATATATCTTTTTTTTAATTAGTAGATAAAGCTAAACTCATAAATCATAGAACCTTCGAGGTTAGTTGTGGAAGCTATATATCATTATTTTATTTTTATAGTTGCGCTTCTGGTGGGCTAGCTTTTTTTTTTCAACTCTTGACGCTGCAATCTTTCTCAATCTATTTAAAAAATATGATGGTAGTGTAGTTCGAATTTAGGACCTCTAGTACTCAATCAAGCACCTCTTTTACTAGACTGGGAGAACTGTAAGTGTGTAAAAATGCACGAATAATTAAGAAACCGAACAATTCAGTTTGAGCCAGTTCAGCCCTAGTTCTAAAAGTTTTGTGACCGAATAATTCTGTTTGATTTTCAATTCTCAAAAACTGAAATGGAATCGAATAACTGACTTAATAATTAGTAACTGTTAAGTTTACGTAAAAAAATTATTATTTTTTTATTACTAATAAAAAAAGTATATAATATTATAGAAAAATTAAAAAATTGTATGTTATTTACATTCCTTAATATCATATTAAAAATTTATTTTCTTTTATTAATACTCTATTTTATTTATATGATATATATTGTATTTTAACACTTAATTAAATTATATAAATTTCACTAAGTAAAAATATTTTATAATTTATTAATTTTATTAATTTGAATGATAAATACTTAATTTTCATTTTATTGGATATGAATCTAATTATAATTGCAATTTAATGAATTTAAATTTTTTTGTATTTAGTATAAATTTTAGTTCTAAAACATTAATCTATTATCAAATAATTGATAATATTAGATTCAAATTGTTTATGTCAGTTGATTCAAATTTAAATTTTGCTCAGAATTAATGCAAATCGAAACGAACGAGTTGCAGTTCTACCGAGAACTCAGTTGTGGGCCGAGTTGTTCAGTTCGAGTTTGCAACGTGTGCTCCTCCTTGGAGTGCGTGTAACCATGCGACGGTGGGCCCCACATGGGCATCCATAAAGCCAACGCGGAGGCAACGGAAGATTTGCCTCTCGCCCGTGCTGACGTCACCAGCCCGTCGCATCCCCCAAATCCAAACAAATTTAATTGGTCAAACATAATGAGCGTGGGGCCCAGCATTTTTCTTTCAAGTGTAAATTACAAAGTGATCCTTTACTTTAGTTAAAATTTAACATTTATATATTTATTATTTGTTCTTTTAGGTGAATTTTCGCACAGGACACACAAATATTCTGAAATTATGTATTTCACCTGTGACAGCGATTATTGTTTATGACGACATGTAAATTACTCGAAAGTCAATATAATAAAATATATATTTTTATTTGTTTAATATAATGAAGCTAAGGACATGGGTGACTTTTGATGAATTTGCATAATTTTCATTGAGTTCATGTGTTAAATTAACTTTTTAAATTGAAAAATAATTTGATTAAATTACTATTTTGAGTGATAATTTTATAATTATTTTAAATACTTATTTATACCTATTATTAAATTAATTAATTATTTGTTAAAATAATGTTAAATTAATTTTTTCCTTATTTTTTTATACAGAGGCTGCTAAATATATTCAATTTTTTTAAGGATAATTACCTACAAGTCAAACTATTTAGTTTTATTTATGCTTTACCAATTTATTCTTAGTTAATTATATTATGCACACCCAAAACAGTATAAAATCTTACATACACACACTTGAGTTAAAACTTAATCAAAATCTATTTGAAAAAAAAAATATTCTATTAGTAAATCATTAAAATTATATTTTTATCCTTAATGGTACATATTTTTCTCTTCCTCAATACCACACTAAAGCACTGATCTATCCTAAAATTAATTCACGTCACAGATGTCTCCTTCCTTTACAGCCACCTAAACATTAAAGTTTCAAGATTTTCACTTAAAATATATTTAATATTCTTAAAATAATATGATGAATAGCTCAATTTTTTTGTAATCTAACTATAGTTAGGTCATTAAAAAATTATGATTACTCATTATAATAGAAATATGTTAAAATATATATATGTAAGCTTTTGTAATATTTTGAGTGTGCATAGCATAATTAACTAAGAATAGATGAGTAAGACATAAATAAAACTAAATTGTGTGGCATGTAGGTAATTATCCCAAAAAAAAAAATTTTAGCCAAACAAATTTGCATTCTTATATGGAGTTGATTTTTAAATTGAATTTATTATTGTAAATTAAAAGCTAAAATTAAAACAGGTTTCTATGAATTATTATTGTCGTAATGTGAACTTAGATGTTAAGTTATTATTCATTTTTGACAGAAATCTCATGAGTTCTATTAGAGGGATGCTCAAGATTAGATCAAATGCATGCACATAAGTCGACGTATAGAGGAGGTTGAGAAGATCGAATTTATTTAAAAAGAAGAAAGCTTGTTCATATTCTTTGATGCGAATATAAAAATTTGTCGTCTGCAAATTTTTTGCAGGTTATAATATTAAATTATGATATTTTTAAAGATGTCTTTTAAATGACTAATATTTTTATTTATATCACCCTTAAAGCATTTCTTAATTAATATTTTGTCGTAGTGCTTATTATATGAATATCTCTTTTTTCATATATATAAAGCTAAATATAAATTAATTTTGGGGAGCTCAGATTGGCACAAGCAGCAACTAATCGAGTAAAACTCACACTTTTATTTTCAACCACTTTCACTTTGATATATTAACTACATGCTTCTCAATACAACAATTTATAACACGAACATAAAATAAAATACATATAACAAGAAGTATATACATATAATTCATCAACCTTTCCGATTATAGCAAGAAGTTTTCATCTTTTTATATATAGTCTAAATCTCATTCACAAAATTTTCACATATCATTCTATTAAAAGATGTCGCTTTGATTAAGGAATTATAATAGGAATGTTAATTAAAATAGGAATTAGAATTCCAATTAGAATTCTTATTCGAATAAGAATTACAATTGGAATTCGAATTTTTATATGGTATTCAAATAAGAATTTTATTTTTAAATAATATCTAAATATAAATATTATTCTTGTCATTAGACCTCCTCTTCTCTTTTCTAATTTTATTTGTTTACCCGAGAGCGGTAAACTTACATTTCTAATAACATTTGCAAAATGAATAATACCTTAAAAAAATAAAAATGAGAGATTTCCAAAAGTATGAATCAAAGTTAAAAAAATCATCTAACATCAATTACTAAAATAATATAATTTATTTTTTGTATTTTAATTATTTTCCTCATTTTGTTTTTTAAAAAACTAGTATTATATATTTTATTTGACACATATCCAAGTGCAAAAGATATATAAGAACAGGTGACAACAATTAATTGCTCGATATATGAATATTATATAGAAATATAATATATATATATATATATATATATGCATTATTATGCTAACAAAGTCATTCAATTAAAATACTCATTTTTTATCAACATTTAATTAATGTAAAAATTCTTTTATCTTTGAGATTAACTCCAAATGGCTGGCAATAAAGAGCTCCACGTGTCTCTTTCATAGTGGAAAAGCTATAAAGAGGCAAACGTGGACCATTAAGTTAATCTAATTTCTCAAGGGAATTGATGCTTTCTTCTTTCACAATTAATCAAAGATTCTTCCCTAGGGTTAATTTAAACAAGAGAAGTGCTTTGTAGTCGCTATAAGTGATCACAGACTTTGAATTTAACTATTTAAACTTGAATTTGATATTGCATCCCAGACGTATATGTGGCATCTGAAGGCATTTCAAAAATTTTGCTTAATATCGTGCATGATATTTGTACTATTGAGTTTGAAATTTGTCTAACAATATTTACATTAATATTTTTTTAGAAATTCTAACCATCGTCGATGATGCCAACTTTGCAAAGAAACATCGGCCACGATGTTTCTCATCTTTGTAAGCCGCTACTATCTAACTGGATTCTATTAGAAAAAAACTGATACATCAGCATTTTTTTAACAATGTTTTGGTCGCAGCACCGCCATTTCTGCAGCTGACAAGGAATAATAGGTTTTCAGTCATCCTTAGCAAGTCAGCCAATTCTCAACAACCCAATAGATTAAAAATTAATATGTCATCTTCTTGATATTACCACAATCTTCTTAGAACTAACACCTATAATCTGTTTTAATCTGAAACTTTCGGTCATTGGCTCAGGTCATCTATAAATATACTGCAGAGAGGGATCCAAATTGAGACAAAAATCAAATGATCAAGTTATTTGTATTCTTTTTCTTTCTTAAGGGCATGGCATGAACCTAAAAATGTGTAAAAAAAATAAAATAATAATATTTTAAATTTATTATAAATTTTAAAAAATTTATTTCACATCCAACACAAATTCCAACCTCAAAAATCAATTTTATTTCACATCCAACACAAATTTCAATCTTAAAATAAACTTTATTTCATATTCTACACATATCCCAATATTAAAATAAATTTCTTTCCTATCAACTCTATAAAATAAAATATTTTTTCTTTTCTTACTCAAATTTATTCTCCAACCAAACAAATCCTAAATCTTCTTTTACTAGTCTCTAGACCAACTCTTTTTTCGAACTATAGTGAAAACTTTTTTTGGGCTTCCAGGTGGATGTAGGGAAACTAATCTTTGAACTACAGCTAGTGTGCTATTTTGTATGATTTTTAGCTCTTTTGCACTCATAATTTTAATAGTAAACTTTGTGTGTCATTAATTCTCAAAATTATATCCTTCTTCATAAACAATAAATAAAAATTTTATGTGACATTTATGTAATAAAATATGTGGCATAAGTCATTTTCTACTTATGTGGCACCACTATCACATAAAAATTTTAGTTGAAATTAAAATTATTTTCAAAGATCGTATTAATTACTTATTTCATCTCGAATGATGAATATTCATGCTTTTTTATATCTAACGGTGAATATGTACTGCCATCACATTCAAAATTTTATGAATAATACTCACAATATCTATGGTCTTTAAAGTTGAATATTTATATTTATTTATCCCTAAAGTTTACATATATCACCCTAAAAAATGTGGTAATTACGGTTTTATTTCTTATTGATTTGGGGTACATTACATAATATTTATTACTGAGAGTGACAAATATAAATATTATTTTTCAAAATTAAATGAGTAATATAAGTATATTTGCAGTCATATGTGCAAATTTTCTTTTAATGTTATTCGTGTTGACATATGTGTATATTATATAAGAAAAATATTGTTATATTACTTAGTCCAGATATAGAGATATTGTTTATTTTGACTTTTAAAATTCTGCATGACTTAGGTATTTCTCGGGAGATCACTCATCTGGTACTACTTCAACCCACGTATGCTTAACTATAGAGTTTTATATCATTAATCTCATAGTTTCTTTTTTGAAAAATGCCTTTATCATTTTAGATCACGTTATTTACTTATACAACTCAGGACCTCCCCCCTTTATGATGTCGGACGACTTATTTTTTACCCCTCTTATCAATTTTTATAAGCTTAGAAGCCTACCAAAAGCTGCATTTTACTTCAGTAATTTCTTTCTATTAGAACATCACTCAACCATCACTCATTGTCCTTTTCGATCACGAGCATCATAGGCTTACTTACTTTCACTTGGTTCGTCCTTGAACCACATCATATTGCAGGAGATTAGCTTTGATATATATTGTAATATCTTGTGATCCTAATATAAAGGTATTGTTCGTTTTGATTTTTGAAAAACTGTGTGATTTGAGTATTTCTTGAGAAGTCACCCATCCCAATACTACTCCAGTCCAAACACATTTCATTGCAAAATTTTTCATTATTAGTATTATAATTTTCCCTGAAATGTACTTCTACTATTTAAAATCAAGTTATCTATTTATACAGCTCAAGATCTCCACCCCATTTTTGATGTAGATTCATCAATGTTCCCTTCTCACTACTTTTTATAAGCTTAGAAGCCTATTAGGAGCCACATTTTGCCTTAATAATTTCTTTTTCTCATGACATCACTCGACTATCATTTCTCACCTTCTTCAACCGCGAGAGTTACAAATTTGATATATATATATATATATATATATATAAGATACTACAACAATAATAATAATAACAATCAATCCTTTAGGTGAGATCAGCTATATGAATCCTTTATTTTTATTGTGCTTTATCAAATAACAAACCTATTTAAAGAGCATAAATACTTATAATGATAATAGTCATTTTATTGATTATAATTTTCAAAGTTATAATTTTATCTTCATTTCTCTTGACTTCCACCACATGTTCTTTCAGACTCTTATCTAGAATTATATCTGCCTAATTTCTAATTCTATTCTTATCAAAGTACCAAAGTTTAAAGCATAAGCTATTAATTTTTTTGACTTTCTTAATCAAACGAGACCTATATAACTATATAAAATGTTTTATCTTTTAAATTCCGTTGTATAACTATATGTACAATAATTTTATAGGAAAATACTTTTAGTCACATATATGTATGATAACTAAAATCTTAAATACATACACAATAACTAAAATCTTTCATTCGAAGGTAATGAAAAATTTTAGGTCCTACTTGAGATAGCTTATTATGGAGAGAAGGTTTTACGATAGATACTATAGAAAATTGTTTTCTTTTAAAGAAATTTGATAAAAGTCATATTTATAATATATTTTACAATAACATACAATTTTATCAATTATTTTTTAAAATTATTTTGCATTATATATACAATATATGTGAAAGAAACTTAAACTAAAATTTGAATTCATAATTAAAAATGATGGCAACATGAGCAAAAAAAATTTATTTTAAAGCTTCATTAGAAAACTTTGTGACATGAGACATTAAGAATCCTTTAGAGAAATTAATTTGCAATTGGGATACAATTAGATGAGCTTCTTGGCCACATGAAAATAAAATCAGATCAAAAATGATAATGTGCATATATACACACATACGTACGTATATTTTAAGTATAAAAAATTTTTTATATCTTAATTGATAATTTTTTTTATTTCGAATTTGAGACTTCTTTACTCCATTAGACCAGACATATATATATATATATATATATAACACTGAAATTAATAGTACTTATATCAGCATTATAATATTAAAATAATATGAACACTATATTTATATTTCTTATTAAAAAAACTAAATACATATTTCTTGTAAATAACCTCAAACATTAAAATTAATTACTATTTCATATGTTGCATAATTGATGAACAAGCATAACTAAATTTTTTATTTACAGTAAAGTTAAAGAAAATATGATAAGAAATTGTAAAGAATTATTTTATATATTTAAAGCAAAATAAAAATTTATTATTTGATAGAATGTAATAAAAATAAAAAATTCATATAGCTCATACCGCCCTAGTGAGATAAAGGCTTATTTGTTGTGCTATTATATGTGGCATTATTGCTATATAAAATTTTTTGTTAAATTCAATGCGGAGAACTACAAAATATTTATCATATAAAATTATTTAATATGTATATATATATATATATGTGTGTGTCAACTAATTGTTCTATATAATATGCATAAATATAACTATTTTAATATCAAATATATAAATATTTTGTTTATATAAATAATATCCAAATTTTCATTCTTTCTTATGTATTTAAATTATTACGGACTTGTTTATTTATAAAATTTAATTTTAATAAAATTAAATTTAAATTTAAATAAAGATATTTTTTTATTAAAAATTATAAATAATGTGAAATAAGTTAGTTATTATATTGAGATATATGAGGAAGGTGATATTAATAAGTTATTATTTTGATATATATATTTGATGTGAAATAAAATTAATTTTTTTATTTTAAATTATATATATAGTATGAAATATATTTAATTTGTGTGCGAAAAGAAATATAAATTTAAAATTAATTAAATTAATTTTAAACTATCAAGGCCTACATGTTTTATATTTAGCATCCGTGATGTGAAGATCTTACATCTGAATTCACTAAAAATATGACAGATTAACATACATACCTCTTCATTCATCTTGAATTACATATTAAACTCTTTATTTTTTAAATTTTATAATTTCACCTCTCAAATTTTCTAATAATGAAAACTATTAGAATACATATATTTGTAAATATGTTTATAATATTTTGCATATACATATTATTGATAATAAGCATCTAAATAATTATAATCAGTAAATTTTTTTAAAAAAATCTTAAAATAGGCCTAAATATGTTATTTTTGGATGATTTAGAGGGTAAAGTTGTAAAATTAAAAAATAAAGAATTTAATATGTAATTTAAAATGAATTAGGAAATATATATGTAAATACCCAAAAAAATATTCACAACTAATTATATATATATATATATATATATATATATATATTAAAAGATGTTTTAAAATAGGGGCATTTACATACATACCCCTTAAATCATCTTGAATTACATATTAAACTCCTTATTTTTAAATTTTATAACTTAACCCTCTAAATCATCCAAAAATAAAAACTAGTAGAATATATACATGTATTTGCAAATATATTTATAATATTTGTATATACATATTATTGATAATAAGCATTCAAATAATTATAAATCAGTAAAAAAATATCTTTTAAAAATCTTGAGAAAGACCTAAATATGTTATTTTTGGATAATTTAGGGGGTTAAGTTGTAAAATTAAAAAATTCGGAGTTTAATATGTAATTCAAGATGATTTAAGGGGTATGTATGTAATTCTCTCTTTAAAATAAAATAAAAAAGTAAGATCACATCGGCAGTAATAGAAAATAAATAAATTCCTTAATTAAAAAAAATGTACGCACGTGCGAAAAGGGATGTGTACTATTTATAGTCATTAATCTCCAATCAAATCATGAAGGGGCCCTGATAGCTTAGATTTTAAGCACATATATGCTGGTGCTCTACAATGATTCCATCCATCACCTGGATAATTAAATATTTTGATTTATTTTATGTAGCCAGCTGCCCTCAAAGCTAATTTAAATTTATAAAAATTGAATAATTACATATGTCAGTAGTGATATATATAAATATTTAATTTTAAAAATTAAATATTTATATACATCAATATATATAATCACAACCATTTTAAATATATAATTACGAAATATATTTTTCATATTATAACAATAAAATAAAGGACAAGATTTTTAAATTTGTAATTATATAGTTAAATTATGAGATGATATTTAATTTTGAAATTTAAATAAGTAAAATATATTTTTTAGAACTGATATATGTAATTTGTGTTATAATAAAAGAGCATTACATTTGAGTTCTTGAGTTTGAGCATATATTTTTTTATATTTTCAGTCATTTTGCATGTTAATTTGAGTTTGCTATATCATTTTATTGAGATTTTTTAGTTATGTGTTTTTATTTAATTAATTCAATATAATCATATATATTGCTTTTTTTATGATGTCGGGGAGTCTAGATTTAAGTTTTGAGAGCCTCGACATTAAATTTGAGGAGGATAAAATATTAGCCAGTTGCTCAAATATGTGGAAAGAATTTACAGAATTGGTCAGATTGTCCGTTAAATAAGACGAACTATTCAAGTAAATTGCACTCCAAATTTGACATTATATATTTTTGTTATTTTTCTAAAAATATATTGCACATATTGGTTATCTTGATATAAGTTTGAATGAATAAGATGTAATTACATTTAATATGTTATTTTAGAGTTTAAAAATATGATAGTGTAATTTTTTGTAATTTTTTTAAATACTTTTGAAAAATATAAATTTTTCTTTTAGTTGTGAACGTGATTTTTCATTGAATTCAATTAGAATTTTTTACGTAAGTTTTAATGTTCTTAGTCTCTTATTTTTTTTAAGTATTTTACATAAATATTTTTTATTGACTATGTTTCTTTTTTTATTTTCTTTTTCTCCCTTACCATCTTCCTATTCAAAGTATTTTATTTTCAACTCTCTTCGATAATTCTCTCTCCACTCTCTTAGCCTCCTCAAATATAAATATAAATATATATATATATTATTTTTTTATTTACACAGTAAAATTTATCAAATTAAATATATTTTTAATGTTATATTAAATTGAATCACAAAATATTAATAGAATATGTTATATTTTTAATGTTATAATATATATATGTTATATATACTATAATATATATATTATAAATCGGGCCAATCTCGAGTCAGATAGAGTCGAGTTTGTCCAGCTTGAGATCGGCTCAAAAAAATTGAGATTTGATTCATTTTCGAGCTTATAAACCGGGCTGATCTCGAGTCGGATCGAGTCGAGTTTGCCCAGCTTGAGATCGGCTCAAAAAAAAGTTGAGATTTGATGGCTAGAAAATGAATCAAAATTAGCTCGAAGTCGAACCCAATCGAGCTCGAGTCGATCGAAATGTAATCAATTCGATTTCGAGCCGGTATTAGCTCGGCTCGAAATCGGATCGGCAACAACCCTAATCTCTACTGTCAACGTTCTCTAATAATATAATATAATATTTTAGTAAGTATTTCAAACCAGAAGTGCTAGGTTAAAGTGACAATTACTTGTAACTCGTGAATCACTTCAAAAAAAAAAAAAAAAAACTAAATTTATGCATCAAAAAATTACATAAATCATTTTTTATTAAGATAATGAGTGAAATATTAATATAACGAATCGAATTTCAAATTTTTTGTATGCTTGACATCCAACATAATATTTAATTTTTGCAAAAAGAAGCTAAATAATGTCTCAATTCTATAATAAAAAAATATAATAGTCATTTGATTCATTATTATTTTAGTGTTATATCATGGAATTTAAATGACATGATATTTAAATATTATTTTTTAATTAATAATTCTATAATTTCATATAAAATTATTTATAAATGTCATTAAACCAAATAATTATTTTTTCTATGTAATATAATATAGGAATAATTACTTACATGCCACACTATTTAGTTTTATTTATGTTTTACCTATCCATTCTTAGTTAATTATGCTATACATACTCAAAATATTACAAAATCTTACATACACACATTTGAGTTAAAACTTAATCAAAATTTATTTGAAAAAAAAAATTCTGTCAGTAAATCATTAAAATTATATTTTTACCCTTAATGGTACATATTTTTCTCTTTCTCAATACCACACTAAAGTGCTGATTTGTCCTAAAATCAATTCACATCGCGGATGTCTCCTTCTTTTGCTGCCACCTAAATATTAAGGTTTTAGGATTTTCACTCAAAATATATTTAAATATCCTTACGATAATATGATAAACGGCTCAAATTTTTTTAATTTAACTATAGTTAGGTTATTGAAAAATTATGATTACACATTATAATAGAAATAAATTGTACATATTTTTCTCTTCCTCAATACCACACTAAAGCGCTGATTTGTCATAAAATAAATTCACGTCGCAGATGTCTTCTTCCTTTGCCGCCACCTAAGGTTTTAGAATTTTCACTCAAAATATATTTAAATATCCTTACAATAACATGATGAACGACTCAGATTTTTTTTAATTTAACTATAGTTAGGTTATTGAAAAATTATGATTACTTATTATAATAAAAATAAATTAAAATATATGTATATAAAATTTTATAATGTTTTGAGTATGCAGAGCATAATTAACTAAGAATAGATAGATAAGACATAAATAAAATTAAATTGTGTGGCATATAGGTAATTATCTCTATAATATAATACTAAGAATCTAAGATAATATCGAAGAAAATACTCTCATAATTAGTTTCACATTTGAACGACTAAACAATATGCTAACGATAAAGAAATCACACATTTTTATGGTAAATTAAGTCACTCTTAATTATGTTAAAAAATTAAATAGCATTAATTTTATGCTAATAATTGTGTTATGCATGATTGGACCTTAGATTGAGAAGTGTGAACATTCATTATTTCAGGTCAATTATAGCTTCATCATTGAATTTTTGTTTCAAGATTATGCTTTCAAAGCCATCATGAAGATTATCAAAAAAAAAAAAGTTAGGCAAGAAATGAAACAGTAAATATTTTAAAAGCTAACTTTTAGAAAGTAATATAAATTAAGTGTGTTATCTTTCTTTTTCTTTTCTTTTTATAAATAAAAATTATAAATGCAACTCATTCTTTTTATTCTGCAGAATAGCAAAATAAATCCTCCAATTTATTATAAATAGACAGATTTTTTTTATCTTAAAAATTAGGATAAATTGCATCTAGACCTCAGAAGCCAGAAGTGCATTACAAGTTAGTCCCACCTTTAAAAATTTTTAATTTGAACCCTTGAAGCCATAAAAGTGCTATAATTTTAATTCTTTTAAAGACTCATCATTTTCATTATTTTTTTAAAATAAAAAATTAATTATTTTTGATTAATTTGAATTATTTATAGATTTTAAAAGATCATTACGTTCCTTTATTTTCATCATTCTTTAAAAAACATTTTAAAAATTAAAATTAAATATTTTTTTCTCTTGTTTTTTCTACATTAAAAATTTAAATTTAAAAATATTAATTTTAATATTAAAATATTATATTCTGAAAAATATAAAATTAATAAATATGATAATACTATAATATATTAGTAAATAATTAGCAATCATATCTTTATTGGGACTAAAGTAATAAATTTTTTACAATTTTTAAAACTAAATTAAAAATTTTTAAAAATTGAACTAATTTGCAACACTTTTCTAATTCTGTGAGCTCAGATGTAATTTGCTCTAAAAATTATCACAACACTAATTAAAAAAAATTATTTTAACATTATCATGCCTGCACAGTTTAGTTGCTCTATATGATTGCATTTGCTAGGCTAAGTTAAAATTAATTTGGTTAATTTTAATATAGCATATGTCACATTCTACGTAAATATTAATATTAAATTATAATTATATTTTATATTATATATATATATATATTAAGTAAAAAATTAAATATATATTTGCACTAAAATAATAATTAATTCCACATCATAATAAATATATTCTATGTGTAATAATTATTTTTATTTTATATCAAATATAAATTTTTATTATGTTAAAATATGTGAAGATGCATGTGAAACTAATTAATTATTATTTTAATTTGATACAAAATAAATCTTTTTTTTATTTTAAAATATTAGTTTAATGTGTAATCTAGTAAATTTAAATATAAAATTTTACATATAATGCAACATATTGAATAAAAGTTAATTATATTAATTAAGGTTAATTCAAAAATACATTCTATATACGGTAATTTGCTTTTCATAATTTATTAATTGATTAAATAGGCAATAAGAGGTGAACAATGGAAATAATTCAGCAATGGTTATTATTATTATTTTTTAATGATTTTTTTTTAGACGGTTCTTTTAATGAAAATTAATCTCATTTAAAAGAACAAAACGGCAAATTTGAGAAATTAATAAAATTAAGACTCAGGATTGCATTTATTTAAGTATTTATCCCCTCTAACCAGAATTATAATGTAATTATAATGAGATTATCAACCCTTAAATAAGCTTAGATTAATCAAATAATTTTTGGAATTTAACAAATTTAATTTTATTTCACACTCTAAATAAAAAAAAAACAAATTTAAACTAAAATATAAATTTATTTATTTATTTTAATCACGAATGAAACGTAATTGCAGGCTTTCACCACTATAAAATTCATTTGGGCTTTAAGCCCAGTTATTGCTGGTCTTAGGTATACTTCAATTGGTCCATTGGGCTTTTGGATGAGCTTCTTTTGGATGAATTTGCGACGCAAAATTGTTCACCAAATTTGGCGATGATATTTAAAATCGTATTTGAAATATCTTTCTACGAGTAGATTGACAGAGGTTTGAGTCCCAAGAAAACTAGCAGGTTAAACTTGCATAGAGAAATTTGGTTTTCAGTCGAGTCTTGTTAAAGAAGAACTAGAAAAGTAGATATGAAAAAGTACACAATATTTATAGTTTGACAGAGAATACGTTCATAGAGAAGCCAGAGTGATGACTACTCGAGAATAAAAAAGATACTCTAAGGTGATTATAAGGGACAAACGAGTTAATAAAGTAAACTCTCTCTTTATTTTTTTTTAAGAAACAATATGTTGGGGATCTCTCCATATGGGGATGAGGAAAAAGTTAAAAATGTTGTCAATAAAAGTTTTTTGAAGAAGTGATATTCGAAGTAATTAATCAAAGATTCATTGAGCGCTAGGCATTCCCGACAGAAAAATTTCCGAAAGTTTTGATGAGCATTAAAGTCTCGACTAAAGTTTGAACATGAGGTTTAGAAATATCAAAAAACTAAACGATAAATATGAACAGACATGTCTTACGAGGAAAGACCCAAAGAACTAATATTAGGATTTATTTGATCGACTATTTAATAAAAAAAAAAAATCTTTATGAGATAGAATATGTGTTTCTATAAAATCAGAGGCTCTTAGATTATTAAGATTTATGAACAGATGTCTGCCATTCAATTACCAAATCGACTTAAAAGACTTATAAGTTTACTCATTTAGTTTATAGTTTAGAGGTACATAAGTTCTAAAATAAACTTAAATTCTAACAAGCTGAATTTTATTAGTTTAATTTAATGTTAAAAATCAAAGACCTTTTAATTAAAGGGATTAATATGAAATAATCAAAAGATTGAGGATCATTTTATTTTTTGATATAAAAAAAGATCCGATTTTTTTCAACATAATTCTGAAAGCTAAAAGATTAAATAACAGATTATATCCTAATCTGGGAGAGCAAAATAAATAATATTTTTCTATTTTGCTAAGTTTATTATTAAGGATAACAGTCTGCTACGTTACCTAGCAGTGATATGTTGGCAAATTTGACTTAATCTATCAGAAAGTCACTAAAACAGTGTTTCCAAACAAATTCAAGGGATCTGCTTGGGTTGAGTCCAATGGCTGAACAACTCAGGATTAGCTGAACAAGGAGATCGAACAGACAACTGGCTAGTAAGTTTCGTCATATCATAATCTTATCCTATAATATGACAATCTCGTACATGCGTAGGAAAGATGTCTATCATTGATACTTAAATTATTAAGCGATGTGAGTAGGGCATACCACTGCTTAAGTCGCCTAGCAGTTGCCTCATTAATAAGGGTCACCTGACCTACTAAATATCACTCACTATGCTCTCACTATAAAAACCCATCTATGATGAGAGGGAGGTTGCAAATCTTATTCTCTGATGCCCTAAACTTACTAAATACTATAATCTTTTGTTCAGCTACAGCCCTCTATGTTTGTTCGACTAATTCTTTACAGTAGAATTTTCTTGAAACAGTTAGCAGTTTGCCCTAATCCTCCTCTCCTCTTAGGTTATCTCAAAAGAGATCCTTTCGCCTTTCTAACTATATTCTTTACCACCTCTTAACTCTGTTGCTAATCTTTCTCTCTTCCTAATTTCTAGTTTAAAACTTTTACCTCGACATTCATAATTTTAATTAACTTTTCATAAATAAAAAATCATATTGCATTTTAAAATTTAAACTTTACACATTTATGCACATATAGTATAAATAAATATTTACATAAGGTAAAAATATTGATGATTGAAAATTTTTATAAAGATTGTTCATATGAATCGCCTTTTAAGTACTTTGTTGATCAAACTTATATTCATTTAATTTACTAATTTATTTATTTGATAAATATAATTTTTAATTACATAATTTCTTCATAATTTTTAATTGAAGAAGATAAAAAGATTTTGTATAAAATAATAATATGTGATATTTCATCTTCCGGTGGCGTTGACTCTCTTCTTTAGCCGGTCTTGACTTCGTCCGATATCGTCTGCCGCAGTCTCCGCGCTCTCCGCGCCGCCGGCAAGAGAGATCGCGCCTCCGCTATTTTCTCTTCTTTTCTCCTTTATCTCTCTCGTCAGCTAGCCGATCGGCGGAGTAGGACTGTAGGAGAGAAACTACTCTCCGTGAGAAGAACGGAAGAGCAGATAGGATTTACAAGAGAAGAAAGAATCATCTCAAAGAGCGTCGCCTTTTTTTATTATACGGAAGGTCTGGGAGCTGCCCATCTGATATTTTTCTCCATCGTTGGCCTTTCTGCTTTTATCTTGTGAGGAAGATGAACAGAACTGGCGCTTCTGCGGCCGAGCCGAGCTCAGGATCTGGGGATGGAACGGGTGCCAGAAGGAATTCGAAGAGACCTAAATGTAATTTTTCCTATGGCGCTTCTTAATAGCTAATTTCTTCTTGCCAATTTTTAAAGAATTATAGGGTTTTTTTATCTGATTCCTTGCCTGCGGCTTAATTTCATCTATGCCAAACCCCTGTGATTTTTTGTATTTTTCCTGTTAATGCTGAACTAAATTAAGTTTCTGAGTTTCTGGATTCTTTCTTGAACTGGGTTCTATTACATTCCATCATCTGCCTTGCCCTCCGGATCAAATTAGGGCAAAGCTGATCAATTCCTTTGTATGTGAATCTGGGAGTTCATTTAGGACTTGCGTCCACCTGTTCTAGGAAGGTAATCTATCCCTTATATTTGCAGGGAGTTCATCTGATGTTGTCCCTTGTTTGCTCTTGTTTATAGATTCCAGGTTTACACAGCAAGAGCTTCCAGCTTGCAAGCCAATTCTAACCCCACAGTGGGTATGTTTTTGTGATATTCATCATATCTGAAAGGAAAAAAAAAAGGTTCTCGTCTGATGCACAAAATTAATCTTGTAGGTGATCTCAGTGTTTACGTTCGTTGGTATCATCTTTGTTCCCATTGGTGTTGCTGCGCTGCTTGCTTCTAATCATGTATTGCATCTTTTGATGCCCATCTCCCATAAACAGTTTGCCTTTTTATGCTATGCCTATGATTTTTATTTGTTTAGGTTGTTGAAATAATCGATCGGTATGAAACTGCTTGTGTTCCACCAAACATGACTGATGACAAGATTGGGTATATTCAGAATCCTACAATCGACAAAACCTGCACTCGCATACTCAAGGTATGATTTGCAAGTTGGAAATGATTGGATTTTTTTCCTTTATTTTTTATTGTAAGTTTAATGAGAATGGAGATTTAGAAGAAAATTAACTTTTCAAATGTAACTGGGTTAGAAGTTGTGCAAGAATAATTGAACAAGCTAGATTTAATACCATATGCGATGACAAAAGTAATAGTTTCGGAACATATGGATTCTTGAAGCCAACCAAAATAGTTGGTATAAGATTGATTATCATGGATGTAAGGACTGAATTTGTCTTGTATTGCATTCAGATTAAAATTAAAACTTTTTAGTTGTTAATGTCAGAGTTATTGTGTTTAATCAACAAAACCTGAACTAGATTATAATTCCTGCTTGTGCCTTGGATAGAAGTTCCATCTTTTCATCAAAGTGGTTGTCTTGCTACTTTGAGTAGTAGTGTTAATTGAAGCCTGCAGGGATTTATCTTTAGCTGCATAAAACAAGGATGAAGAATGCCGAATGGAAAGCATTTTACATATGGAAGTTCCTCCATAAAGAAGCAACATGCATGAGATGTTTCTTTTTTGTTGCAGGTGCCTAAGGATATGGATAGTCCCATATATGTGTACTATCAGCTCGACAATTTCTATCAGAACCATAGGAGGTCTGTACAATTCCTTGTCTTTAATGTTATTTGGTGATAATTAGGCCTTTTTTTGATGGGGCTCAAAGTCAAACTAGTTTTAAGTTAAGCACTTCCTACACCGATTCCAACCAAAAGGATTATTTTTTTCCTACACAAATGTTCAGAACAAAAGCTAGCATTGCTTCATATCCTTCACACATTCTGATGTGAAAGCTAACTTTGTTTCGCATGCTACATTTAAACAAGTTTAAACTGAAACATGTTCCAAACAAGCTCTTAATGTTACATTTCATTGAAACTTGGGTATGATACAGCTGACAATCAGTCAGGTATAGTCTCTATAGCATGGTTTGATTGATGTACAGTAACAAATATCTCTCTCTAAATTCTGAGAATTCGTCATTTCTTTTGTATTGATAGTAGGTTATAATACCTTAACGTTGGGATTTTGTTCATCACATTTACATTCTAGCTTATCATGGTGATTAAATAAAATGAAAGTAAAATATGCTTTAGTGATGACTTCATATATCATATATGGAATTGTATTTTCTGGGATTGAAGTCTTTGACATAGTGTGTACAGCCCAGTATTTACCAAACTGAATTTGTTTGTTAAAATCTAATAGCAATCTTTTAATAACATGTCCAATTAAAAGGAATTCTAAGCCCTAGTAGGACTAATGGCAATTATTGTTCTCATTTATAATGGGCACCATAACTCAGGTATGTGAAGAGCCGAAATGATCAACAATTGAGGGATCGTAGTAAAGCAAATGATACAAGCGGCTGTGACCCTGAAAAGACTACTTCAGATGGAACTCCCATTGTTCCTTGTGGTCTCATAGCATGGAGTTTGTTTAATGACACATACAACTTCACCCGTGGTAATGGTGAAGCATTGAAAGTTAACAAGAATGATATTTCCTGGAAGAGTGACAGGGACCACAAATTTGGATCTGATGTCTTTCCTCGAAACTTCCAGAATGGAACACTAATAGGTGGTGGGACGCTTGATTCTAACAAACCTGTAAGTCTTTAACTTGATTGTAGCCATAATTGTAGCGTGAATATACAGTAAGTGAAGACTTTTCTGTTCTGTGATATTATTTACTAGAGGCGAGTATTGGAGTTCATTAAAATGTTCGATTTCAGACCCATTTTTGTTTAATTGATTTTTTGCAATTTACCTCAGAAAACTGATTCATAGGTGTTTATCCTCCCTGCCTATTAACATTGCTTTCAGTCTCAAAAAAGCTTGTCCACTTTGATGATCTAAGAATTGCCAATCTAGGAATTAGCCAATCTAAGAATTGCTGAATTCCTGTTTGCTAGATTACAGTTTTTAATGGATTAAAATATGGCTAATGGAGGAATCAAGAATTGATAATTTTAAATGGTGCTTTGCTTTAGCAAGTTGTCTTATAGCCAAGTGATGGCCCTAGCGCTTAGCGACCCATCTAACTAAGCACGACCTATTAGTTAAATTTATTAGTTTGCAGTTTTGCATGACTCGAAGATGTCAGATAGGCTAATACACAATCTGACTTTCATAACATAACCTGCTAAGTTTTTAGTATATTTGAGTTGTAAGCTGCACAATTCAAAATATATCCTTATTAGAACCTTAACCGCAATACCATTATCTTAATGTAGTATTAATATTGTAAAATCTTATTTTATGGAGCATTTGGATTGATATTTAAATTTCAAAGTTATATAAATGTCTATGTTATCTAATAATTATTATTTGTTTAATTCAATATCATTATATTATGGACTAAAATGTTAATGATTATCGGACTCTAGGTAATTAGCTCTCAAAATGGTAGCCTCTAGCTTCTCTATTGTGGAACAAGATTCTCGTTTTTATAATTCTGACTTTCCTTTCCTATCATTGTTGATCTATTCATAGGGGATGTGCCATCTAAATGTCAAATTAGAGTAGCAATTTTGTAATTTTTTGTGATACTCTTTAAATATGTCATCAAACTAAATAGTTATTTTCTCCAAGTGATATGACATGACATCACAATAATGTTGAACGAAGCACCCCCTTTAATTTGATGCATATTGTCTTGTGTTATATTTCATTTAAGACAATTTCTACTCTTTCAAAAACCATCTGACAGTATTGTTGTTAAATCAGTTTATTCTCATCATCAACCTGCCTGGGATTAGGCTATTGATAGCAAAGATAAATCGATGATGAAATATAGTATAGCAGCAGAACCACTTATTATCAAATTTTCTTTCTAACTCTATCAGACTAATCTTATGTGGTTTTAAATGGTGAAATAAACAGCTGAGCGAGCAGGAGGATCTCATAGTATGGATGCGTACTGCAGCCCTGCCAACATTTCGGAAATTGTATGGGAGGATTGAGGTAGATCTCAAAGTGAATGATACCATTATGGTGACACTGAAGAACAACTATAACACATATAGTTTTGGTGGTAAGAAAAAGTTGGTGCTTTCAACAACTAGCTGGCTTGGTGGGAAGAATGATTTCCTTGGTATCGCATATCTTTCTATTGGCGGATTGTGCTTCTTTCTGGCAACGGTCTTCACTGTGGTGTACTTGGTAAAGCCTAGGTGAGTTTTGGTCACTGATTTCCTTATTACTGTGATCTTTCATTGACATCTGGTAAACTTGCATTAATTTACATGCATAAATGCATGGGAAACTAATGCACATTGAAGTCGAATAGAGCAACCATAAGTTCTTTTTAAAACCATGTTTTCTTCTATGATCGAGTTGTGTTTTTTGTTAAATTTGACTTGGATGTTCATAACACTTGACAAGAAAATATTGTAGATTAGTGTTAAATCTTGTTGATGAGCACAAATTGACTGGTTTATCATAAAAATTATCATTAGATTGAAAACTTGAGTTATCACATAGCTCTTTTACACATGTTTTAGTGAGATACAAATTTTCGGGTACTCTGATTCCAACCTGACCTGAATTCGAATCTGACCTGAAACTTAAATGGGTTGTCTTGACCCTGAACTTTCAGTTTGGTTCCAACATTGACACACTTGATTCAATGCATCATAGTTCCTTTCTTTTCTTTCTTTTTTTGCTAATTTGTGTTAGAAATTACTGGGGAACTGCAATGCTGAGATCTTAAATAATTTATCTAATAGCTCGAGCTTGTAGGTAGGCTTTGGCACGAATAATGCAAACTCGACTCTTGACATTTTTGTCTCACAGGAAACTCGGTGATCCTTCGTATCTGTCATGGAACAGAAATGCTGCAGCACAGTAGATGCTCTGAAGGTCAGTTCTTGTTCTGCTTGTTTATTCAACATCATTTTCTTTATGAACTGAAAAGATTCATGGTTCTACCCTCCTTCCGTATGTGAAAGTGTGATTGTGTAATTAGTGGAAAAGCTTTGTTGCAATCTGCTATTTCAGCTAAAGGCTATACTTTTTCTGCAATTGTATTTTATAATCCCACTCATAACCTTCTATGTTATATGCAATATTAAACGCTGCATATGCGGAATTGATGGTAAATTATAATTAGGAGATTTACATACAGAACACTGAATTCATCACAAATTATGTATTTCACCATCTTTTAGTAAATATTACACATATCACACTCTGCTTATGGATTTTACATTTTTATTTTAACAATAGAAATATAAAAAGAGTGTGATATGTATAATATTTACTAAAAGATGGTGAAATGCGTAATTTGTGATGAATTCAGTGTTCTGTATGTAAATCCCCCATTATAATTTGGTCGTGATTTTATTTGTTCTCAATTTGCAGGTAATAGGGATATTGTCTTTATATTTATTGAAAAATAGTGAAAATTATGACATGTAAATAGATAGTTTTGAGTTGATATAGGCAGTAGGATATACAAGTGGGTGCTTGTGGTTTGTTCTCTAGTCAGAAATTATCCTTTTAAGTCCCACATAAATACATTCCTTATGTACAATTTGAGAAGTTCTTAAGCACATCCACGAAGAGGGTGAATTGGGTGCAATCGTTAATTGAAAATTATACATCATAAAACATGTCGGTCAAAGTAGTGAATTGTGGTTGCGTAGACTAAAATAGTGAGAATATGAGTATGAAATAAAATACTAATATGAGGGACTCGATGATTATGAGAGGGTCAATCCTAAGAATCATATGTATATGCAAAGTTTTTCGCATAAACTCTTTCGCAGAGGTAAACCGAGAAATATGTATACACACACATGAGATCTCTCTGTTGATCTATTTAGAATACTAGTACTCGTTTTTTGTGAAAATATGTATCCATTTTTCACTCGTTTTCTTTCCTCCTTCGATATATTCTCGTGACAAATTCGCTACTCAACAAACTTTGTTCTTGATCTTTTATTTTGGTATGGTAGATTAAACTACTAAGACGATATCGTGAATTTTCTGTCAATACCAAGACTTACATGCACAAATCTGTTATTATCCTATATTTTCTTGACTTTCTGATTTATTGATAAAAATATTTCATTACTATATTTTTTTTTTAAATTTTACCTTTCATACCTCATGTAATTTCGACTTATTGATTTTAGCTGACAATCTCACGTAGCATAAAGCAGATTAATATTATTTTTGGCTTAATATTAAACTTTTTTTTATAGTAGGGTTAATATTAATTCGTCTCTTTACTTTGGGACTTGGCGCAATTGGGTTCTTAGATCCTTTTTGGCGCAAGGACCAAAACAGAATCAAAACAGGATTAAAATGGTACTAATTTAAAAATAGTAATAATAATAATAAATATTTTTTTAAAATTATTTTACACAAATTCAAATATAAAAAATATTATTTTACATTACATATTTAATAATTTAAAATAAAAATGTCAACTTTATTTCACATTTTAGATCAAAATATTCAAATCGAGTATTTTTATTTAAGATGTTAAATAAAATTTATATTTTTATTAAAAATTATTGAGTATGTGAAGTAAAATATTATGTTTTATATTAAAATTTGTGTAAAATAATTAAAATAATTTATTTATTATTATTATTATTATTTTTAAATTAGTACTATTTTGGTCCTGTTTTGATCCTCGTGCCAAACAGTCTTTAAATTAACAAAATTGATTTCTTAATTTGAAATAACATATAAATATATTCTTTAGTGTTCACAAATGCATCTAATAAATATCATTTTTTCTAATTTCTATATCAAGTTAGATATTATCATCTTGATATAATTTTTTATATTAATCAAATTAGTCTATTAATTAAAAAATTTATTTATTAATTTTCTTTATTATTATTAAATTTATTTACATATTATCTCAAATTAAAAAATCAATTTAATTAATTTTAAAATTAGAAAAATTTAATACATAATTAAATTAGAAAAACCTAATACATATATGTTTAAAGTAAAAGAACCTTGATACTTTATTCATTCAATTGCATCATCCCTAGTAATAGGAATATTCAAATCATGGTTGAGTGTAATGTTAGGCTATGTTTGATTTGGGCCTAAAATTTTTTTTCAAATATATTTTTAATAACAACAACAATAACAACCAAGCCTTAATCCCACTAGGTGGGTTCGGCTATATGAATCTTTTGTTTCCATTGCGTTCTATCAGTTACCAAATTCTTATCTAAGTCTAAGTAACTAAGATCACTCTTTATAGTTTCTTGTCATATTTTCTTTGGTCTTCCTCTTCCTCTTTGTACATGGACAAAATTCAATAACTCAATTTTTCTAATTGGAGCTTTAATTGGCCTACGATTTAGATGTCCAAACCATCTAAGCCGACTTTCTCTAAGTTTATTCTCAATTGGTGCAACACCAACTTTCTTTCGG